>JASSKH010000030.1:3827500-4382527 GCA_031763025.1 Macrocystis pyrifera
CTGGCTACTCCATGTGCAATAAAAAAATGTGATCGATTTCAGCAACAACTCGATAGCCGTTACGCGCACACGGACACGAACGAACGAGAACGCATGCACGCACAAGCAAATCGTCAAAAAACAAAAACAAATACGAGCACTGTACGAGGTGGCATGATATACCAGGCACTAGCAGTAAAAAACCTATCCCGTACCGAAGGTATCACGTTTTACCTGAAAAATAAGGTTTCAACTCCTTTAGTACTGCAGTCCCGTTTCGGGGACAAACCACTCTAATTCCAAGTAATTTGTCCCCAAAATGGGATTGCGGCACTAAAGGGGTTCAAAAATGCTTCCAAGCATCTCAACTAAAAAAAAAACACACGGAGGAACGACCTGATACTGCTGTTGGTATGTTCGTGTAGACCACACGTACCGGCATCAAGAACGACATCAATCAACGTAGGCACTACAGCAGTCTACGTGGACTAACACCTCAACAGCAGTATCAGTAGTATAAGTTGAACAACACTGCTGTTTCGTTCGCACGACATTTGATCATTTGAGCAGGACACGACAAAAAAACAAAACACCTTGCGGCTGGACGCCAAAACCTGCAGCTGCTGCTGTAATATTTCTTAGAACTTACAGAAGATCTACAGTATCTACCTATATATCTATGTACGGGTAGATGATCTAGTTCCTCACCTACCAGCCGTTGTGAAAGGCAGTGCAGGATCTGCCTTATAGGGCAGATAGATCCAACTCAAGAGGCATGCCCTAGATTACAGTAGAGATGATGCGGACTATACGGGTGCCACCCAGCAACACGAGCTATTAATAGATCACATATACACGATCGGGAACAGATCTATCTGTCTTGAAATATCTACGGTACATCATCAAGTGGAAACCGATGATATGTAGATGATCTGTAGATGATCTGCAGATGATCTATAGATGATCTGTAGATGGTCTGTAGATAATCTGTAGATGAACTGCAGATGATCTGTCCTATCTGTTCGAGGTCTGTATGTAGTGACAGCGCTTTGCTGTCGCCCCAGGTATCACGGGTGTTTAGACCGGCAACCAACACCAACCCCAACCTATAACCCCAACATTAACCCGAACTCCAACCCGAAAAAGCAAGTCGTGAAGTCCGGGGAAGGCTGCAAAATGTCCCCGTACCGTGATACTTGACTCTAAACGCCCTTGAACCCAGCAGTACCCCCGACCGCCTGCGAAAGTTCTCGGAATTTTCTAGGAAGGAAGACGTATTGAGGGAGTTTCAGAGCTCCATGGCTGGTCCAACGGCTACGATACACAGCTCCGACGTTTGTGAAACATGTATCCAACGGATATAATAAACATACCCAACGGCTATAATTAACTACAACGGCTACACACACAATACACACAGGACCCAACGGCATCATTACCGCCTGTTGGTGAACCCCGGCGACTATAATACACAGACCCAACGGCTATAATAAACACACCCAACGGCTCTAGATAACTAAAGTATTATACGATCAAAACTCTTGCCTCCTGCTGGTGCGCCCGGAGACCCACGATAGCCGTCTCCTGGAACCCTTTCAGGCCTCGCTCGAAGTCTCCGTGCGCGATGCTCAGCACCGAAGCATCCACTTCCTCCAGGAAACAGACCGCACTGACGAGCTGCGTCAACACGTAGCCCGCCTCCGACAGCAGCTTGGACGGGTCGCGAAAGCTCTTAACAAGAGAAAACAAAAAACGGGATCGTGGGGGGGCGGGGGGGGTGGGGGGGGTACGAGGCACCCGCCAACTTGAACAGGTCGTGGGAAAGGCACGGGATGGGTTGGGGGTTGGGGAAAGGGCGGGAGGCGGGGGCGGGGGGCCGTCCACCGGTTTTGATATACTATAGGCCAAAGGAAGGGACAGGATTGCGTTGGGTTGGGTTGAGGGAAGGGGGGGAGGCGTAACGTTTTGCTTCCCTGGCGGTAGCTTGCGAATAACACTGCTGTCTGCGCCCACGCGCGAATTAGGGTACGGGCAAACAACTCAACCCATCCCACCCAACCCAACCCGACCCCACCCACAACTACCGCCACCACCACAAAAAATAAACTCGCCTGCACGAACTCTAAAGCACTGTGCATCCTGGGCGGGTTGGCCCTTTTGACGAGCAGGATGAGGGCGGGGAGGAACTCGTCTGCGCCCGGAAGCACACCGCCTTCTCGATCGCCCGTCAGGAGACCCGCCACGATGCGTGTGCACCTGCCACAAAAAAAAAAAACACGTGAAAAAATAAAATCAGGGGAAGGGCAGCGGGGCAACAGGGGGAGGAAGGGAGGGAGGGAGGGAGGGATGTGTCACCGACATACAGAAGCAAAACGGTCCAGAAAAGCAATCTGGGACGACGTAGAGAGAGACGCCTGCCGCTGATTGGTTGGATAGCTGTTCCCTCCGAAATCAACACCTGAAAAGCACAAACTCCACTCAAGACACGAAATCAATTAAAAAAAAAAAAAAAAAAAAAAGTCACATGATACACGAAATCATTCGATTTGTTTTTTTTCAAACAATACGTTATCCTCCGGCAGAGTGGCAAAAACAAAAAACAAAAAAAACATAAAACCCTTTTTATTACGGAGGACCATAGTAAATAGGACCTACGGTATAGACAAAAACCTACATATTTCCCTATTTTTACCAACAATATTTGGTCCTATTTACTACGGTCCACATTTAATACGACCTATGGTATACCTAAAAACCCATATCTTTACCCTATTTTCACTAGCAATATTTGGTCCTATTTACTACGGTCCCCCCCGCATCAGCGTAGAGACTTCAGTCGCGTTCTGGAGACGAATAATTTACTGCTGTACGTAGATGTGACAAGAAAGCCTAATCGTTTCGGGACTGCAGTCACGTTTGGGGTACAGAGTCCTTGCAAACTGATTGGCTCGTCCCCAAAACGGGATCGCAGTTCGAACACGGTTCAAGCTCGCCGCTCACCTACACGCGAAAGAAACCCCCTCGAGGCAATCGGGCCTGTCTGTGGTTTTCAAGCTGCACCGGCAGCAGTGAGTGCCGTTGCAAGCGATCGGGAACGAACAAGACGCAGACGCATGCCCCCCTTTTTTTTTCCCCCCATTCTTGCATCACCAAACGGACTTGCACCCATTCACGCACCCTCCCCCCCCTCCCTCCCATCCATCGTCGTTTCCTCCCCCCCCCCCCCCAGGCTTCGTAATATATGCAAACAACGTAATGAGCGCCCAGTTGTTGGAGGTGTCTCTATTAGGAGTAGGAACGGTTCTCCGTCTCGAAAGGGATGCGTGGTCAACGGTCAAATGACTAAGGCAAGCAACAAATGAGTACGCCCCCCCCCCCCCCTCCCAGGCTTCATTATTTCACGCCTTGTGTGCAGTGCGTGCACCAGTCACTACTGATGTATATATGCACAGCGCAACCCAGCGCAAGACCCAAAAACAAGAACAAGAGTCATACTTATTCAATAAAAACGACACTTCACCATCCATTTTGGAGACCGGATATGGGAGGGGGGGAGGTATACTAAAACCAAGCAAAACAGCCTTTTCAAAAAAAAAAAAAAAACGATTTTCGTATATGCATCCAGAAATCCCTCCCCAATTATTTTTTTTTCCCCCTGTAAAAATGACCTTTTTTAGGCGTTTTAACGTGTGCTCTCGTTTTTTTTTTTTGTCTTCTTGCCGTGCGTGCGCGCGCCCCTGACCTCGACAATAAAAAAAGACCAATCAAAACACATGCTTTCTCCGTTTCCGCTACGAACCCCGGGTTATTTTCTACTTTTACCCCTGTGTTTACTACCAGTAGGAAACCCGGGGATATACCCGGGGTGTCCCCTGAGTGTGGGGTTACAGGGTACCAACACGCACATGTAAGTGTACATTTTATATTTCTACTGGTAAAATATACCAGGTACCTGGAATTTTGTATTAATCTGTCGCTGGATATAAATAGTAGTAATTTTACCCCGATGTTTAATTCCAGTAGGAAACCCGGGGATATACCCGGGGTGTCCCCTGAGTGTGGGATTACAGCGCCAACAAGGGGCACTTACGTATACGTGTATATTTCTACAGGTAAAATATATCAGGCACCCGTTACCAGGTAGTATTTATTAAGCTGTCGCTACGAATATTGATAGGAGCTCGCACAGCAATATTATTTTTTTTTGCGTAAATGTCGTTAACTTGTGTGTGTTGGTAGACGGCGAACGGCGGACGCCGCTTCAGGCGACAACGACTCGAAATGGGGGGTCCCTATTTTTCCTCTATCAAGTACATACTTCGAAGGAAACGGATAGCTACCTATGTAGCTTTCGGCAGTGCAAAACCCCAGGGAACAGGAGAAGAAAAATGGAAAGAATCGAAACACAAGACAGAGGCAACAGGACGAAACGGCCGTAAAAAAAATGCCGGTCCCGCTTTTGAAAGCCGCTGTACATGTGAGTGTGAGTGCAATACCTGATGATGCAGCCCAGCATGTCTCCGGGGCAACGCATGTGGGACATCTTGAGTAGTTGCCCTTCTGCGTCGGACCATGTAGGCCCTCCTTCCTAAAGCGTTGTTGTCGTATTTTTGTAGAGCGAGGAAGAGGGGGGAAGGGGAGGGGCAGGGGGAGGGTCGATATTGCGTTATGCGGTGTAGCGCCATCGCTCGAGAGCTAAAATTGGAAGCAAACCTACTGTGGTAATCAAACGACGAAAACCACAAACACACGAAAAAAAATAAAATAAAATACACACACAAACACAAACACTAAACACGCTATGTAACAAATAGACAACACAACCACACAAGCACATAAAAACACAAAAAACGCAAAGACAAAAACACATGCACACAAGCACGTGCCCTCACGAGGCACACGAACAGACGAAAGCACCAAACACAAGCATACACACCCACAGACTCCTGACCCAACCCCTACTCCTGGCTACCTTGCACACTCGCACACGTCAAACAGATCTACAGATGGATGAGATAGATGAGACAGATCAGATAGATCAGACAGATCAAATAGATCCGATACATGAGATAAATCACACAGATTAGACAGATCGGCTAGATCAGACATATGAGATAAATCAGACAGATTAGATACATCAGACGGATCAGACAGATCAGACAGATCAGACAGATCATCTAGACCCTAACCTGCCACTATGAGACCTTGTGCAGGATCTGTACAGCACAGATCCAACCCGGGAAGCATGCCCTAGACCACGCAGATTAACTGGCTCCCACCCGCGGCAACTCGAGCTAAGATCATACAGATGATCACACAGATCTGCCCTCGAAGATCTACAGATCACAAAGTGGAAATCGATCGTCCATGCCAACCAAGAAAGCGCGTCCTACAGTACAGGTCATGCAAACTATACCGCTCCCACACGGCAACATGATGAGCTAGATCGTACACATCACAAAGATCACACAGATCACAAGACCAAAAAAATAGACCTGCCATGACAAATCTACAGATCGTCAAGTAGGGAATGGATGATCTAGATCATGATCTGTGTCATATGTGCTATTAATATGTACATACCTTGCTGTCCACGAGGGGAGGAACCCCAATGTGTTCCTCGGTCAAGAAGCTGAGCGATCGGAGGCGCTCGGAAATAGCCTCGTCCCTAGCGTGGTCTTCCACAAGGCCATAGGCCTCGGAGAAAACCTTGGATTTTTTCGTTTTTCAAGCACGAAAGGTCACGAGAAATTGTAAGGAAATAAGTCATCAATGAAAAGACAAAAAAAAAAAAACACAAGCAAGAGGAACAGAACCAACAAGGCAAGAGTAAGGATGACGAAAAGGATCAAAAGGACAAGGACGAGGATGGATAATAGCGAGGGTTGTAATGGGTTTTTCTCGAAAGGTCACGCGAGCAATGTACGGAAAATCACATTAAAAAAAAAAACAACCAAAAGAAAGAGCAAACAAGGATGAGGACGGAGGCAAGAACGAGGGTCAGGGGTGGCTGAGGTCAAGGACGAGGAGAAGGGCCACACCAAGGATGAGGGTCACCGAAAACGGCACGGATGAGGGTAAGGGCGGGTGACTTCGAAGAAGGACAGGAGTAAGGAGTCAAGATAAAGGGAAACGACAAGGACAGCAGTCAGTGCACGGCGAGAATAAGGACAAGGAGCGAGGACAACGATATCTTAAGGGCAAGGGCGAGGACAAACAGAAGGTTAAGGCTGAAGACAAGGAGGCGACGACGCAAGGACAAGGGACGAGGATGGGGGAGGGTGAGGATAAGGACACGGAGTGAGGACAAGACATAGAACGAGGACACGCCTATAAACATAAAAAAAGTGTACGAAGGGGGCAGTTGGTTCGACGTGTGCGCGCTAGGCCTTTGGAGCACTTATCGAAACACACGAACGTGTCTCGAACGTTCATACCCTGGTACTTGACTACTGCGGGGGACCATAGTAAACAAGACCAAATATTGTTGGCAAAAAAAAGGGAAATGTATAGGTTTTTGTGTGTACCGTAGGTCCTATTTACTACGGTCACCGTTGTAATATTAATAGTATCACACGAAGAGGTGATAATGTGAGATGGCTCTATGCATAAAGCGATTTCTGCATGGGAAATGGTTCAAGCATGAGCGCAAGAATAAGAGCAAGGACAACTGCAAGCGATAGCGTCAAGGACAAACACGAGGAGAAGGATAAAAAGGACAGCGAAAAGGGTACCACGAAAGCGAAAATGGCGACAAGAAAGCGGCTATGCCGCCGCAAGTAAACGCTGCAGGTACCCGAGTTGAGCATGACCACGGGCAGCAACAAGCACGAGCCATATTTTCTTTTTTGTTGGCTGAATTATTCATACGGTGTTCAAATTTTGACATACTGTTCACTCGCATCGACTGCTACGTGGGCCATATTTTACACATGACGATCAAAAACTTCTCCACAGGAAGCACCCCTTGTACCGTAAATCGACTGTCATCATCATTTGCATCCCGTGTGTAAATGTTTCACGTTCGAACCTTGTGCATGACGATCCGCTCCAGACTCTCCCTCGTCTCCTCCCACTGGGCGCCCGTCTCGCGCCGCCACAGCACGCTCTCGCGCATCTGGGTCTCCACCCGCCCCAAGAAGGCGTGCATCATGCTGCACAAACAGAAAAGAAAAAAAAATGAGCAAAGCAACGGAAAGAGTAACATCGAAAAAAAAAAAACAACCAAACGAGTGGAAGAGTAAAACGGAGACGAGAACGAAAATGCAGAGCAACAAAAAAAAAAAAAAGTCGAGGAAGAGGAAGAGGAAGAGGAAGAGGAAAAGGAAAGGGCAGGAACAAGAACAAACCAAAAACAAGAAAAGGAGAGAACAAAGGAGCAGGAGCGGGAGCTGAAACCGAAGACTGCCACATAGAAGCAGAAATAAATATCCGATGAAAAAAAAAAAAAAAAAAAAGCAGAACGATGCCGAGGAGACGAGGGAAAATACTTTCTCAATACTTGAAAGAACGACCCGACTCAAAACTCACGAAAATTCGTCCCCGAAAACGTGCCTACGTGCGAGTAGCTCTTCAATAAAAGGAGTGACGGGACCTTCACCAAACGTTTTTGGCCGGCGCCACGAGACAAGAACATCCAAACAAACAAGCCGAGTGACCCTCCTTTCCCCCCCCCGCCCCCCCCATATGCATCCTTCCTTCTCACCGGCAGACCGTGACGAATAATTAAGTAGCCCCCTCCGCTTATCTCCACCCCCCCCCCTCCCATCCTCTACCTCCCCCCCCCCTCCAAACCTATCTGTCAAACATTTGCAACTAACAATAGCAGCAGCAGTTTCAATTCGAATACCCCCCCCCCCCCCCCCCAACCTCCTTCGGTGCAAGCAATGTCTGTCTGATTGGTGACAACCCGACGTGCTCCGTCCGGGCATTTTATAGGGATGCGAGGGTCTAGGGTCATACGATCATTACGGACATGCATGACAAGGAGTACACCCTCCCCTCCCCCCCCCCCTCCCCCCATTGTCCACCGTAACAGTGGCTAGCAGCAGTGGCAGCAGAAGGAGCTTAATCCGACCCCCCCACCCCCCACCCCCCCCCATGCGCTGACTATTGGTTGATTGGGTCTGATTGGGTCTGACTGGCTCAGGGCTAGTTTCATTCGTCGCCTCCACAGGGTGTGTGAACCATTTTCTCGAATGATTGGTAAGCTATCCTCCCCCAGTACCCCCGCCCTTCATGCGACTCGCCCAACATCTCACGGCGCTTCGCGCTTGGTGCAAGCTAGCAAGTAACCAATGTCTGCCTGGTCGGTGAAGACCCGAGGCGCTCCGTCCCGGTATTGTAGGGATTCGAGGGTCTATGGTTCTACGACTACGCCCATGCATGACATGAGGTACGCCCCCCCCCCCGCCCGCCCCCCGCCCCAATATCCCCCCTCGCTCTTTACTCTCACCCGCTCATCGTCGCAGCCGTAACGGTAGTAGCAGCCGTGGCAGCATCAGCAGCAGCAGCAGCGGCAGCGGCGGCAGCGGCAGCGGCAGCGGTGGTCCCACCCTCCCCGCCAGCAGAACCCGATTTCCGACCGCTGACGCCCGCGGCGGGCAGCAGCTCTGCCCCCCAATTTCTCCCCCCTAAGCGGGGGGACGTCGATCCCGAGGCCTGCCCGCTTCCGAAAGACGAGGAACTCCCTGAGATACCTCTGTGCGAGCAGAGCGGGCAAAGCAAGCAAAACGAGAGCACGAGCGAGCGAGGGAACGGGTGAGCGGTTGGCTGGGGGGCGGGGCGGGAGAGAGGCGTACTCCTTTGCTGTTTGCCTTACAGTCATTTCACCATCGACTACGCACCTCTCTCTTGAGACAAAACACCGTTTCTAATGTACCACTAACAGAAACACCTCCATCCAACATTTGGGCGCTCGTAACGTTTTTTCCCCTATACTTCGAACACCACATTCACGGTTGGCCGGGGAGGGGAGCAGGGAACCAACGGCCTGGCCGAAGTCGACGGTTCGATAGAAAAATCTGGTATGCTATCCTACAAACTGTAACCATCCCTGTCCCCCCTCCCCCCCCGGCCACCCACCAGCATACATGCTATATATATCATGGGAAGCCGGGCATTCTGGGCGTGTCAAGGCCTCTGATTGCCTGACTGTACTGGTCTTCGTGCAATGGTCAAGGGGCCAAGCCGCGGTCTCCTCGTATCGTCATTGCCCCCCTTCCCCCCCCCCCCTCCTCCCCCTCGTCCGTCCCGGCATTGTAGGGATGCAAGGGTGTATGGTCATACGACTACGGCCATGCATGACAATGAATAACCCCCCCCCCCCCCCCCCCCCCCCCCCCCCCTCCCCCCCCCCCCCCCCCCCCCCCCCCTCCTCCTCTGCCCAGCGTTCCCTTGCACACACACTGCACACACCACCCTTGTCACTGCCGCCAATATATACCGCAAACTGCACAATTGTGTCATCGCCCCCCGCCCCCTGTTCGTTTCGAAAACGCAGGCACCGCTGCTGCCGCCGCCGCCATCGCCAGCATCCAACCTTGGACAACGACAGGAGCGAGTCAATGACCAGACGACACTCTCAGAAAACGCCAACAGCACCAGCACCAGCACCAATACCGTCAGCAACCCCACCACCACTGTCACCAACACCACCACCACAGCCAACGCCAACCCCACAACCACAGCCACCCCCACCACAACCCCCATCCACCACAGCCTGCCCCCCCCCACCCCCCTGCCCCCCTCCCCCCCTCCCCATCAGCAGCGATACATCGAACCCCCCCCCCCCCCCCCCCCCCCCGCCTTCCACTCCGGTGCAACAGAAAGCATACACTTACGTCCAGGTACGTAAGGGCTCTACATTTCTCTCACTGCTACCTCGGTTTCGTGGGCGACAAGGCCATCACCTCTACTGCTAACACCACGGTCAATGCCACTACCACCAGCAAGCACCATCAAAGTACTACCACCACCAAGACGACCGGGCGCCTCGCCCAACACCTCAGGGCCGCGGTTCGCGATTGGTGCAAGCTATGGCCATGTCTGCCTGGTCGGCGAAAGCACCGACGCGCTCCGTCACGGCAGACCCACCACCGCCAACGCCAGTACCACCAACACCATCAATAAATACCACCACCAATCAATGTCACCACCACCAACAACACCACCAACACCAACACCAACAACACCACCAAGCGACTCGCCTAGCCCAGCACCTCCCGGTGGTTCGCGCTTGGTGCAAGCAGGCAATGTCTGTGGTGTGCTCCGTCCCGGCATTGTAGGAGCGAGGGTCTACGGTCATATATACACGACTACGGCCACCCATGACAATGAGTCCTACCCCGCCTCCCGCCCCCTCCCCCCGTCCTACCTCGGTCCCGGGGACGACAAGGCCATAACCCCTACCCTCCGCCGCTCAGAGCGCGCCTTGAACGCCGCCACAAACTGCTGCAACCCCTTCACGACTTCCGCAGCCCTCGGGTGTCGCAGCTTGTCCAGGAACACGTCGTAAGCCCGCGAACCTTCTCGGTACGACGGGATGGGCCGGTCGTCCCTCGTGTCGACGTCCTGCAGCAGCGGGAGCGGTAGCGGCGGTGGGGGTAGGGGTGGGGGTCGAGGTGGTGGTGGTGGTGGGGGTGGGGGTGGAGGTGGAGGGGGGGGTGGGGGGGGGGGGATGATGGTGTTGGTGGTGTGTTGGTGGGGGGGGTGTACTCAATGTCATGATTATCATGCATGGCCGTAGTCGTATGACCATAGACCCTCGCATCCCTACAACGCCGGGACGGAGCACGTCGGGTTTTTCACCGACCAGGCAGACATTGCTTGCTTGCACCAAGCGCGAAGCGAAACGTGAGGTGTTCGGCGAGTCGCATGAAGGGTGAGCTGCTTCCAACTACGAACTGCTTTCTGACGCGGACTGCGCAGCGGGGGAGGGGTTTTCACTGCCATGCCATACACTACGATGCGACGCCATGCGATTACAACGAATGCAATGAATGCAAAGCAATGCAATGACATGAACCTGCAATGTGTCACCAACGTGCAAATCAATGCCTCACGATGCAATCGATCCAATGCCATGCTCATTTCACATCTTACGCCAAGCTATCCCATACCACGCAATGCTGTATGCCATGCTATGCAATGCAATCAATGCCATGCACTACCAGGGGAGGACACCACTCCGGGAAGGTAAACAACCGTGTGTCCGGGAAATTAGCGACCGTTTGGATACTCATACCCGGTACAAATGGTTTTTATATTCTCGGACAGCGGTATGCCATGCAGCACAATACCATGCCATACGGTGCGATCCCAGGCAATACCATTCCATTTTACCAAAAAAGCACTGGAATGCCATGTGCCCTATGCAATCCAATACCATGCACTGCCATGTGATGTCATGCGATGCTATGCCATGCCACTGAATACTACCAACTCCTGTGCAATCATGCTCGGGTAGAAGGATGTAAATTATTTACAACGGAAACATGCAGGGTCAACGGTAACGTCAAGGAAAAATCAACAGTAATGTCAAAATGTCCAACTCCTGTGCAATCATGCTCGGGGTAGAAGGGTGTAGATTATTTACAACGGAAACATGCAGGGTCAACGGTAACGTCAGGGAAAAATCAACGGTAATGTCAAAATTTCAATGATATATTCAACTATAAATCAAGGGTGACGCCCAAGAAGGGTGTAAATGATTTACAACGGAAACATGCCGGGTAAACGGTAACATCAAGGAAAAATCAACGGTAATGCCAAAATGTCAATAACATATTAAATTGTAAATCAACGGTGACGCCCAAGAATGGTGTAAATGATTTACAACGGAAACATGCCGGGTAAACGGTAACATCAAGGAAAAATCAACGCTAATGCCAAAAACGTCAAATGATATATTCAACGATAAATCAACGGTGACGCCCAACCGGAACTGCATGAAAAAAAATCGACGATTGCCCCATTGGCGGGCTTAACATAAACGGTGGCGCTTCCCTCCCCCCCCCCCCCCCCCCCCCCCCCCCCCCACGCGCATGCAACATAGATATCTACTTCGTATATACAGAGGCGGCGTGCGTTTGAATACCTGCACCACGAACGGCAGCAAGATAGTGGAAATCCCTCACGGTTCGCGAAAAAATCACGTGTTTTAACCTCACGAAAAAAAAAGAACGTAACGTAGCGAAACGTAAAACGCAAAAGCGCCCCTTGGAAGATCAACCATATATTTCCCTATTGACGGTCTCAATATGAACGACGCTGTTTTACTCTCAGGGGATCCCCCCCCCCCCCCCCCCCCCCCCCCCCCCCCCCCCCCCCTAAATATTATTTATACAGTAGGTTGGATTGGCGTCGGTTTGCAACAACAACACTGTAAAACATGCCGCTCACTACGTGACTAGAAAGTCAGGGTACCGTTTTTTTTTTTGGCGGTCGGTCACAGCTGGCGATCGACCTACAGTAGATCATTTGTGCGGGGTGGAGCACGTACACTCCGCACAGGGAGAATGGATTATCTCATCATGTAATGTTTATGGTAAAGTATCCACGAGGGAGATATATAGCAACTCCAATTGCTGTCTCTGGAAGTGGCCGCACCGGAAAGTAAATGAACTCATTGAAGCTGTCGTCCAAGTGCAAGCAAGTCCGCCTCACAAGCGATTCTGAGTAGGATGCAGCTCACCCTTCACGTGACTCGCCGAACACCTCACGGCACCCCGCGCTTGGTTGGTGCAAGCAATGTCTGCCTGGTCGGTGAAAACCCGACGTGCTCCGGCACGGTATTTTACGGATGCGAGGGTCTATGGTCGTACGACTACGGCCATGCATGATATCGAGTACATCTCTCTTATCGAGTACCCCCCCCCCCCCCCCGCTGGTCGGAAAAACCCGACGTGCTCAGTCCCGGCATCGAAGGAATGCAAGGGTCAATGGCCATACGACTACGGCCGTGCATGACAAGAGTAATGTAAGAGCACACCCCCCCCACCCCCCACCCCCCCCCTGGTCGGTGAAAACCCGACGTGCTCCGTCCCGGCATTGCAGGGATGCGAGAGTCTATGGTCATACATACGACTACTGCTGTACGGCCATGCATGACATGAGCACCCCCCCCCCCCCCCCCCGACACACAGACAAACATGCTGCCTAGACACGGCCGTGGTGGCGGCGAGCATTCTGTCTACATACCTGTAGCATGAACGGCTGCAGGATGGCAGAGAGATCTCCAGCCGGAGATTCCTCTGAGTCTCCCGCCAGCCCGCTGAGAAAATCATGGAACTTTACCGCCGAAGGGAAAAGCTGTTGTTACAGCACCAGAGCGCGCCGGCGACGGTAGTGGTGGTGGTAGGCGAAGGGGAGCGGCGGGGGGTCGTAGGTCAGCAGCATCTACTACACTTGTATGTTTCAGTTGTGTGGTGTTTCTGTTTATTATTATTGCATCGTCTTCGTCAATGTCATCGTTATCATCAACAACATTATCGTAATCATCCACAACATTATCGTAATCATCCACAACATTATCGTAATCATCCACAACATTATCATAATCATCCACAACATCACATAACCAACAACATTATCGTAATCCACAACATTATCATAACGAACATTATCGTAATCATCCACAACATTATCATAATCATCCACAACATCACATAACCAACAACATTATCGTAATCATCAACATTATCATAACGAACATTATCATAATCATCCACAACATTATCATAATCATCCACAACATTATCATAATCATCCACAACATCACATAACCAACAACATTATCGTAACCATCAACAACATTATCATAACGAACATTATCGTAATCATCTACAACATTATCACAACCATCAACAACACAAGTAACCACATTATACACCAGGTGTGAGTACCTTGGTATGAGTTTTGAGGACTGTTTTTTCAAATCTCACAGCTTCGTTTTTGTTTTCTTCATATATGGTGATTCTACACACCGTTGTATTGTTTTTTTCTCTGGGGGGGGGGGGGGGGGTACTCATCATGGATGACCGTATGACCGTAGTCGTATTTCTGGAGGGGGGGGGGTAATTGATGCCTCTAACCCTGAACCCCTATATACCCCTAACTCAAACCCGGACCCGCCCCCAAACTAAATGACTGACACAAAAGCCAGTAAAAAACGCTGGTAACACCTTGGGAGGCATCGTCTGGGGTGTGCAGCGTGGTTCATACCTGTACTACTGTACAACCCCCAGCCCAACCCTCTTGACCCCGATACCAAAACCAGCCAGAACAAAACGCTTGACACTTGATCCTTTTGCGGCAAACTGCAGCCCCCGATTTGGGGACAAACCACTCTAATTCCAAGTGATTTGTCCCCAAAACGGGACTGCAGTACTGCTACGGGGGACCATAGTAAATAGGACCTACGGTACACACAAAAACCTATATATTTCCCTATTTTTTACTAACAATATTAGGTCCTATTTACTATGGCCCCCCGTAATAACAGTCCTAAAAGGGTCAATTAAACCAGCACCCCGGTATAGTACACTTGAGTACGGAGTGCCGCAATGGGCGTTGAGCTCGCACAGGGGTTTCCATCGTTTTATTCGCACAGGGGTGAGGGTGCTCGTATAAAGTCGGATCATCTATTTTCGGGAGGAGGGCCCTCGACTATTACGGGGGACCATAGTTAACAGGACCCACGGTACGCACAAAACCTATACATTTCCCTATTTTTTACTAACAATATTTGGTCCTGTTTACTATGGTCCCCCGTAATATAGATGTTTTCCGGAAAAAAAACTTGTTCGGTATCATCGGCAACCAACCTTCCCGTTCTGGAAAAAAAAATCGGGCACTGAAAGCCAATCTCACCCCTGTGCGAACGAACTCAAAGCTCTCTGCAGTACGGACACCTTGGGGAGGCGTCATCCGAGCCGTCCAGGGGTAGGGGATGCCCTTTTTTTCAACCCCTTTCACTGCTGCACAGTTATTAAAACAACGGGGACCATAGTTAATAAGACCTACGGTAAACACAACAAATATATGTTTTTATCTATTTACTAACAATATTTGGTCCCATTTACTATGCTCCCCCAACAAATATATTAATCTACCAGGTATTTTACCAACAATATTCGGTCCTATCTACTACTAGGGGGGACCATAGTAAGTAGGACCAAATATTGTTTGTAAAAATAGGTGAATATATAAGTTTTTAATGTATACCATAGGTCCTATTAACTATGGACTCCCGTAATAGTTGCATACAGAAAGCCACCTTGAATGCTATTCTAAATCCCAAGGGTTTCGTCCCCACATCGGGAGTCAAGCCCCCCTAAAGGACTTGTCAAGCCCCAAAACATTTCCCACTCTCGAGGAGCTATGACAGTAGTAATGGGGCATATATAAAAGCGGTTAGAAGAAGGCGGCCACTAGGTCTAAGGCGGTTGAAATGGGTTGGCTCGACCGTAACTCTGAACACATCTATATAGTGCGGGGGTCCATAGCAAATAGGACCTACGGTACACCCCCCCCCCCCCCCCCCCCCCCCCCCCCCCCCCCCCCCCCCCCCCCCCCCCCCCCCCCCCCCCCCCCCCCCCCCCCCCCCCCCCCCCCCCCCCCCCCCCCCCCCCCCCCCCCCCCCCCCCCCCCCCCCCCCCCACACAAAAACCTATGTATTTCCCTATTTTTACTGACAATTTTTGGTCCTATTTACTATGGTCCCCCGTAAAAGCTGCCTATACGAACAGGGCGGCCTTTCGATATTGGGCGGCCAAAATTTCCTTCGCACTTTACACCGCCATATATAGTAAGTAGGCCCCCACTACTAGTACCCACTATATTTGCATCCGATGTGTACGTACTGCAATTCGTTACATGCAAGCCCATTCGACTGATTTGTTTATCGGGATTAGCTCACAACATTTTTCTTTTCACTTACGGATGATCTATCTATCTTATCTACAGATAGATGATCTACTAACTGTAGTTCCTCACCTACCTGCCGTAGTGAAACGTTGTGCAGTATCTGCCTTATAGGGCAGATAGATCCAACCCAGGAAACATGCGCTAGATTACAGTAGATGATGCGGACTATACGGATGCAACCCAGCAGCACGAGCTATTAATAGATCATATACACACGATCGGGAACAGATCTATCTGTCTTGAAATATCTACATCATCAAGTGGAAACCGATGATCTGTTAATGATCTGTAGATCTGTAGATGCTCTACCCGTCCGACGAGTGTCCGTTGTACCGTATGCGGGGGGGGGGGGGGGGGGGCGTACTCATTGGTTGCCTATCTTAAATCAATTCACCATCGACCACGCATCCCTTTCGAGACGGAGCACCGTTCCTACTCCTATTAGAGACATCTCCAACATATGGGCTTGGGCGCTCAGTACGTTGTTTCCATATATTACATATGAACTTTTTGCTGATCGTATCCTCTTCCTATTTCGCCGCCTGTGTAGGAGGGGGGGGGGGGGGGGGGGGCGTACTCATCTGTTGCTTGCCTTAGTCATTTGACCATTGACCACGCATCCCTTTCGAGACGTGTAGGAGGAGGGGAAGAGCGGGCTCGCGTAAGGAACCTCGGGGAAATTAGCACGTGTCACATGGGGTGGTACTGGTACGCAGGGTGATTCGTAGTATCTCTAACCCTAACCCACACCTATCACGGGGGACCATAGTAAATAGGACCAAATATTGTCAGTAAAAAAAGGTAAACATATAGGCTTTTGTGTGTACAGTAGGTCCTATTAACTATGGCCCCCCGTGATAGGGTCATATCTTACGGGAGGATTTCAAACCCGACAAACCGACAAAAACATCCGAAAATGTGTGTGTGTGTGTGTTTTTTAACATGGTATCACTTTTTTGAGACGCAGGGTCCGACCGAATCGGGCTCGCTCTTCTCAGAAATTCTTGCGGCCCTTTGGTGAGAGGTTTCTCGATCCGTTTTTTTTTTTTTCTCCACGGGAGTCGTTCGGTTTTTATTAGGGTGTTGTTACTTTCGGGCAAAAACTAATCAGGAAGACATTTCCAGATATATGTCGACGTTTTTATCCGACAAACTGGCCTATTTTGCGGATACATCGCGCCCGAAACTGATTTATAGAGGAAATTGGGGTGTATCGACATTTTTTTCAGACTGCTATCCTCCACAAAAGGCAAACGGCGTTGGGTGCCTCTCGCACAACAGCTGGTGGGGATCACAAAAAAAAAGCACTACTGATTCGCCCGTTTCCCGGGTCCAACACGCATGCCAAGGTGCAGAAACCTCCTTACCCAGCAGACGTCAAGATCGGTCCATCGTAAGAGATGGCCTACTCCCGACCCTGAAATCCCGAAAACGAAGTGGCTGGCACTGAAACCAGAGGTATACTACACTGACCTACGTGCTGTCGCTACGTACGTAGCCTCCGAATACGAGATGGCTGTGAGCGACGACGCGAAACGACCAGGTACAGCTGTTTTGGAGGTGTAGTTTTTGGTCGTCACTCTTCCCGCACTTTTACTGCTGTCCAGCCGATCTCAAGAGGAGTTTCGTCACACTCAGCGGAACGACCTTCTGGACAAGCCGTGGTCACAAGGTGTCAACCCTATCC
This sequence comes from Macrocystis pyrifera, assembly GCA_031763025.1. Lineage (NCBI taxonomy): Eukaryota > Phaeophyceae > Laminariales > Laminariaceae > Macrocystis > Macrocystis pyrifera. Next base: position 3,845,094 of record JASSKH010000030.1, read on the forward strand.
CCCCCCCCCCCCCCCCCCCCCCCCCCCCCCCCCCCCCCCCCCCCCCCCCCCCCCCGCCCCCCCGCCCCGCACATGCCTTCATCTTTGTCGCTTGGAGAGTATAGACAGCATTCCCGCTGCTCGTCGTACATACGAAATAACTATTAATACTACTATAGTCGATCGGCGCAGCGCGTGTGAAAAATGGTCTATATACTCGAAGTGCTACCTACTGCTGTAGTCGACACTTTTTGTGTCTCACAAGCATGTCCTGCGGCGGCTGCGGCGGCTGAAGCTCGTGTTTCTTCCAATCTGCCATACACCGCGGAGGGGTGTAGGGGTATTGCTGCTGTGCAGGACCAACCGATTAGAAAGGCAACACCTACAGCTACCAAGGTCCTACACCGTATCGCACGGGTGATAACATAACCCCTACCGTATCACACGGGTGATAAGATAACCCCTACCGTATCACACGGATGATACAATAACCGCTACCGTACTACACGTGTGATATGATAACCCCTACCGTATCAAACGATTGATAAAATAACACACACCGTATCACACGGGTGATAAAATAACACCCCCCCCCCCCTGGGACGAATTTCAAAGCTTTTCTGCTCGACAGCCGGGAGTAAGAGTGTACACACACGCCGGAGCGACGCGTCTAATGGATAAAAGGTCTCGACGAGATGTTTCCGAAGTCGCAATTTTCCGTGATATTAATATGTTGCCCCTCAATCTCAGGAGAAAAACGGCTTTGAAATATGTCCCAGGAGGTGTGTTCTCTCGGCGTTCATGTGTTCTTGCGTGTTACGGTGTGCGGTTTTCAGTAGTAGTCGCTACTGCTGTAGCATTAACATTACGGGGGACCATAGTATATAGGACCACATTTTGTTAGCAAAAATAGCAAAAATAGCAAAAATATATAGGTTTTTGTGTGTACTGGAGGTCCTATTTAATATTGTCCCCCGTAATAGTCAGCACTATTCAATACTGTTACTGTTACTGTTACTGCTACTTACTGCTGCTGCTGTAATACCGCGACTCGTGCAACCAACACGTTCGCCAATATGCCACGAGTCCATGAGTAAAGATTGATCACAAACCTGTTGGGCCTTGGGCACATGCATGCCGCCACCACGAAAAATCGATGCCTCTCTGTCCGGAAATGTAACGACCGTTTGGGTTTTTATATCGATACCCAAACCTTCCATAGTATATGTATATATTTCCAGACAGTGGTTATAATGTACCGGTATAACATGTCGTGCTCGTACATACCTGGTACATACATACATACATACATACATACATACATACATACATACATACATACATACATACATACATACATACATAAATACATACATACATACATACATACATACATGCATGCATACGTACGTACATACATACGTACGTGCTGCTGTAACAATAAAGCTGCGGGCCTTGGCGGCCCTGAATTATACCGGAGTACCTGGTAGCCCTTTTAGCACTGCTATCCCGCCCTGGTGACTAACTATTACGGGGGGGGGGGGGCATAGTAAATAGGACCCAATATTGATAGTAAAAATAGGTAAATATATGGGTTTTTATGTACACCATAGGTCCTATCAACTATGGACCCCCGTATATAGCTATATGGGTTTTTTGACCCGGTCCATAGTTGATAGGACCATAGTTGATAGGACCTATGGTGTACATAAAAACCCATATATTTACCTATTTTTACTAACAATATTTGGTCCCGTTAACTATGGACCCCCGTAATAGTACTTAGAATTTGACGGGTTTGTCCCCACAACGGGACTGCTCATGAGCAGTTTGCCCAAAAAGGGTTTTTATTGCTGGGGGCCATCGTAAATGGGACCAAATATTGTTAGTACCAAGAGGGAAACATATAGGCTTTTGTGTGTAACGTAGGTGCTATTTACTACGGTCTTCCGTAACAGAGAAGACCGACGTCCCAGCCCTCAGCACTCCTTGTGCAGAGGCCGTCATGGTTCACCGCCAGAAAAAATATCAACTTATTATTATACAGCAGTAGAGGGGAAGCGGAGAGATTTGGTTTACTGTTACTTTTCGGTATTATTTTCGAAAAATGTGTCAGGGTCGAGGTCAGGGTCCCAAGATGTTGGGTGAACGGCAGGCACTCTTGCTCCTTGACCCTTCTTGACGAACAGGACCGCCCAAAGGAACTCCCCACACTCAAATGAGTATATCAAATACAAAGAGGCCTTGACGGGCCAAAACTACTTTAGACCATCAACCGACATCATTTGGTTGGGATTGGGGTTGGCCCTAGGGTTCATGGAGACACAGGGGCAATGACGGGGCTGGGCTTGAAAAATGGGAAAGTGGGAAAGCCCGGGACAGCAGACGGCAGTCCTCATTATGTCGAGTATATACAGCGGAGAGTCTATCCATCCCCAGTATGATACCTCCAGTTTTTTCAAGCACGCAGACACACAGACGTCTGCTGTGCAATTGCATCTCTCGCGTCAAACGAAGGAGGCGTTTACCGCTACTACAGCAAAACCTGGTACATACTACAAGCAGTACCAAGTACCTGGTATGAAATAAAACCTTGTACACTGCTGATGTCTGCCACACTGCTAGGTTTTGGTGCGCTGTGGTTGTGCACCTGGCAGGACATTTATCACATACAGCAGTACCGATACCGATGGATACGGCGACAGTAAGGCACTACGAAGTCGTACGTACTCGTACTGACTTTGCTCTATTAGAGGTGAGCGTGCGCAGTGAATCCCCTCGCCCCCCCCCCCCGACACGCACCCTACTACTGTCGTTGCTACTATTAATATTAATTACATATTAATACAGCAGGTGTTGTGCTCGTACAACAGCAGCAGCACTGCGTACCTGCGTACTGCTCTCGCCATGAGCGCGCACTCCGATTATATATCAGGTACCTGGTACCTCGTATGCTTCGGCCGAGGCTTGGTATAACTGGTAAGTAGTGTACTGGTGCTGGCACTGGTAAGGTCGGAAGTGCCTCTTCTGGCAGTTGCGACTGTTGGTGAGCTCGATACAACGATATATGTACCGTTGAGCCTCCCCTAGCCAGGGAATGGGATCGATCGAGAGGTCATCACCATGGAGTCTACGGCATAAGTCGCAACAACTGCAGCAGTTTACATACTGCAGCTACCAGTACAGCACTCGTACCTGCTCGACCTACTGGCTGCTGGTGCTGTCTACTGCGTCCACAGCAAGGCACCTGACCACTGCCTGAAACATGCAACATGCATAACAAACACTGATGGTCAAGATCAAAACAAAAGTAATTGGAAAGGCCGACGAACGTAAAAAAAGTAGAACGTACCCTCTCAAGCTCGCTCTCGGCCTTTCGACCGTTCTCCGCAGCCTCGTCCTCCTTCCTCTTCTTTGCCCCGTCCACACCCTCATCAACCCCCCTCGCCTCCTCCACCCAAGCAACTCGCTTGCGACGAGCCTCCGCTAGGAGCTCGGTCCGACGCTTCTGGTCGAAAACTCCCGGCGTCCCAGACGCATCCCCTGAGCCGAAGCTTGACCTGCGGGGTTTCCGCATGATGTTGTTGTCCGGTCCGCTATAGACTTGCATAATTGTGCTGCCGGAAGCTTCGGTGGTAGACGGCGATGACACAGAGGTAGAGGGTGGAAGCGGCGGGGCGTGTCGCAGCAGTGCCTTGTGGCCTGGCTTGACGAGGCTGCTCACCGCGATAGCCTGGTTTGCTTCTTCGCGTACAGAGAACAAAAGAGCAAGAAAACTCACAATATCGGAACTCACTGACTACTGCTGTTTGTGTGTTGTGTTTGCGAGCGCCCCAAAGGCCTTCCTCGATGACAGGTTGGTCCAATCGTCGGGCCAAAACGCTCCGTGATGAATCAAAGTCTGCTGCGTTCAGCGAGGTCTCTGGTTCAAAAAATCAGTACCCACACTGCTGTTGTCTCTTGCTGTCAACTGCCACAACCCACTGCAAACCCGAAACCAGCGGCGGGGTTTCCTGCGCCGTATCCGTTTTTTTGTCCCCTGTCAAACTTGGCCTCCATATCTCATTCCCTCCATTTTAGCGATTTCTCCCTTCCTTCGCAGCAAGCAAGCGTCTCTGCGGTCCAACGTGCTGTATTTACTGCACTCACTGGCGAGCGGCATCCTTATATCTCTCGCAATTCACCTGGGTGGGTCGCGGACGATCCTACACCTAGCACCGAGGAAGGGCACCGCTACCATTTCTCTGCCCTTGGACAACCTGCAAATTTGCTTGTGTTTTGGTGAGCTCCACAGCAGCGTTACGGCGAAGACTTCGTCTCTGCCTGTGGCCCGCCTAAGCAGGCAACACTTGGAGCAGGCAGGGGGATACCCGTGGCCTCGCTAAGACTCCGGGGTGGGAGGCTGGCCGCCTCTGCTGCCGAGGTAGTTCGACGAGAAAGGTGATGTGTCCCGGGCGAAATCCAGGCATCCGCTGCTGCTGCTGCTGTTGCTGCTGCTGTTCTTGTTGGTGGTGTTCGTTTCTCTCAGCTTGAGTCTTCCAGGAGTCCGGGGGTCGAACTCAAGTGGCCTCGTGTTCTCGAGTTAGAATAAATGGGTGCTGCTTGGGGAGTGGTCGCAATACGCTAGGAGAGGACGGTGTTAAAGCTCACCAACGGCGCCCCACCCGCTTTCCCTTTACCTAGTAGGCGGGTCCCCTGACTTGCAGGCTTGCTTGCGCGCGCGGGTGTCTAGACGGAAGGAAAACTTGCATTTTCACCTTTCACCCACAATATACCTGCTGCAACAACACGGTCTGTTTGCCTTTCGTTATTTCCAAGTCGTTTTACAAGTACGAGATCAAATTATAAATTTGTTGATTGAGTACACTAGTAGTGTGGTACGAAGATTTGTCTGCTGTAGGCAGTAGGTACTCCATCGCAGGTGCCAGGTACTTGTATTCATGAGCAGGGAGGCCAAGCGAGAGCATGACACAATTTGTTTCCTCTCATCTCTCGTCTCAGAGGAGAGTAGCAGCGTACCTGGTACAGCAGTCAATAGAGTGCGCCCTTGCTCCCCCTGTGTTTGACGAGGACACTCAGACCCAAGCAAGGCCTCCAGGCGATGCTTGTATGTGGTGATCGACGCCCCGTCGATGATTGATGCTCATCGAGTGAGGATCATCCATATTGATCTCTCGCTCGCCTCATGTTGCTGCCGCTTGGGTTTGCTGTTATGTCGATCGGTCTGGTGGTACCATTGAGTAAAATCGCATCGATCGTGGTGTGTATCGACGTCGACTATGGCCGCTGACAGCGAGAGACAGACCCGAACAGATGAACTGCTGTAGATTCTATTCACCGCTCCTCACTCTGCGTAGTACCCTGGTTCCTGGTACTGCTGTAGTCTATTAATAGTCTTGCGCACTACAACACGTATCGGTAGATTCCAGGTGCACAAACGTAGCAGCAGCAGCAGCAGCAAGCTTGGCAGTAGCAATAACCGTAGCAGTAGCAGTAGCAGCAGCAGCAGCAGCAGCAGCAGTTGCTCGGGGACCGCCTCAAGATTGTCGGCAATGCACCCTGCACGCGACGGCCACACGCCCACGACCCGGTGCGGCATGAATCCCAGTGTTCCGGTGATCGTGTCGTTGCCTACCCTCTCTCTCTCCCCACGGGGCAAGGCGGGGCTGAGACGCTTTGGATTGCGAGACAGGCCGATGAACAGCATTCAATAATATGGATGCGGCTGTGGTGACTGACAGGGGGTGTCTGCCGTCATGGAGCACTATACCCTCTGTAGTACAACAGCAGTGTCGTACCATGTACCTGGTAGGCATTACTGCATACCAGGTAGCAAACAGGCAGCTTCAGCAGACTAGCAGTGCGCAGTAGTTGCTGCACCGTACTGCACCTTACGATAACACGCACGATATACGAGTACGTATATAATGCCATTTCGGGGGACTGTAGTAAATAGGACCAAGTATTGTTATTTCGGGGGATCATACTAAATAGGACCTACGGTACACACAAAAACCTACCAGGTATATTATTTCCTTATTTTTTTCTAACAATATTTGGTCCTATTTACTTTGGTCCCCCGTAATTGTAAAAATAGGAAAACATGTACCCGCTTTTTGTGCGTACGGTAGGTCCTACCACTCCGACCCTAAATATAAGGAACGTTTAAACTGAATAATTTTATGCTCACGGCCCCTATATTTCGGGTCAGAGTGGTATTTATTATGGTCCCCCGTGATATTAATAGCACACCCCCCTCGGGCGACGTTCCAAGTTGTTTGTTTTCTCGACGATATCGCAGGGAAGGCGCAAACCCCAGGCGACGTGATGCGTCTATGGAACAGTCTCGTGGAGATGTTTCCGTAGCCACGTCACTGTCGTCTTGTGTGTGTCCCCATGGGTTTGGAGACTCAGCTCGGAAATTGGTCCCAGGGGGTGTGGTAGCTCATCACCCGTGTGTTGTATTACCTATCACACGATACGAGAAATTAATAGTGTGTCATTGGTTTGTCGCTTTCGGGACAGGCGCTTGCGGCGGTATCGCTCTGCGAGCAGCATACAATGGCAGGAGATGGGCGGTCTCGGCCTCGAGTGTATGAGAGTGACCACTGCTTGTACGTACCACGTCGCATTTTATACGTACCGTGCATATTCGGTAGGTAGTCTTACCATGTTTTAGGTATCTCCCCTTGCATTGGGGCTCACGTTTTTCAAGAGCTATCGGTGTAAAGAGATGTATTGATTTTAAGAGAGATGGCATAGCTTGGCACGGCCATGCAAGCTCTTACGTACGTATCGTTCGTGTTGAGTCGTTTTGACCGCTCTTATCTCCCGAATGCTCTTAACTCGGAGTGCCCACTACTACCGTATATATTTCGCGCAAACAAGGTTTCCATACAGTAGTCAGTGTGGTTACGTTGAACGGCTATATTTCCGCGTGGGTGCGTGAGTGCGGGGGTTACACGCGGGGAGCTGATGATTACCGCCGTATAGCACGTGTGAGAAGATAACCCACCCCCGGGTACAAGGTGCTCCGTCTCGAAAGGGATGCGTGGTCAATGGTCAAATGACTAAGGCAAGCAACAAATGAGTACGCCCCCCCCCGCCCCCCGGGGACGAGCTTGAAAGCTAGGCTTCTCGACATCGGGGAGAGTTCATGTGTGTACACCGAGCGACGTGTCTGCAGAAGAATCTCGACGAGATGTTTCCAAAGCCCGCCATTTTCGCGGTGTGTACCCTCCGTGTTTTGAAGGAAATCGTGCCTGAAATTGGCCCTAGGAGTGTCGTGATTTGTGTGTGTGTCCATGATTTGTGTTTATTTGTCCATGGTTTTGGCGAAGCGTTTCTGTGCGTGTCCATGGTTTACAAGCGGTGTGGTTTGTGTGTTGTGGTTTGTGCTTATGTATCCATGATTTGGCAAAGCTTTTTCGTGTGTGTCCGTGATTTGTGTTTGTGTGTCCATGATTTTTGTTTTGTGTGTCCATCATCTGGGCGTGTGTTCCATTATTTTGTGTTCGCGTGCCTCAGGATGTGTTGTGTCTACGTTTGTTTTGTTCATGATCACACGATCAATCGTATGATTGGTGATACCACCCCTCGAGTACCCCCCCCCCCCCCCCCCTTTTACGCCTCCACCACCCCCACTCCCCTCTCCCCCTCCAAGGTTCGTCTCCCGCTCCCGCTGCTGTTAACGTTTTTTTTGTGGTGTGTTCTCGGCAGGAAGATAACATGGACGCCGCGCCGATAAACGCGGAGGGTTCCGCTGTGGCGGCGGCGGCAGCGGCGGCGGTGGTGGTGGAAGCCGAAGCTGTGGAGGCGGGAGGGGGTGGGGGGGGGAGGGGGAGACGGAAGAGGAGGAAGAGGAAGAGGAGGAGGAGGAAGAGGAGGAAGAGGAGGCGGATGCGGGCGGGGAGGGGGAGTTAGACGGTGCGGTGGCGGCGGCGGTGGTTGCGGGGCCCGGGGATGACGACAACGTTGAGGACATCGAGGATGATGACGATGTTGACGACGAGGAGGAGGAAGAGGAGGACGATTATGACGCGATGCCCAGCCGGGAGAACACCCCGCCGCCCATGGCGATGCCGCTGCCGACGCTGCCGCCGCCACCCACCCGGCCTGTCCGCGGTGTACGTGGTCGATCAAGGCGGAAACGGCGAGGAAGTCGTGGCCCCCATGGCAGGCGTTCCTACCGGAGACCACGCGGTGGTGGGCGTGGGCGGCGGGGGGGAAGAAGAAGTGGGGGTGGGAGAGGAAGGGGTGCTGGGGGCGAGGCGGTGGGGCGGCACAGGGAGAGCTCGGGTATAACGTGAGCGCTGTTTTGTTTTGATCGTTTTTTTTTTCTTCATATGCTGCAGCGTACACAAACCCAAATTTGACTCTGATTCCAAGTGTTTTGTTCTTAATGACGGGAGTGCAGTCGTAATGGGTTGAAGCTATGATGTAAAACCCTTTTGGAACTGCCTACACCTACGGTGCGTGTTCGGGCACCATCTGCTTGGAAATAGTTTGGGCTCATGTTTTTCAGCGGTGAGAGAAAGGGTTAAATAGTCGGTATGTTCGACGCAGCCGTGCTTGGTGGTTGAAATGCGCTCGTCCCCCCCCCCCCCCCCCCGCTCTCGCGCCTCATCCTCCCTCCCTCCATCAGTGTCCCCCAACCTCTCGACCTCCCGAATCGCAAGGGGGTAACGCTTAGCATACGCGTGGCATACGCGTGGCATCCGCATAGCATCCGCGTAGCGTGCGCTTGTGGCATCCGCCGGTGGCATCCGCTGAGCATCAGCGTAGCATCCGCGCACTAGCATCCGCGCGCTAGCATCCGCGTATCCTCGTAGCATCCATCCGCTTGTGGCATCGACTTGACCTCCACGTGGCGTTCGTTCCCCCAGAAAAAATATGGAAAATTCCTTGCGCCAGAGACGATCGGTCGTTTCGGCAGAGGCGCGAGTATGAACCCACTGCTGTTTTTTGTTGGGCGCTGGGAGCTGGCTGCTGATTTGTTTTTTTCAGTGTTGGTTCGTGTGTTGTTTGTGTTTTGTTGTGAGTGTTTTCGTTTGTGCGTGTTTTGTTCCTGGCCCCAGGGAATGACCCCAGAGGGGAAAGTCGAGCCGGGCCGAACCAAATACAAGCTACAGGGAGGAGGCTTTTTTGCTAGGAGGGAGGGGGAGGGGGTGAGGGGGTTGGGTGGTTGGCTGAGGGGGGTGGGTGGGTGGAAATAGCCTTAGATTTTTTTTCCCTTCGATGCCGCTGAACACAACTCTGTGGGCGCCCCGCGAACATACTACGGTACACATACGCAAACGTGAAACGTGCCGTGTTTTTGTTTGGAAACCCCTCTCGCCCGACCAAGGAGTTCAACGGGGTCAACCAGCAGGTCCAGCCCATGGCAGGCGTGGAGGAAGAGGAGGATCTCGACGAGGACTTAGATGAGGCCCACTCGGCGGCAGGGCCAACAGCAGCAGCAGCGGCGGCGGCAGCGGCAGCGGCGGCGGCGGCTGGGGTTGGGGTAGGCCCTGGGGGAGAGAGGCGATGGTACGACAAGGTAAGCAGGAGCAAAGTAAGGAGGCAAGACGGGAAAACGGGGCGAAGAAGGGCAAACGGGATGATAGGGGGGGGGGGGGGGGGGGGGGGATAAGTGGTTAACCTTGTTTTCCTGTGTAGACTGAGAAACAGATACTACACTGGTTTCGAGTAATTTAGCCTCCAAAAAAATGTGAGCGCAGTTGTGAACGGCTTGAGCGGGGTGTGTAGGGGGGGGAGGAGAATGTGTGGGGGAGGGGGCGGGGGGCAGACGCTTTGTCAGCTTATCCTAGCGCTATCGATGTGAATGGTGCACACGTTCACACGTCGAACAGGTGACGGTGACGACTTAGATATTCTAGGTCCTAACCTGCTGGTATGAGATAGGTTCTGCTGTGCAGGAAACATGTCCTACAGAGTAGATCATGCAAATGATGCGGCTACCACCCACCTCACCCACCCACCCACCCACCCATCCACCCACCCTGCAAACTTGAGAGAGCTAGATCCTCGACAGATCAGGAAGCTATCGACCTGCCCCGCCCCCGAAATATCTAGATCATGCAAGTGGAAACCGGTCAGCCGGATCATCTATCCGTTGGCTGGAGCAGTCGCTCACCCGGCCGGCTGTATCTTGGTTAGGGTTCGCGCCGGCTTTTCTGTTGCGATCGGTGCTGGACGGCGGAAAAGACGCGTTGGGGGGTTGTGTCATGATACTACTGTATGTACGGTGGAACAAGGGTACGGGACGGCTTCATGCAGGACGGTCTGGTACGGGACGATATGGTACGGACGGTACGGGACGAGACGGGACGGTACGGTACGGGACGGGACGGTATGACGCGGAACGGTACGGTATGGAACGAAATGGTGCGGGACGGTATGATACGGGACTGTATGGTACGTAACGGTTCGGGACGGTATGGTGCGGGAAGGTACGTCGCTGTACATATCAATACTGTTCAGTTTAGTACAGTATCGTGCTGATGTGTGCCAGGTAGTGCACTGCAGTGCGGCACAGCAGTACAGTATATTGTATACCAGGTATGGTGTAGTGCGGGGCACCGCAGCGCATTGCAGCCCAGTATGCACGGTACGCTACAATACCGTACGGCATCGTCCTATAGCTGTGCAGTGCGCTGCAGTACATGTTGCGCATATTGCCAGTACAGCAGTACTGCTGTGCTACTGCTGTCGTACGATACGTGTGCACGCTTGTTGAACGGGGCTGCGTAAGGCCGCGAAAACCTTGTGTGTATTAATTATCTGGTACAGTTTAGTACAGCAGTATTATTAATATTACGGGTGACCATAGTAAATAGGACCTACGGTACACACAAAAACCTACCAGGTATATATTTACCTATTTTTTCCAACAATGTTTGGTCTTATTTGCAATGGTCCCCCGTAATAGTGTTACATCACCCCCACAACAGCACACACCGCACTACGTGGAGCGCAGCAGACAGCACCACGCTGCACATCACAGCGCAGCCCAGCGCAGTGCAGGTTCGAGTGAACAATGTTCTGCGTCACAAACGACTCTCCGTATTTCGGAGAGCGATAATATCTCTTGCCTGAGGTGAGGTACTGCAGCACCTATATGATATATGTATGATACAAGAGACTGGGGAGATCGATCGGGGGATCGATGGATGGGTGAATCGGTGAGTAGAAGGATAGACGGAGGGACAGATGCATGCATGGATGGGTGGATGGATGCATGGATGCATGGACGGGGATTGATTGATCACACATTTTTTGTGCTTCGATCGACGGATAAACGGAAATTCCGCCTATCGAGTTGGCTCGCGCTCACTCGACTCCGTACTTCTCCTTTTTTCGCGAACCTACCGTGACCGGGTTATCGTTGCCCCATTACAACGCCGTCCCCCCCCCCCCCCCCCCCCCCCCCCCCTCCCCTCCCTCCCCACTTGTATCGAACTCCTCCCATCTCCGCGTATCCCTTCCCACCCCCCTCCCCTTTCCCCCTCCCCCTCCCCCTCGCATTTTCCGTCCCTTATCTCCTCTTCTGTACTCTCTCTCTCTCTCTCTCTCTCTCTCTCTTCGGCGGGTGTTTTTATGTTCCATTTGCGTATTATATAAAATGCTTCCCATTGCTGAAGGCGGACCACCTCGCCCACCTTCCGGCCCCCGCGGACCCGGAGTCCCTCGACTATGTGGGAGAATCTCGGATCGTATTCGTCGGCGACTTCCCCCTCCATCCCAGCCGCCACCCGGCCAGGAACGATCGCATCCTCACCCGCCTCCACAGCCACACGGTGGGTTTCGTTTTTGTTGTTTTTGCGCAGCTGACGGACGCGAGGGGGGGGGGGGGGGGGGGCATGCCCAATGACCAATGACAGCTCTCCGGAGAGCTATTAATAGCTACCTCTTATGTTTCTATTGGTTGACGTTCAATTATGTACCACGCAGCTTGCAGAGTTGAGCATCAACCACTCAGTCGGTCGAACTCACAGCTTTTAACGTATTTTGTAATGAAACAACAACTCTATAGATGTAATTATCTGGCCAGCAATATAAGATCCGTTTGATGATCACATCAGAGTCCAAACGGGGACTATATTACCGGCCAAAAGAGGGGTATAGTATTATGGTTGTATGTGTTGTATGCGCGGGATTATGTACTCTGGCCGGAAATATAAGATCCGTTTGATTTACACATCAGATACCAAACGGTGACTATATTACCGGCCAACAGAGGAGTATCATGTGGTTGTATGTATTGTGTGCTTGGGGCTGTGCGCCGGCTCACATGTGTGACGGACTGAGGGCGCCTTGCGTTATGGTGGTATGTGTTGTGCCCGCGGGACTGCATACTCTGGCCGGAAGTATAAGATGCGTTTGATTTTCATATCAGAGACCAAACGGGGACTATATTACCGGCCAACAGAGGGGTATCCAATTGTGGCTGTTTGTGCCGTATGCGCGGGACTGTGCTCCGGCTCACACATGTGACCTTCTCGAGCGGGTAGAGGGAGTGAAGGCTCATGGTCGTGCCCAATGGCGACGACTTTCCGGAGAGCGTACCTCTGCACGTCTAGCTAAAATCGCATGCGCCAGATTGATGTAACATGGTTGTATACGTGAACATCTGTTGTACGTGTTGTATCCGCCGGCTCGCAGGTGACGGACTCGAGGGGGTGGGAGTGGAGGCTGATGATCATGCCCAACGGCAACTCTCCGGAGAGCTACGGCCACCTGAGCGTCTTCGTCGAGCACGTCAACAAGGACGCCATAAGGATGCAGGTGAAGATGTCGAGGAGAGAGGAGGGGGAGGGGGGCGGGGTACTCAATATCATGCATGGCCGTAGTCGTACGACCATAGACCCTCGCATTTCTACACCATAGACCCTCGCAACTCTACAAAGCCGGGACGGAGCGCATCGGTGTTTTCACCGACCAGGCAGACGTTGCTTGCACCAAGCGCGAAGCGCCGTGAGACAGATGTTCGGCGGGTCGCATGAAGAGTGGGCTGCTTCCTACAAAGCACCGCTTATCGAGGCAGACTTTTTCTTGCATATGCATATTATGGGTGACGGCTTCGAATTGAATGGAAAGGGTTTTCTGGTGTTGAGGGGGGGTCAGCGATGATAGGAAGTGCTCTTTCTCAGCGTGTCGAGGCCTTAATATACTACACCAGGTTCAGTCAGGCAAGGGGTCAAACCGCACTCTCCTATTACAGTACCAGGATGTATACCAGCTAACTGGTGAGGGGGCTAGAGAGAAGAAAAGCGGTGCTGCGATGGACGGATGGATGGATGGATGGATAAATGACCGCTTTGTTGTTTTTTTGTTGTGTAATTTGTATTTAGGCTTTTTTTTTTCGGGGGGGGGGGTGAGGGGAGGGGAGGGGAGGGGCGGAGAGGGGATAGGGTGAGTGAGAGGCGGGCGGAGAAGAGGGCGGTCGTGGTGGCTTATAGAGCTGCATCTTCAGCAACTTGCGTGTGTTTTTTTTTACGTGCTTGTTGTTTGTGCTCGTCAAAAACTGCAGCCGTGCGATAAGAGTGAGAAAGAGGTGCTACGGTGAACATGCGGGTTAATATCGCACAGGGGTATTGTAGGGGGTGCGATCGTTTTTTTTTTGTTTTCGGCGCTCGGTTTTTCCAGAAAGGGAAGGTTAAGGTTGCCAACGCCGAACAAAAAATTCAAGGTGATTTCTGTGAGATCTGGCCGAGAGAGAGCCTCCCGAAAATATATCGTACCTGGTACGACTTTAGCACCCTTGCCCGCTATCGAGAGAAAACGAGGCGCTGAAAAAGCGATCGCGCCCCTCCCTGTGCGATATCCCGCATGGTTACGTTACTTGTTCATAACCTGGTACCTATCCTAGTGCCGGGGCATCATTTTTTTTTTTTTGTACTTGGCATATGTTGAACCCTCTCCCACCCCCGCCCCCGCCCCCCCCTCCCTCCCTCCCTCCCTCTCTTCTCTGCTGGTTATGCTATTCTCTCTGTCTCCCTGCTTCCCCCACCCTGCCCCTGCGATGATGCGGGGTTGTGCGCGTCTCTCTGTCCACCCCCTCCCGCCCCCCCCCCCCCCCCCCCCCCTGCCCATGCCCATGCCATGGTGCTGTCTTGCCTTGTCTTGTCTTCTCTGGCGTGCGCGCTTTGTGCCTGGTGTTGGTGTTGATGTACTTTCAGGAGCCGGGCTTTTCCCGCAACATGCGACTCGGCTTCGCGCTCCTTCCGGCCGACCCCTCTCGCATCCGCACGAGTGACTGTCGCAGCAAGCCCCCCTTGCGACACGCCTTCACCTATAAGAACGCCGATTTCGGTTACCCTCGTTGCTGGGTCCGGCAAGAGGCGCTGGAGGGGGACGCCGCCGCGATGTACTTGAACAGCAACGGTGAGGGAGAAGGAGGAGACGGGAGGGAGGGGGGGGGGGGGGGGGGGGGGGGGGGGTGGCTCATTGGTTAGTAGGTTGGAAACGGTGGTCGGTTGATTGGTTGGTTGATCGGTTGTTCCGATGGTTGGTTGGTTGGTTGGTTGATTGAAGGAAGATGAATGGTTGCTAAGTTGTTGAAGTTGGTTGGTAAGTGAGTTGGTTGGTTGGTTGATAGGTTGGCATGTTGGTTGGTTGGTTTGTTGAGGAGGGTGGCTGGTTGGCTGATTGGTTGTGTGGCAGGTAGGCCATCAGCTCTGCAGACAAACTTCAAGGGTGCGCAGTTCAATGTTTCAAGTGTGGGCTTGAAAACAACAACGGTAAGGGAGGAGGAGAGAGGGTTGGTTGACTGGATAGTTGGTTGGTCCGTTGGTTGATTTGTTTGTTATCCCGTCGGTCGTCGGTGGATTGATTGGCACGTTGGTTGGTCCGTCAAATGGCTGGTTGCCAAATCAGATGCCCGGCAGACTGTTCCATTCAAATGTCTCACACTTTGAAGTTATCTCTTCCCCCCCCCCCCCCCACTGGAAGTGGCCACACACCGGAAAACAAATCAATTCATTCGCCGCTGTCATTCATACGCAAGAAAGTCCGCCTCACAGGCGGTCGTAGTAGGGTACAGCTCACCCTCCATGCAACTCGCCGAATATATTCACGGCGCTTCGCGCTTGGTGCAAGCAATGTCTGCCTGGTCGGTGAAAACCCGACGTGCTCCGTCCCGGCATTGTAGGGATGCGAGAGTCTATGGTCATACATACGACTATGGCCATGCATGGTATCGAGTGTACACCCCCTTTCCCCGCCCAAGAGCGATTATTTGAAGGAAAAACTCCCTCGCCAGCATATCAGAGTCCGATGTCCCAGAGGTGGATTTTGTTCCGATCGAAAACTGTCAGTAGCCGCTGAAAAAAAAAAAAAAAACGTCGGTGAAATTTTGCACGTGTGGACCGTCTCTAGTGGCGTCGTCAGGCTTGGTGTGATACGCGCCCCTGCGTGTGTGCTTTTGCATCCGCACATATGATGTTAGATGTAATTCTCCTGTCCCTCGATAAGGACCGCTTGTGTATTAATATTCAACCTAACGGGTCCTCATGTTCAGGCACAGAGTGGTTGGTGTACGTGCCTACGCGCTTGCATGATTCTCGGTGTGTTGTAATTTAGTGCCCCCCTTTGTTATGCCCTCGTATATGTTGTGTGTGAATCAGGCAAGATTCGCATCAGCACGTTTCTGGAAGACGTTCCGGACGCGAAGATTCCGCTGAGCCACAACAGCAAGCGGGAAACGGGCATGGTGGGCCTCAAGAACCAGGTGACCAACCAACGTACCTCGACTGCTATATTTCACCCCGTGTATACGTAACCTTCCCCCGTTTCTATTTCCGCCTCCTTTTGTATATCGAATACTCTACCGTACCCCCTTTTCCCCCTCACCGTGTCCGTCTACGTATGTGTGTATCGACTGCTAGCAGGACTATATAGTATACCCGTGTTGCGGGTAAAAGAAGTGCGAAAGCCGTTCGCACCAAATTGTCAAAAAAAAGAAATCGAACGGCAACCGCACAGATCTTGAAACGCGCGAACACAGGGGATGAAACACTATCATCCTCGCCCGGGGCAAATCTAGGGGGTTTCCAGTATAACTGGAGGCATCTCGCACCAGGGACTGCTATTTTTTCTCACGAACTGTAACTTAATTTCGCGAAACGCCTCCGCGTGGATTTTGCGAACGCGAAAAGGCGAACGTGCTTCGCGTAACACTCATCCCTGCCTGACCGGTTTTTTATTAAACCTTTAGTACCGCAGTCCCGCTTTTGTGACAAGCTACTGAAAACTGTACCCAAAACGGGACTGCAGTTCTCGACCTTTTAACTCTTTCAGAGCAAACTGCAGCCCCGTTTCGGAGACAAACCAGTCAAATTCCAAGTAGTTTGTCCCCAAAACGGGACTGCAGTCCTAAAAAGGTTAAGCGGGGGGGCTTATGTAATAAGAATCAGAACCCACGATGGACCCAAAAAGCAGGTATCTTCCTATATGTTTACACGCCATATTTGGTTCTGATTGTTGTGAGATGGTGTCATGGTGTCGGAGCCCCTTCGGAGCCGGAGCCACCTTTTGGAGACAAACTACTTGGAATTAGTGTGGGATAACTTATTGAGTTAGTAACGTGAAGGGTTCACACACGTTGGTGGACAGATTCACGATCATGTTTGTAGATCGTCTACTTGTAGACCATCTGTCGTAGATCCTAACCTGCCGTCCTGAGGCGCTGTGCGTGCGGCAGCTGTATAGTACAGATCCATCCCAAGAGACGGGTCCTACTACTGTGGACCCCGCAGTCTGTATGGCTCCCACGCGGCAACATACTCTACTGTTACGGGAGACCATAGTAGATACCAGGTAGGACCTATGGTGCACACAAAAAACTTTACATTCCCATATTTTTTCCAACAATATTTGGTCCTATTTACTGAAGTCCCCCGTAACATTACGAGGGAACATATTAGTAGTAGTCAAGACCAAGTACGCTTGGTAAAAGTTCTGTAATATATTGGTTTTTGTGTATATGATGGGTCCTGATTACCATGGTCCGCCGTAGTACAGGTAGATCATACCTGATACTACTCTGGACGGAAATATAAGGAACCCGTCGTCTTCGTATTCATTTCTAAACGGTGCTTATATTTCCGGTCAGGGTGGTACAGGTAAGGAACCCATCTATCATAGCGTGAAACTTATAAATCTAGATCATGCACTGGGAATGATCTATCTCATCTGTCCATTATGTAGGTACTACTTTCCCGAACTGTAAGAAACGTTTGGATTTAATAGTAATGTGAGAACGACCATTGCATTTCCGGACATGGATCTCAAGGAGGGCGATTGTTTTGTTTTCCTTCGAAGGTCAAATTTGTGGTATGACCCCACCCCCCCATTCACCAGCGGTGGTAGGTGTCGTACGGTAGAAAGGGTAGCCGTCATGGTCATGGTGGCTTTTCGGATGTACACACAGACGCACGCACACCCTGTCCTCCCTTTCTGCGCGTACGAAGAATAGACATGCCCTGTCGTCACTTTCTAACTATCGTGTTTTTTGTCGACCGGTCCATCGATCGTTCCGTCGACCGGTCCGTAGATTGGTCCGCAGCGCGATCGATGGACCGACCCCATCAATCGGTCCGTGGATGGGCCCGTCAATCGATCGGTCTATAAGGTGGATCCATAGATCGGTCCTTTGATGTAGTCATAGATCAGTCCATCGATTGGTCCATAGATGGGTCCGTGAATCGATCTTCAGATCGGTCCATAGATCGGTTCTGGTCTGCTTGTGGCCATCCTTCTGTAGGTCGGCTTGTGGCGCCATGATCGTCCCCCCCTCGGAGAACAGTCTAAAGTGAATGTTGGAGTTCCAAACTTATTTTTGTTTTATTCCTTCCTTTGTTTTGTTTTTTGTTTTTTGTTATATTGTCTGTGCTGTCTTATCGTTTTCGTGTTCGTGCTCTTTTGTTCTCTTACGCGCTTCACCCCCCTCCCCCCCCCCCCCCATCCCCGCCGTCCGCCCCCCCCCCCCCCCCCACCCACCCCCCCCCCCCCCCCCCCCCCCCCCCCCCCCCCCCCCCCCCCCCCCCCCCCCCTATCCTGCCAACGTGCGCCGTGGCTTTTTTGTTATGCTGCCACCGCTGCCCTTCACTGTTGTCGTTGTGTTTGGCGGTGGTGACAGGGGGCTACCTGCTACATGAACAGCCTGCTGCAGACGCTGTTCCATGTGCTGTCCCTGCGGCGCGCGGTTTACGACATGCCCACCGACGAAGAAAACAGGTGCGTACAGCAGTACATACTCCCAAAAATGAGAAAAGAAAACAAAAAAAACTACCAGGTATACCAGGTACTCGTCCATACATTAAGAAACATAAGGCTCGCTCACTTGTTTTTTGGAGGACGCTCAAGATTATTGCATCAAGAGGTCGTGGTCAGCTCACGCGAGCGCCGCACTAATCCTACCAGGTATACAATACTGGTAGCCTATAATATGCTCCAAGTTGTTTGAGGGTGGTGTTAGTATGTGGTATTGATAATTATCCTTGCATGTGGCAGAGGCAAGCACTTCAATCGATGTTAACCGACTGGCAAAGCATGAGCTTCGAGCTCGAAAGAGCTGATGATGAAAGAGATGGCACTCCAAGGCCTTGTCGTTGATTATTGCGGTCTCGCAGAGGAGACAGGTGGGGAGAGAAGGAGAGTGGGCGAGTGTGCGTTGTGCACGTGTGTCGCATCTCGATATATAACTCAAAACAAAAATACTGCAGAGGGACCCCGGACCCTCGAAATGCAGTGTAACCTCAAAACTAAAACAAGCAGAACTCGGGAGAACTCAGCCTGTTTTTCGGGGTTCTACAGTTCCACCGCGTACTGAACCGTAACAAGTAATCCCGCATTCTGAACAAACTGCTACTCGTATGACAGCTCAGTGTACTGTTGTACTCTGCGAACTATATCAACAGATGACTAGCTATGTCCCGACAGCGAACTGTTGTGTAGCAACTGACGACTGCCAACGCTGCTGTTGCGTAACAACGTAGCTATCCTTAATACGACCTCTCGATGGATGGGACATAAAGCCAAGTTGCTGTTCAACTATCAACCTGTTCAACTATCAACTCGAATCGTCCAATTATGTTACTTCTCTGCATTACATGCCATAATTCCAAAATGCACACAACAATAAATTTAATTGTTGCGGGGGAAATGCTGCTGGCAGGAACCAATTCGGTATCTACTAGTAATATAATATGATATGTGTCTAAAGGAAAGACATGAATCCAAGCAAACAAAACAAAAACACAACAGCAGAGCTGCGGGCGGCGAGGTACGCCAAGTACAAGGCTGCGCTTCAGGACCCCGAGCTGCTGCTTTCGCTACGAGCTTCACGAGAGAGCTGCCAGGGCCATCCTCTACCTGGAGTTACTACGAGCTGCAACAACTAGCACTGCTGCTGCGAGCGACTACAACATCGTACGAGTACAACGTCGCTGACTGCTGTGAGAATGGACAACATGACGGGCAACAGCGCGAACAACAGTCTGATCAACGCTGTGCGAGGAATCAAGTCATACACTGGAGAGAAGCCTGAAGATTTCGCTGACTGGCACAGGAAGGCTGGCTTCATCATCAGCATGCAACGACCTGACATTTTTGCCGTTATGGAAGGTCAAGCGAGGCCCGCGGAAGATACCTGGTCGGTGTCTTCCGCGGGCCTCGCTTGACCTTCCATAACGGCAAAAATGTCAGGTCGTTGCATGCTGATGATGAAGCCAGCCTTCCTGTACCAGTCAGCGAAATCTTCAGGCTTCTCTCCAGTGTATGACTTGATTCCTCGCACAGCGTTGATCAGACTATTGTTCGCGCTGTTGCCCGTCATGTTGTCCATTCTCACAGCAGTCAGCGACGTTGTACTCGTACGATGTTGTAGTCGCTCGCAGCAGCAGTGCTAGTTGTTGCAGCTCGTAGTAACTCCAGGTAGAGGATGGCCCTGGCAGCTCTCTCGTGAAGCTCGTAGCGGAAGCAGCAGCTCGGGGTCCTGAAGCGCAGCCTTGTATTTGGCGTACCTCGCGGCCCGCAGCTCTGCTGTTGTGCTTGAACGTCGAGGGTCATAACCTATTGATAATTATCCTTGCATGTGGCAGAGGCAAGCACTTCAATCGATGTTAACCGACTGGTAAAGCATGAGCTTCGAGCTCGAAAGAGCTGATGATGAAAGAGATGGCACTCCAAGGCCTTGTCGTTGATTATTGCGGTCTCGCAGAGGAGACAGGTGGGGGGAGAGAAGGAGAGTGGGCGAGTGTGCGTTGTGCACGTGTGTCGCATCTCGATATATAACTCAAAACAAAGATACTGCAGAGGGACCCCGGACCCTCGAAATGCAGTGTAACCTCAAAACTAAAACAAGCAAAACTCGGGAGAACTCAGCCTGTTTTTCGGGGTTCTACAGTTCCACCGCGTACTGAACCGTAACAAGTAATCCCGCATTCTGAACAAACTGCTGCTCGTATGACAGCTCAGTGTACTGTTGTACTCTGCGAACTATATCAACAGATGACTAGCTATGTCCCGACAGCGAACCGATAGGCTACTGACTACTGTTATTGTTGTTGTGTAGCAACTGACGACTGCCAACGCTGCTGTTGCGTAACAACGTAGCTATCCTTAATATATGGTTCTTAAGCCTTGCTCAGATTACGTAGGTGTGTCTTGTCGGTATTCCCTTACTGTACTCACACATACATATATATATATAAACATACTTACGTTTGTCCTTTTTTTTACTCGATTGTAGTCACCTGCCTCGCGCTCAGCGAGTCTACCACGATTTTTTGTCGCTTCTACGATGTTTGCTTTCTCGCGTTCTTTGGTTTCTTTGCGCGCTTGCTTATCGTGCCACATTTTTTTTTCCCGGACAAAAAAAAAAAAAAAATCGGAAAAGGAAAAAGTCGATTTCGGTTTGGCAGGCCCTCTTTCGCTTTTTTTCACCGGCTCGTTGAAATTTCTTTTGCACTTTCAGTTATTTTTTTTCCTCTTTTTCTTCTTTCGTTTCGTGTGCGTGCGTGTACTCGGAGCACGGCACCGAGCCCGGCGCCGTCGCGGGTGTCAGCGGGTGCTGGCGGGTAGAGGGGGGTTGCAAGGAGCGCGGTCGCCGTTTTCGTGGCTAGGCGTCGCGTGTGCCTCGAGACACGAGGGAATCATGAATGGGCTCTGTCTGGCCTCCATCTGTAGAATTTGATTTGAGTATGTACGAGTTTATAAGTGTCGTTCGGGATTGCAAGATAAGATTCAAGCGGTGCTTAATTTTGCGACCAAGCTGAAGTTCACAGAGAGAGAGCTACGCAGTCTGAGCACCAAAAGTGTCGAGCTGGCGAACGAAGGTCACAGTGAGCACCGGGCTTCACGCGGGGCGGGCGACGGGGTTCACTGTGGCAGAGAGGGAGGAAAGCTTTACCCGGACCGAATCGGTGGCGAGGTTGGTCGCGAGAGGGGCGGGCGGCGTACGAGGCTGAGAGAGAAGCTCTGCTGTTCGATTTTTTTTCTTTTTTGACCAGTGCAAGGAGTTCCAATCAGGCAGAAAAATATTACATGAAAGGGGTCGGGTTTTTTTTTTTCCCGGGATTTCGGTTTCATTTTCATTGCTTTTGCGGTGTTGCTGCAGTGCCGTGCCGTGCTTTCTCTTTCGTACATACTAGTACCAGGTACATACAGCATATCAAAAGAAGAAAATAAGTACCGTACCTGGGGTATGTACGTACGGCATGCGGCGTTCGGGTTGTTTACTCGGTGGAGCATGGAGCTCTTGGCGTTTGCAAATCGCCTGTTTGCACCTCATTGTTTGGACCGTCTGTTCCGTTCTATTCTTGTTTCGCGTAGCGAGCGGACGACGTGAAGCGTATGTATGTGGCGTCTGAGCTGATTGCTCCTGAAGCATGGTGGCGGGACTCTTGGCATTGTGAAGTCGCCAGTTTGCAACCACAATCGTAAGAAAACTACATTCAATCATGGACCTCTGTCCGCTTCGCATATTTTGATGTACTTTTCCTTCCTGAGCGAGCGTAACGGGCGGCGTATGCCGCCTTGTGCATACATACATACATACATACATACATACATACATACATACATACATACATACATACATACATACATACATACATACATACATACATACATACATACATACATACATACATACATACATACATACATACATACATACATACATACATACATACATACATTTACAACCCATCGTTGGCTCACAGAAAAAACAAGTGTCAACCATCTGTCGTCCACATGCATGTGACCACGCACGAAGTTAGTTATGGTATAATATATAGGTCCAACCATGGTTTCGTAGACCGATAAGGACAGGTTCAACCATTTTCAAATGTCCGACAGCAAGCTCAATTCGTGGGGTTCACTTTCAGCGGCAGTACAGTAGTATTACGAGGACCATAGTCAATAGGACCTACGGTACACACAAAAACCTATACATTTAGGTATTTTTACTAGCAATATTTGGTCCTATTTACTATGGCCCCCCGTAATAGTAGTGCCGGTTGCCGCCATAGTGCCGGCATGGCGCCAGCCAACACCGGCGCTATAGCGACAACCGGCACTACTCCACAATCTACATAAGGAAGCAGATCAGCTCACAAGTAGATCCCAACCTGCCGTCGTGATATGTTGTGCAGTATCTGCTTCGCAGGATCTGTGTTGTACAGATCCAACCCAGGAAGCATGTCCCAGAGGTCATACAGATCACTCAGGTCCCACCCGGCAACATGCGCCAGACCATACAGATCATGTATGTACAGTATCTGTCCTGAAGGGTCTAGATCATCAAGTGGGAATCGATGCTCTTTTCTTTTTTTTGGTTTAACGCCCCGGAGAGCGAGAAGAAACCTCTGTCCACGCTTATTTCTTCTTTATCAAGTTTTCGTATACCGGTTCGAACCCGGTTCGTTTCTTCCACCTTGGTCGGGCCTGTCTCTGACCGTGCCGTCATCAAACTATGTGTGGCTTACTCCGAGGATATGGAGAATCGATGTGTCCGATGCTCTAGAGAATCGATGATTTGTAGATGATCCATGCGTCCGATGCGTGAAGCTTTTTTTTCCTTTTTTTTTTTTTTTTTTTTTTAAATGTTCCAACCATTTGCAGAGCGGGATAACGTTTTGTCAACCATGTTTTGACAGATGGTATGTTATACTACAGCAGCAGAGTGAGTCTCGTTTTCGTCACTCCCACCACTCCTTTATGGGACTTATGTATGGAAATGGGTATTTCGGGAATTCTGTTCGGTAGAGCTTGACCGCTTATTCGAGATCTGGTCTGATTCTGGTTTTAGGGTTATGGGGTTAAGGTTGCTCTGATCGGCTCATGGTTAGGGTTAAGGTTGGTTTGATTGGGTTAGGGTATGGGTTAGGATTAGTTACTATTGGGGGGGGGGGCATATTACTAGTGATTAGGACCCATAATTTCCACAAAAACCTGTATATTCCGGTATTTTTACCGAGCAGATTTGGTCCTGATTACTATGAATATTACGGAGGACCATAGTAAATAGGACCTATGGTACACACCAAAACCTATATATTTCCGTATTTTTACTATTACGGGGGACCATAGTAAACAGGACCAAATATTGTTAGTAAAAATACCTAAATATATAGGTTTTATGTATGCCATAGGTCCTGTTAACTATGGACCCCCGTAACATGTTCCCCCGTAATATTCGTCCCGTACACAGTGCGTGTCAACCATTCTTCCTCGAGTACCCAGGAAAGTGTTGAGCAACCCTCATTGCGTTCGCGTATGGTTTCCAGCATTTTCGTACGAAAGGGTTACATCTTGGAAAAACTCCAGTGCGCTCGTACCCCTCTCTCCTTTTCCTTGGGCCGTTTTTTTCGTTTCCTTGTCCGTGCCTTCTCTTCTGTTGTCGTGTCTTGTCTACATACTGTATGTATTCTCTGATACCAGGTATGATCGACATGTCTTCTTAGTCTTGTGACATAGTATCTTATCTCTTCCTATTCTCTCTTGTTGCGCCTGCCGGTCTGTCACTAAACATTTAAGTAAGACGTTTTGTATATTAAAATTAAGTACAAACGGTCAGAGTGGGTGTATTGTATTATCTTGTCTTGTCTTTTCGTGGCTTCTGGCCTTGTCGTGTCTTGTGGCGTCTTTTCTTCTTATCTTGAATCTTTTGTTCCTTGGTTGCTCGTTCGTCTCCGGCAGCGTGACGAGCATGGCCCTGGCGCTCCAGAGAGTTTTTTACCGCCTGCAGACAAGCGACAAGAGCGTCGGCACGAAGGAGCTGACCAAGTCCTTCGGGTGGGACGCCTACGATTCCTTCACACAACAGGCGCGTCCTGCTCTCCGCTCTCCGCCCACCCCACCCCACCCCAAGCTCCGCTCCAACTCCCCTCTAACTCCCAAGCGTATTATTGCGGGGGACCATAGTAAATAGGACCAAATATTGTTAGTAAAAATATGTAAATATATAGGTTTTTATGTATACCATAGGTCCTATTAACTACGGACCCCGGTAGTAGCTGGTGTACACAAGCTTCGTATTGATGTAATACAGGCGTTTGATATTCGATGGCTGTCACCCGTATGCAAGAAAATACGTTTCGTGTTGATGTATTTCCAGACATTGATATTGATCGTTGTATTTCCATGTGCAAGGTTGTACTCACAATGTGCCGGAGTCCGCCTTGCAGGCGGTTCTTGGGTAGAGAGGATGCAGCTCAGCCTTCATGCGACTCGGCGAACACCTCACGTTTCGCTTCGCGCCTCGCGCAAGCAAATGTCTGTCTTGTCGGTGAAAACCCAACGTGCTCCGTCCCGGCATTGTAGAGATGGATGCGAGGGTCTAATTGTCATACGACTGCGGCCATGCATGCCATGAGTACCCCCCCCCCCCCCCCCCCCCCCCCCCCCCCCCCCCCCCCCCCCCCCCCCCCCCCCCCCCCCCCCCCCCCCCCCCCCCCCTGCAGGATGTTCAACTCCATTCCATCCCACGTCTATAGATGTGCATGCAGATATAATATACTTCGTCTATATATGCGGAGTTATTTTCGCTGGTCGTTATTGCCTATCGTTGTTTGGTCAAAACGGCTGGTGGGCGTTTCGTTGTGTTCAGCTGCTCAAAAATGTCATCGGTTTTCACCTGCAAGAATTACCCCCAAAGGTCCGAATGCCTCCCAAGGGGAAAACCTTGCATAAACTCAAAGAGATAACGATCTGCAGATAGATAGATCACCGATAGGTCCTCACCTGCGGTTCTGAGATGCTGCATCAACAGGATGTGTACAGTACAAGGTTCAGCCCAGGAAATATATGCTAGATCATGCAGATTATTATACGCCCACCACGCGGCAGCATGAGCTAGATTATACAGATCATACAGATCAGGAATCCATCTGTCTGTCCTGAAAGATCTAGATCATCAAGTGGGAATTATCTGTGGATGATCTGTGAGATGATCTGTCCCACCGAGTTGTGGAACCTTGTATCACTATTATGTCCCGACACATCAGCACCCCCTGTAACTTAATATTTATTTCAAAAAGTTAGTGGTACTTGATATTGATGATAACTTTGATCCCGTCACACGACTACGGCCATGCATGAAATCGAGTACAACCCCCCCCCCCCCCCCCCCCCGCCAACCCCCGCTCTGCAGGATGTTCAAGAGCTTAATCGCGTCCTCTGTGACCACCTGGAGGACAAGATGAAGGGCACGCCCGTTGAAGGGACCATCCAACGGCTCTTTGAGGGCAGCATTCGCTCTTACATCCAGTGCGTCAACGTCGATTTCACCTCTGCAAGGGTCGAGACCTACTATGACATTCAGGTGATGGCCGGGTAGTAGTAGTAGTAGTAGTAGTAGTAGTAGTGGTAGTGGTGGTGGTGGTGGTGGTAGTGGTGGTGGTGGTAGTAGTAGAAGTAGTAATAGTGGTAGTATAGTAGGAGTTTCTGTAGT
Organism: Macrocystis pyrifera; assembly: GCA_031763025.1. NCBI lineage: Eukaryota > Phaeophyceae > Laminariales > Laminariaceae > Macrocystis > Macrocystis pyrifera. Next base: position 3,871,030 of record JASSKH010000030.1, read on the forward strand.
ATATTCTTAACCTGTGCTAGTGTTGGCCAATCAGCGCGCGCTTCCAACCCCCCCCCGGCCGCCGCCGCGACCACCACCCACCGCCGCCGCCGCCGCCGCCGCCGCCCCCTAACATTTTGCGATTTATTTTCATAACATAACCCCCCCCCCCCCCCCCCCCCCCCCCCCCCCCCCGCCCTCCCCCTCACGGCGCCTCGCGCCTGGTGCAAGCAAGCAATGTCTGCCTGGTCCGTGAAAACCCGATGTGCTCCGTCCTGGCATTGTAGGGATGCGAGAGTCTGTGCTCATACCTGGTATTACGGGGGGGTACATAGTTAATAGGACCTATGGTATACATAAAAACCTACATATTTGCCTATTTTCACTAACAAAATTTGGTCCCGTTAACTATGGACCCCCGTAATAGTACCACTACCGGTACGGCTATGCATGACATGAGCACACACCCCCCTCCTCCCCCCCCGTTCGCCGCGCTGGCATTATATTTGTCGTTTGTTCTGGCAGCTGGACGTGAAGGGGTGCAAGGACATCGACGAATCCTTCACCAAGTACGTTGAGGAAGAACTGCTCGACGGCGACAACAAGTGAGAGAGAAAGACATCGGACAAGGGGGGGAGATAGGGGATATTAGGGTGTCGGGGATGGGATGGGAGGGGTGGGGGGGGGGGCGGGGGGGGGGGGGGGGCGATAGGATATAAGGGGAGAGGGGGGGCGATCCAGCGGTGATGTCATTACGGTATCAGCAATCAATCTGTCGTTCAACCGACGAACCAATCTATCGGTCAATAAATTTACCTATAGATCAACCATTCAACCGACCATTGTTTCAATTCAACCAATCTATTTTGCTCATCTATAGTACTACTGTGCGACGATAACCGTGACGGCGGCGCCTTAATGGCTATTTTGACGCGGGTGACGAGCACGGGCGGCAGAGGACTCGACGGAAATCAACCAACAACTTGACCCTTTTTGAGACTGCAGTCCCGTTTGAGGGACAAAGCACCTGTAATTAGAGGGATCTGTCCCCCCAAAACGGGACTGCAGTTCTAACACAGGTCAAACCGTCCAACCAACCGAACCCATTCAGGGAATCGTCCTTTTTTTTTTCTCTCCTGCTGTACGGCAGCACGCGAAGAAATCAACCAAGGAATAAAAAAAAACACACACACATACATACATACAAGCTAATCCACCCCAAACCAAAAATCGACCTACCAAACGAAAACCCTTTCCAACCGAGCGAGCCCCATGCAGCAAGCAGCCAATTTCGACCGTTTTGTCAACCAAGCCCATAAACGCCAATGTGTGAAGCATTTTACAGCACGGCTACTACCGCGGGAGCGTGCATCGGCGGGTTAGTTGCTGTAAGCGCTTCACGCTTTTGAGGACCTAACCTACCTCTGCATCTCACCCGGAAAGCTGGTGTTCTGAAAAAAAACAAATGCACGCGTTTTTTAACCCTTTTAGACAAACCACTCCAATTCTCCAAGTATTGTGTCCTCGAAACGGGACTGACTTACAGTCCTATTAATAAAAGATGGTAATTCCATGGCCTGCTGTAGGCTGCTGTAACGAATAATATTGCAACGAATTTTGACGGTATTGGGTAACTCTTCCCCCACTTTTAAGAAACCGCCTGTTGTAGCAGTCCAAAACAGTTTTAACGAAAAGTGCTACGCTCCGGCGTGTCGCACAACGAGTCGATTCTTTTTTTTTTTTGACCCCAAAACCAGTTCAACCGGTTGGCCGTTTCTGCTCTCGGTCAACCTATCTTTTTCTGTATACACCATCTATCTGTTTCCATTGCTCTAGGATATATACGACGAGGAATAACGGTCATGAAATTGAACCAAATCGACCATTTCAGATATCCACAATAGTTCAACCAATTGTTGCAACCGTCTTGGTCTCGTTCAAAACCATCTCCACCTCCGTAGTAGCCAAACCAGTTCAACCAATCAACCTTTCCGTTGATTTTTCCACACGATTTCAACCATTTTTTCACCAGTTTGCTCTCATTCATCAACCTATATATACGTATACCCCAACCATTCTCTCTTCCACTGCTGCATGATATAATTTTTTCCATCTCGCGACTTGGTTTTTTCTTTTTCCTTCTTTTTTTTTTTTTTTTTTTTTTTCTAAAATAAGGTACGACGCGGGCGAGGAGCACGGTCGGCAGGACGCTAAGAAGGGGGTAAGGTTCCTTCGGTTCCCCCCCGTCCTGAACATCCATCTGAAACGGTTCGAGTACGACATGGCCACGGGGGCGATGGTCAAGGTCAACGACCGATTCTCCTTCCCGAGGGAGATGAACATCGACCAGTATCTTGGGGAGGTGAGCTTGAGGGCCGCTGGTGGCGGTAGTGGCGGCGGGGTAGGCGATGATGAGGGTTTCGGATGGTGGTAGTGGGGAGGGTGGAGACAAGGGTGGGGAGAAAAGGGTAGTGGTGGCGATGGTGGTTGTGGTGGCGGGGGGGGGGGGGGGGGGGGGGGGTGCTCATTATGAGGTGGTAGGGGGGGGGGGGGGGGGGGGGGGGGGGGGGGGGGGGGGGGGGGGGGGGGGGGGGGGGGGGGGGTGGGGGGGGGGGGTGGGGGGGGGGGGGGGGGGGGGGGGGGGGGGGGGGGGGGGGGGTACTCATTTGTCGCTTGCCTTAGTCATTTGACCATTGACCACGCATCCCTTTCGAGACGGCGTACTCATCTGTTGCTTGCCTGAGTAATTTGACCATTGACTGCGCATCCCTTTCGAGAGGGGGAGGGGGGCGTACTCATTTGTTGCTTGCCTTAGTCATTTGACCGAGAGGGGGGGGGGGAGGGGGAGGGAGGGGGGTACTCGATATCATGCATGGCCGTAGTCGTATGGGGGGGGGTAGGTGCGTTGGTGGAGGTGACGGGAGCTTTGCTTCGTGTATATTTGATTGCATTTGCTACCAGTACGTCGCTTGCTTTTTCCTGCTTTTTTATTTTTGTTCGTTCTCTTCTTGGCGACTGACTCGCTGCCTACTTTTCTGTTTTTAACCCGCCCGGCGTTGGCGGCCTTGATTTTTTTTTCCTTCCTTTCCCTCCGTCCCTCCCACGCTCCCTCCTCGCGGAGCAGGAGGCCGAGCGAGACCCAGACCAGCCTAACCGTTACATTCTGCACTCCGTTCTCGTGCACTCGGGCGACGTTCACGGCGGTCACTACTTCGCCTACATCCGACCTGACGGGGGGATCAAGGGGGGGCAGTGGTGCAAGTTCAACGACGATGTGGTCACTCAGGTCAGGCCCCGGCGAGAGGTTACCGTTATTCATTCACGATGGTTGGGTGATGGGGTGGGGTTGATAAGTGTTGATAGCGAGTCTAGGAAGGGGGGGGGGGGGGGGGGGGGGGGGTACTCAGGGAGGGGGGGGGGGGCTTTGGCCATTTAGCATTCACGGTGGTTGGGCGATGGTTGATTGGTTGTTGAAAACAAATGATGGACGAATGCATTCGAATCCGATCGAATTTATACACCACCACCCCCAAATATGGGTTGGGTTGGCGTGGGTTGGCCACGACACTGTAAAACATGCCGCTCACTACGTGAGCTAGACATCCAGGGTACCGTTTTTTTTTTTATTTTATTTTTTTTATTTTGGCGGTCGCCCACAGCTGGTCGTCTAGTTAGATCATTTGTGCGAAGTAAAGAACTTTTACTCTGCACATGGGAATTGATCGTATCACGTAGTGTTCAAGGTACGGCACCCAAGAGGCAGTTACATAGTACTCCCATTGCTGTCTCCGGAAGTGGCCACACCGGAAATTAAACTAACTCATTGAGGCTGTCATCCATATGCAAGTCCGCCTCACGAGCGGTTCTTTGTAGGATGCAGCTCACCCTTCATGCGACTCGCCGGACACCTCACGGCGCTTCGCGCTTGGTGCAAGCAATGTCTGCCTTTTTGGTGAAAACCCGACATGCTCCGTCCCGGCATTGTAGGGATGCGAGGGTTTATGGTCATACGACTACGGCCATGCATGCGATCGAGTACATCTCTCCTATCGAGTACACCCCCCCCCCCCCCCTCCGCCTCACAAGCGGTTCTTGGTAGGATGCAGCTCACCCTTCATGCGACTCGCGGAACAACTCACGGCGCTTCCCGCTTGGTGCAAGCAATGTCTGTCTGGTCGGTGAAAACCCGACGTGCTCCGTCCCGGCATTGTAGGGATGCGAGGGTCTATGGTCATACGACTACGGCCATGCGTGACCCCCCCCCCCTTCCCCACGGTCTTCCCTGCCCGCTGGCGATGATTGGTGGACCATTTTAACCCTTTTGCCGTTCGCTAGGGATAGGAATGGCTGGATGATATGACATACATCCATTGGGTTGGTTACGTAGTACTGATGATGTGATTATTCGATACGATTGGCTCATGGCTATGAGGGGATCAAGACCAAAGTTGGACATTGTTGAGGTAAAAATTATGCTGGTATGGTAATGCTTGCAACTTGGTACGAAGCATGTGGTTTGCTGAATAGTTGACTACTATGGATGATGGTCGATACATGTGATCGTGTTAGTGACACCTTAATGGTTGATCGCTTTGGGTGATGATGATGGTGATGATGATATTATGATGACATAAATTGTTTTGATGATGGGAAATAACTATGTCAGGTGGACGAATCGGAGGCGATCGAGGGGAGCTACGGCGCCGGCCCCGACGTCCTGGAGGAGAAGTTCCGAGATCCCCAGACCTTCTTCCCGAGGCACGCAAACGCCTCGGCGCATAGCTCAGGGGGCAGGGGATGGGGGGCGGGGGGAGATAATACCTCGGCCTACATGCTGGTGTACGTCAGGGAGTCCGACTTGCCCAAGACCATGCTGGACCTTCGCGCGGCGGAGGATAATGTGCGAATACGTATATGTACTGTCAGACCTTTCTTTTTTTGGCCTGCAATGTAAATGCTGGAAGACTTCAACGGCTGGTGTTTTTTTTTTTCTTTTCTTTTCTTTCAACTGTACAAAACGTCATTGGACCCTGCGTCACCCCGCATCCGCAAAGCCTCCGAAGGGGAAGCTTGCATTGAGTTACGTTTCCATTGAAGAAAATTGTGTGTGTGTGGACTACCGCTCTATGCTTGAATACCTGCGTCACCCCGCATCCGCAAAGCCTCCGAAGGGGAAGCTTGCATTGAGTTACGTTTTCATTAAAGAAAAATTGTGTGTGTGTGAACTACCGCTCTATGCTTGAATATAAGAACCGCTTGGTGTTCGTATTAATGTTTAAAAGGACCTTATATTTCTGCCCTGTGTGGTACCAGTACGTAGTCTTGATGGTTTTACATATCGGACAGATCATCTACAGATAGATCATCTACAGATAGATCATCTACAGACATATCATCTACAGATAGATCATTTCCAGATAGATCATCTAGATCCTAACCTGCCGATATGATATGTTGTATGTACAGGATCTGTACAGTGCAGCACAGATCAAACCTGTCCTCTGCTAAATGCAGGTCATGCAGATTATACGGCGCCACACCCACGCCGCAGCATGAGCTACAAATCAACATGCGTAAAGATCAGGAATATGTTGTCTTGCCCCGCAATGTCTCGGGGTCGTTGAAGTGGGAATCGATGATCTTTCCGAGAGCTGTGAACGGTTTCGGTTGGAGTTTTTTGTTCAGTTATGTGTGTTTTCGTGCGTACTTTTCTCGGCAAAAGAAAATAAGGATCGTTTTACACCTAAACATGAAGACCCAACTGTCCTTATATTTCCGTCCAGAGTGGTGCTGTATAGGTGTGGGGTTGGTGTCGGTTGGTTTTGTTGGTTTACGGTTTTTTGTTACGTTTTTTTTTTCTCGTATTTTTGTTGGGTTGGTTTTTGGCTTTTTTTTTTCCCTCTCATTGTGGCCACGGCTTTTACGTTTCGCAGTCGCGGCGCTGTTTCGTTGGGAGCTGTTGTTGTGTTCAACTCCACGGCTTCCTTACCCTCAACTCAACGGAAGTATTTCCTTCAACCCAACAGTTCCGTTGGTTCTTGTGTGTGTTCAATGCTCGGGCGATACCGCAACGGCGTACGTACTCGAGAGCGTTTACCGAAATATGTTCCGATTATTGGTGCTGACCGCGTATATCCAACGCGGCTGGCTCACGTTCAACTCAACGGCTTTCTTACGCTCAACCCAACGGGCTCTCTCGTTTCGGTTGGATACGCAGGGGATACCGCAACGGCTCCGCGACCGGTTCCAAAAGGAGGAAGACGACCACCAGCGGCGGCTGATTGAGAAGAACGAGGCTCACCTCTACTTCACACTCAGGGTGAGGGAGGGTTATAGCTCGAGAGGGCGAAGAAACCTCGTCGCAATTTTTGCTAGAAGTCGCGGCAGGGAATTAAAAAGGCAACCCGCCGCACTTTTGTCAGCCGTTTTATTGGTTTGAGTTTCGGGGCCAATCAATCGCTCTGTCGGGCCGACCCCAAATATATAGACCAACCGTTACTTCCCTTTTGATTGGTCCAACACCTGTACCCTGACCCCACCCTGACCTGATCCCACCTGGCACCCTTCTCTGCTCCCACTTGAAGTGGTGCGGGAATGTGAAACAGCCCCTCGCAGGAGCCGCCGGAGACCTGCGAGCATGACATAGCGCAAAGTGCGAACCGTGATCGGCCGGGTTGCGATAATAGTTGTGCCGTTTAAGGGTTGCTATGGTTTCGAGGGACCATAGTAAATAGGACCCACGGTACACACAAAAAAACCTACACATTTCTCTATTTTTAGTATTACGGGGTCCATCGTTAATAGGACCTATGGTATACATAAAAACCTATATATTTAGCTATTTTTACTAACACTATTTGGTCCTGTTAACTATGGACCCCCGTAATAACAATATTTGGTCCTATTTGCTACGAATGGTCCCCCGTAATAGCATTTTCCCTGGCTTGAGGGTCTCGCGTCTTTGACCCTTTTATTGCCGCCTGCAGTCAGTCCCGTTCTGAGTAGTTTATCGCCGAAACGGGACTGTAGTTATCAATACCAGTCAGCCCTCCAAGGGTTGAACTTTTTTCTTCTTGACCCGACGAGTGAGTGGGTTGGGGCCATGATCCGCGAAGAGCCCCTGTTTTTTCCTTGTTTGTTTCCTTATCCACCCCCCCTCCGTGGTGGTCATACGACTACCGCCATGCATGATGATCGAGTACACCCCCTCGCCCATCCGGTCATACAACTACGGCCGTGCGTGACATCGAGTACACTCCCCCCGCACCCATCCGGTCAGACGACTACCATGCATGATACCGAGTACCCCCCCCCCCCCCAACGCCCATCCCGTACGTAAATCGCGTCCTGTCCCCTGTCCCGGTGGCGTGCCCCCGACCCCTGTCGTGACGACGTCCGGCAGTTGGCGAGAGATTGCGACCTGGAAGGGCTGAGGGTGTTCCTAACGGAGGAGTTCGTGAAGTGGGACAACACGCTTACCGTCAAGGTCAAGAAGAGGGCGCCCGCGCAGGAGCTGGTGAGAAAACCAAACTAAAAACTCTTCCGTATTATATATAGCTGGTGGATTATTGTGCTACACGTATGCAGAATACTCAACGTGGGGGCGGACGAGGAAAAAAAAGTCGTACCAGGTACGTACGAGTGCCGACGACGCGAATGTGGAGCGGACACATTCTTCGGGCCGATTTTTTTTTTTCTCTTTTCTTCTCTCTTCTTTTTCTCTTTTTATTGGTGTGGTTTGCGGTGTGGAGGACTCGTGCACGACGAGGTGGGGCGGTGCCCCTCGGGTCTGCTTAGCTGCACGCACGGGAACGGAGTGACGACAAGACCTTGAGTGTGACCTCGAGAAATTGTGCGCGAATGATACGGTACGGTACCATAGTACCGGTACCAGGGGTGTATGTGTAGATGTATATAGGGGAAAGGTGCCTGGTATCGGCAGAAACGTGTTATTACGGGGGGCCATAGTCAACAAGACCAAATATTGTTATTACGGGGGTCCATAGTTAACGGGACCTATGGTGTACATAAAAACCTATATATTTGCCTATTTTTACTAACAAAATTTGGTCCCGTTAACTATGGACCCCCGTAATAGTAAAAATAGGGAAATATATACCAGGTAGGGTTTTGTGTGTACCGTACGTAGGTCCTATTAACTGTGGACCACCGTAATAATAAGCCACCGTTCTGTCCGTAGACGTAAGCACCATCATATTACTGATATTCAATAAAAATGGTTATTATATTTCGGGAAACCTTTCGGGTACCAAAACCCCTCTTAAGACTGCAGTCCCGATTTGGGTACAGACTACTTGGAAATTGAGTGCTCTTGTCCCCGAAACGGGACTGGAGTTCTAAAAAGGTTAAGACAGGTATGTACCGTGGAGAGCGTTGACTTCGCAGAGGGGCGCGATCGCTTTTTTCGGCGCTCACTTTATCTCGACAGCGGTTAAGAAAGGTTGCTCGTCAATAGTCGAACATTTTTGTGTTTTCGGGAAGGAAGGCTGTCTCTCGACCAGACCTTTCCGAAAACACCTTGTGTCGGTATTGTTGGCAACATTTTTTTCGTTCCGGAAACGAAAAAAAAAAAAAAAAACGAGCGCTAAGAAACGAGCGCACCCGTGTGTGCGAATCCGACGCTCTTTAAGGTCATGTGTGTGACAGCAATTTGATCCCTCGGTGCTGATTGTAGGGCATGTCTCTGAACACACGCAGCTTTGCAAATACGAGTGCTGTACCGAGGAAAAAAATCGATATTTGTCACAGGTGATGATGACTTGGGTAGGTGTCTTGCTGTTTTTTTTTTTTTTTTTGTTCTTCTCTCCAAATATTTAATATTTGTCGAATGTCAGAGGAGCTGCTGCTGTATGACGCTTCCGTATGTACTGCAGCTGCTTCATGCTTTACGTGGTAAGCGCTTGATAATTCATGACATCACACTAAACTCGTCGCTTTTTTTGGTCCTTATCGATGGGTCCCAAGTCCCAAATACCCAACAAAGTGAACAACGAAGTTAACGACCACCGTCGTAGAGACCGACCAACCGACCGACCGAACGACCGACCGACCGACCGGTCTACCTACTATTGAAAAATATCACGTTGACAACGTACCAGGTATGTAACGAGTCCCTGGGCTCGGGGGTAGGCCCTTGCCTTTCAAGGACGCCGCAGACAGTTTTTTTTTGTTTTTTAGATGGGCACTTATTCGGGCAACTGGGGGCCTGATTGTGTCCGAAACGTGCCTACCTGAGACGTGTGCCTGAAACCTGATCCTGTACTATTTCCAAGTTGTTGTGTTTCGGGTAGAATGCCTGAAAAACTGGCGTACTTACATATTGCATGCCTGTACAACATGATAGGCGCGAAAACAGGAGTGGTTCAGGCACGCCCGTTTCAGGAAAAAAGACAGTTGAAGCATTTTTTTCAGGCATGCACTCAGACGCTTAAATTTGATGTTTTCAGATTTGTTTTCCTCCTCATACACGAGGTGTATTTCGTGTATGAGGCGGTGTGAAGCATAAAACTCGTCGCAGCACGCGCGATCAAAGTATATGACAGACAGCTTGCAAGAACGAGTTGCGACGAAACGTTCGATCTAAAGTCTCAGAGCTGGTATTTTTGATTTTATAAATACTTGCGCACCCTGTACATCTTCAGCAGTAGTTGGTAGTTGTCTGACGGACAACTAGCAGACAACTACTTCTTGAAAACCCTGCGCAACTATTTGTCTGCGGGCAAGTACTGTTTTGAAAACCTGCGCAAAAAATTGCCCGCAGGCAAATAACTGTTCTGAAAACCTGCGCAACTATTTGTGTAGAGACAACTATTCTGTTGAGAAGCTGCGCAACTATTTGTCTGCAGACAACTATTATTTTGAGAAGCTGCGCTTAACTATTTTTCTGCAGACAACTATTCTTTTGAGAAGCTGCCCAACTATTTGTCTACAGGCAACTACTGTTTTTAAAACCTGCGCAACTGTATGTCTGCAGACAACTATTCTTTCGAGAAGCTGCGCAACTATTTGTCTACAGGCAACTACTGTTTTCAAAACCTGCGCAACTATTTGTTTACGGGCAAATACTGTTTTGAAAACTTGCGCAATTCTTTTTGTCTACAGGCAACACGACCGTTTTGAAAACCTGTGCAACTATTAATAGTTGCCGACGGACAACTATTAATACCTGTCCTGGGCAACTAAACGTAACTATAATTACGGGGGGCCATAGTAAATAGGACCTACGATACACACAAAAACCTATATATTTGACTCTTTTTACTGACAATATTTGGTCCTGTTTACTATTACGGGGGTCCGTAGTTAATAGGACCTATGGTACACATAAAAACCTATGTTTTTACCTATTTTTTACTGACAATATTTGGTCCTATTTACTATGGTCCCCCGTAGTAGTTGTAGTTGTTAGCGGCAGTTGTACAGGGTGGGAACTTAATACTGCTGTATATGTACACGTATATCCCCTCTCCCGTGATAGTGGGAGTTCCGGACTAACGGCGTTATTTTTGAGTTTCTGAAAAGTGTCTTTTTGGGCGTGCCTGGCGAAGCGGTAGGCAAGGTAGAGGCACGAATACAGCAGTAGTAGCTCTCAGGCATGCATGCCTGTTGCAGAAAAGGTACGCACGAAGTTCAGGCGATTTTTCAGGCGTGCCTGACAGGCAAGGGGGCCTGTTACCCCTTTTAGGATCGCGGTTCCGTTTCGGGGGGGGGTCCATAGTTAAATAGGACCCCTATGGTATACTTAAAAACCTACCAGGTATATATTTATCTATTTTTACTACCAATATTTGGTCCTGTTTACTATGGCCCCCCCGTTAATAGTTTGTTCCCAAAACAGGACTGCGGTACTAAAAAAGGGTAAATAACTCGCCGAAAAAAAAAAAAAAAAAAAAAACGTTTTGATTACGTGTTACCTTGTATGTACGAGTCCGCAGTCCGCAAGGTGGGGGGTTCGTGCCTCGTGACTGGTCATGGACTTTGAACATTCCGATATTTTGGTGATTTCACACGGAAGCAAAAGTGGTGATTCAAAACTTTCGTAGTTTCGCAGTTTCCGTCGATCGAGAAAAAAAATTCCATGTTTTTGCACATTTACTCATTTTTTTATTCTTTCGTTGGAGACGGGATCGTAATTTCGCGAGGGGGTGTTGCGGTTTGTAATTTTTGATCATCGCTCGAAGAAATATTCTGAAATTTCTGAAATTTGTTGTTGACAGCGGTGCGGCCTGTCCCGTGTTGTTTTTTGTTGTGCTGCTTTTTCTTCATCCGATTACGAAGGAATATTCCGATAATTTCACTTCAAGTGTTGAAGTTTTTCTCGCGCATGTTGTCGTTTTTCTTATCCCTTTTAATCGGCGTTGCAGTACAGCAGTATTTATGTCGGTTTTTGCTTATGAGCAGTACGTATTTATGTCTGTTTTTAATTATCAGCAGTACGTACGTCTGCTTTTGCTTCATCAGCAGAATTTATGTCTGCTTTTTTGCTTATCGGCAGTATTTATGTCTGCTTTTGCTTTTCAGCGGCATTGTCTGCTTTTGCTTGTCAGCAGTTTCTAGTCTGCTTTTGCTTATCAGCAGTATTCGCTGTTTTTGCTTGTCAGCAGTGTTTATGTCTGATTTTGCTTATCTCGAACGCGCGTGTGTATTCATACCAGTAGTAGCTCGTACTCGTACATACCTTCCCCTGTTGATGGGCTTCAGTACGTTTGTTTTTTTTGTTGCTTTCTTTGGGTCTGCAGATCTCCACCCCGCCGCCAACCCCCCCCCCCCCCCTCCCCCCCCCGCGCGTCTACGGTCATACGACTACTGACTACGGCCATGCATGATGCATGATGACGAGATCACCCCCCCCCCCCCCCCCCCCCCCCGCCGCCTACTTGTCTACTTGTCTACTTGCCTGCGAGTGTGCAAGTCTGTGGTGTTCGCTTGCGTTTTTTTTCGCTTGCGCATTCTCTTGTCTACTCTCTCGCACGTTTTGTCATGCCTCCTTCCCTGTATTTCTCCTTTCCTTCGTTTTTTTTTTCTCTTTTCTTGCATGAGGTGTACGATGTACTTCAGTTAGTTGTGATGTGTACGGTACTGCTTTTAGTATGTGTATTTGATTTTTTTTTTTGTTTTATGTTCCCTGGGATCTTCTCCCACTCCAGAGTTCTCGGGGCCTGTCCTGTGACTTAACATACTATTTTTTTGGCGGTGAGTTGACGTGAGAAACAGCAACGTGGTGGAAGATTGAACGGAGGAAATCTAGGTTTTGCGGAGAGGTGTTGAATCGTCGGCATGCCTGATCAGAGGGGATGGGCAAGTGGAATAAAATTGGTGGCGGGTGCAGTGTGGTTGAACTGGTAAGAAGGGTTGAAACAGTGAGGAAGAAGACCATCCGCTGCTGTTGTATCATAATAGTACTCTCTATAATACTCGTTGGTGTGTGCGAGCACTGCAGTAACGTTTCGGGACAAATTACTCAGAATTAGACTGGTCTGTCGCCCAAACGGGACTGCGGTACTAAAAGGGTTCAAAATAATCATTGTGCTGCAGTCGACTCGACTTCGCCTCCCAAGTTTGAGTTTTGATCCAACTTCGGTTCAGCTCGTTCATAGTTTTGGTCGTTCGAGAGTCGAGAGTTGTTGAGATATTTTCGATTCATTCATTCCGATATTTTTTTACTTCAACAAGCAGTCGTACTGAAAGATGTCGGAGCCGCTCGTGCGTTTCTTCATTTTTTTTTGTTATATTTTATAGGGCAAAAGCACTTACTTATATAGCCAGTCGGGCTGAAAAAATTCCAGCATTTCCCCAGCAGCCAGGAATGCAGATTCCTTGGCCTGTAGTATTTTGGGAGCAATAGTTTGCTATTACGGGGGACCATAGTAAACATGACCAAATATTGTGAGTAAAAAAAAGAGAAATATACAGGTTTTTGAGTTTCGTACAGCAGTAGGTCCTATATGCTATGGCCCCCCGTAATAGTAAATAGGACCAAATATTGTTAGTAAAAATAGATAAGTATATAGGTTTTTGTGTGTATCGCAGGTCCTATTTGCTATGGTCCCCCGTAATACTGAATAAATCATTGAATCGCCAATCAAAAGGCGCATCTTCGTGGTGGATTCGTCTTTTTTTTTAAATCGTTATTTCTATAGTTTCCTTTATATCATGATGAATAAAGTGGAAGATTGACCGGAGGAAATCTAGGGCTTGTGGAGAGGTATTGAATCGTTGGCATGCTTGAACAGAGGGGGGTGTGCAAGAGGGTCGTGGAGTTGATGACGGGCGCAGCAGTTTGTTGAACTGGGAAGACAAGAGGCTGGGAAGGAGGGCCTTTCGCTTTTGTTGAAGGAGTGGCGCGATTATCACACGACAATTCCGGCAGTGGATTTGAACCGCCCCGGGGGTGTTCCGATCAAGGGGGAAAAAAACGATTTTTTTTCAATATTTCAAAATTCTTGGGAGTAGGGGCAAAAAACTTGATGCTTTTTTAGACGTACGAGATACCCAAGGATTTGATTTTTGAAATAGATGGCGAGAGACGATTCGTCTAGGTTGTGACCTGAATCAAGGGGTAATTATGTGTGGTACAACAGACACATGGACGGATGTTTCGAGAGATATGTCGTATTTTGTCCGAAATGGGCTTGTTTTATGGTGTCATCTTTCTTGTGCGATGTTGGTACGTCTTATCGAGAATGTTGAACGATGTGATACGATCTGTGTAGTATTTCAATGTTACGGCACGTTATAGGATTTGGTACGCTATTATGGATGCAACATTTTTGGGCCTTGTTTATGTAATACCGCCGTGACTGCTGTACTGGTGTCAGCTGTGGGTTCAATCGCCCTTTTTGTCTTTTGTTTTTTTTCTCGTGTCTTTATTTTTCTTTTTTGCACCGAATTTGCTTTTCTTCTTGCATACCTGCTACGTATGGTGTTAATCGCCTACTTTTCTTTGTTTTCTCGCACCGATTCTCACATCTGTTCTTATTCCCCGCTCGTTTATTTTTTATTTTCCACGAACCGATTTTCATCTCTTCTCATTACCTGATATGGTAAATCCTTCCTGTTTTCTCGCACAGATTTGTTTTTCAGAGTTCCTTATTCGTCGCTCGTTTTCTTTTTTCGTTTCTATGAATTTGTGCGATGAACATCGATATTATTAATAACAATTATTTATAGTCGGATCATTTTTTTTTTGGTCATTCGTCGTATACGACCAATTCTTTTAATTTTTGTCACAGGCGAGGGTGGCGGCGAAGGCGCTAGGCATTCGCCCAGACCGGTGCCGGCTCTGGGTATGCTGCCCGAGAGAAAACAAGACCCACAGACCGAGTCGGCCTTCCAGGGACCGTTCGAAGTCGGGGAAACGGTGGAGCAGGTGGGGAGGAGGCGGTAGGGTGGCGGGGAGGGGGGGGGGGGGTATTCATGCCATGCATGACCCTAGTCGTATGACCATAGACTACCCCATCCCTACAATACCGGGACACGCAGGCGGCAAGGGGGAGGGGCGGGGAAAGGGGGGGGGGGGGGGAGGGGCGTGCTCATCTGTTGCTTGCCCTAAGTCATTTGACCATTGACCACGCATCCCTTCCGAGACGGAGCACCGTTCCTACTCCTAATAGAGACACATCGAACATGTGGGGGTTCCTAATTTGTTGCTTGCCTTGGTCATTTGACCATCGACGACGCATCCCTTTCGAGGCGGAGAGCACCGGGGGTAAAGTAGAGAGGTTTTTAATTTTCGTGGAGGTTTTGATGGTGATGATGTTGGCGGGGCTGGAGGAGAGTGGTGTTGTGGCAGTGGTGGTGGTGGTGGTGGTGGTGGTGACGGTATTGGTGGTGCTGGTGTTTGTCGTGGTGTTTGTTTTCGTCACAAGTTAGTTTTGTTGCGGTCAGTGATGTTGGTATTGCTGTGCTTGTTGCTGGTGATATTGCTGTTATTCTTTTCTTGCCGAAGTAAGTCCCCCGCGCGCCATTATATGAACAGCGCTTGTCCCGGAGCTGGACTCGATCATTTTTTTTAATTTTTTCCGAGTGTTTGGGGACGACAGCCGAACCCTATGTAACAGCCCGACGACGACGAAACACGTCAAAAGTTCGAAACGTGCCCCTGTTGTGTCGTGACTAACTACCGTTCGACAAAACAAACCAACAGCAGGTTTTCGGCGAAGCGGGACCGCCGAGGATCATCAACGGGCAGGAGACCTACAGCGTCTTCGTCGACGAGGTGGGTGTCCGTGATTTTTTAGTGTTTCGTTGTTGTTGTTTTCGTTTTGTCGTCGTAGTTTTTATTGGTTTGTTGTTGCTTTTGTTGTTTTGCTGCTGTTGCTGCTGTTGGGTTTCCGCCCCAAAATCTCCCGCGAAATCCTCCTCCGGGAATCCCGCGGGTTTCTGCTCTCAAGTCCCGCGAGTTTCCCGCGTATATTCCCACGAGTTTCCGCCCTTTTTAAAGTCCCGCGAGTCCCCGCGCGCGCGAGTTTGTACCGGGTGTCCTCGCGTTTGGATAGGCCCCTCGCCTTTTTTTTCCCGAGCAAGGCGACCTACAGGGGGGTGGATTTTTATTCCAAGCAAAGCGACCTATTAATACCACCTCTATTAATAGTGAAAAGAAGGACCGTTGGTCTCGATATTATTGATATTACGGGGGGCCGTAGTAAATAGGACCAAATGTTGTTGGTAAAAATAGCGAAATATATAGGTTTTTGTGTGTACCGTGGGTCCTGTTTACTGTGGTCCCCCGTAATAGTGTATGAACGGAAGTTGTACGGTATTTCGTGCCCAAAGCGACACCTCGTGTATGCGCAGAGTCTCCCTTTTTTCACTGTATCTTTCTTTTTTTGCTGGCATCCCCGAACCCCCCCCCCCCCCCCCCCCCCCCCCGCGCCCCCACCCCCCGCTCGCCCAATCATCAATCACCAATCCATTTGACGTATTCCTACTGCTGCTGCTGTACACAATCCATTTGACGTATTCCTACTGCTGCTGCTGTAGACGCATGCTATAATATAAGGCAGAGCTGCACCACTTTTTCTTTTTCTTTTTTGAGGTTCCTGCCTTAAGAAGCTATGTACAGCCCACCTATTGTAAACAACCTTACAACTGATGCGGGAACAAAAAAAAGCTGAAAAAAAGAACAACTCGAGGAAAATCCCGGTCTCAAGTGTTGAAAGTTGAAAAAAGAAAAAAATCATATCGCAAAAAAAGGAAATGGCGTTCCGACGATTTAGGGTTGAGGAGCCCCCCCGCCCCCCCCCCCTCCTCCTCCTCCGGTCAACCAGAAAATGTTTTCGCCAAAAAATGCTACCCCAAACGTAGCTGGCGTCTGGTGATAGGATAACACCCCCCGAGACGAGTTTCAGAGCCGATTTTTTTTTTCTTCCAAAACCATGTCTTAAGGGGGGAAACACACGAGGAAAACGGTGGCGTTGGAAATATAGATATTTATTTCACATCTCGGAGGGACAGATCATCTATCTACAGATCGTGTACGTGTAAAGACCATTCCCCGTTGACGATCTAGATCTTTCAGGGCAGATAGATAGATAGATAGGTAGATCCCTGGCCTGTATGATCTGTATGGTCTAGCTCTTGTTGCGGGGGTGGGATCCGTGTATTATCTTGGTGATGTGCATATCACATGTTTCGTGGGTTGGATCTGTGCTATACTGCGTACCCGGTATGCAGATCCTGCGCAATCCTCTCACAATCGGCAGTTGAGGAACTAGATGATGGACTGTAACTAGATCAGATAGATAGATCATGATCTGTCTGCCCCTGGTGGGGGTTTCAGTATCTCTCGGCGCGATCTTGTTCGTAAACAGACCGCGTCGCTCGGAGCTGCACGTTCAGCACTCTTCCCCCTTTTGTGTTCGATCCCGTGGGGAGGTGACTTAATCTTTATCACCTGTTTTTATATACCATACTACAGTAGTACACTACCTCGTGTCATCTTTTGAATTTTCTTCCTTTTCATATAAATTCCTTTTTTTTTTCGCTTCCCCCCCCCCCGCCCCCCCCCCCCCCCCCCCCCCCCCCCCCCCGCCGCCCCTCACCAACAATCACGAAACCAACCAATCGTTCTGGCAATATTTTTTGTATTTGCAGGTGGGGAAATACGAATCGGTGGGTATTGCCCCTCCGGCTTTGAACGGGAGTACTGTCGCCGATAAAAAATCGGACGACGTCAAGGTGGAGGCGGGGGGCGGGGAGGGGGCTGGGGGGGGGGGGGGGGTTGGGGGGGGTGTGCTGGCGAGTGTTAAGCAAGAGTCCGATGCAAAGAGGTCGCGCCTGGACGCTGGTGATGTTGGTGGTGGCCTGAACACAGGTGCTGGTGTTGGTGTCAAGGAGGAGGCGGGTGGGGGTGATGCGGTGGAAGAAGCGGCCGCGGCGGTGGCTAGCGAGGAGGGGGCGGGGAAGATGGACGAAGAAGACGAGGATGATCTGGTGAGTCGAGCCGTCCAAGTCTGCGGAATCTATCGGCCAAATCAAATCAATCAATCAATCAATCAACCAACCGATCGATTAGATCAATCGATCAATCAACCGATACGATCGGTCAATCAATCAGTTCATGTATCAATCTACCTGTTGTCGTTAGCAGCTAAAGTAACGCTGTTAGTACTGCTGTATTTTTCCTGGGCTAATATACAAGAGCCTAAACGTGGTCGTTTCCTCGCACGCAGTTTTTGTGAAGAGCGCAAGAGCCGAGCCTTTCGTGAGGAGTAGTCAAGACATGTAAACGGTAGTTTTTACCGGTGTATGTGTTGGTGTATGTACGTACAAAACCTCTGGGCAAAAATATAAGCACCGCGTGGTGTTCGTGTTAGTGTGTATATGGTCCTGATGTTTACGTCCAGATTGGTTTATGTTTGTGACCGTAAAAAGGAAGCATTGAGCTACCATCGTATGTAAGATGTTCGTGCTGCTTTTCTCTCTTGCTGGTGTGCGTAAGGCAATCGGTTTTCGTTCTCTCTTGTTCTTGCTCTTTGTTCCTCCTGTTCAGCTTGCTCGTTGTGCTTTGTGTCGACCTTCGAATTTTTCCTCCTTTTTTTTTTTCTGCTCGATTCCACGCTTTTTTTTATTGTTCGCCCGTGTTGCTTCATTCTGTGGTCCCTTTTTGAGGGGGGGGGGGGGGTTTTTTTTTTTTTTTTCTCTCTCGTCTCCGTCTTCTTCCTGTTCATCTTCTCGCTCGTCGTGCTTGTGTTGACCTTCGTAACGTTTCCTTATTTTTTCCCCTCGATTCTACGTTTTTGTTGTTTACCTTTTGCTTCATTCTGTGGTCCCATTTTTTTTTCCGTCCGTCCCCCCCCCCCCCCCCCCCCCCCCCCCCCCCGCTGAAGGTGGAGAAAGTGCGGCTAGGCGAGGCGTATCCTACCGTCGCCCCCAGCGATGTTCTGGTCTTCCTTAAGGTGCGGGAGGCGAGGGTCTATGGTCATACGACTACGGCCATGCATGAGATTGAGTGCATCTCTCCTATCGAGTACACCCCCCCCCCCCCCCCCCCCCCCCATATGCAAGAAAAGTCCGCCTCACAAGCGGTTGTTGGTACAGGATGGAACTCGCCCTTTCGTGCGAACTCGCCGAACACCTCACGGTGCTTCGCGCTCGGTGCGAAGCAAATGTCTGTCTGGTCGGTGAAAACCCGACGCGCTCCCTGCCGGCATTGTAAGGATGCAAAGGTCCCATGTATGACAGGAGTATACCCCCCCCCCCCCCCCCCGCCCCCCCCCCCGCCTCCTCCCTCCCTCCCCCCTCCTTTCCTTCCCCTAGCCCCTGTTTCCCTACGTACGTCCCTCGCTCCCGAACTCCCTTGCACCCCCCTCCTTGAAATACTTGCGGTGCCAGGGTTTCACGCGTCGATCGATCTATCTGTAGATCTGATCAGTTATCTGCAGGTAGATCAGATAGGTCCTCACCTGCTGTCATGTCATGTTGTATGTGCAAGAGCTGTACATAGAGTGCAGACCCAACCCAGGAAGCATTGTCCTACAGCAGTACCGGTATTACGTACTGTAGCTCATACGAATAACGCGGCTCTCAAACAGAAGCGTGAGCTATTGCGGGGGTCCATAGTTAAATAGGACCCCTATGGGTCCATAGTTAAATAGGACCCCTATGGTATACATAAAAACCTACTACTGGTATATATTTACCGATTTTTACTATTACGGGGGGGTCCATAGTTAACAGGACCAAATATTGTTAGTAAAAATACCTAAATATAGAGGTTTTTATGCATGCCATATGTCCTGTTAACTATGGACCCCCGTAATAACAATATTTGGTCCTATTTACTGTGGACCCCCGCAATAATAATACTAGTTGTGCTGTAGTACTACTGCAGTACGGTAAAAACGTTCCGCGGTAATCGGGACCAACTACGCTTACTATTACGGGGGTCTATAGTTAACAGGACCTATGGCATACATAAAAACCTACGTGTTTAGGTATTTTTACTAACAATATCTGGTCCTGTTTACTATGGTCCCCCGTAATAGGTGTACCGGAATAGATACGGTACCGGCATGATGGGGTCCTGATTTGCCAAGGTTCCCCGCAACGGATGATACGGACCAGAGTTCTATCTGCTCTGAAAGATCTAGATCGTGACGTGAGAACCGATGATATTTCCGACGTGCCATGGGTTGTTCTGTCCTCCCTTCCTTCCCCCCCTGCCCCACTCCCCAACACGCCTCGCCGGCGTCGACAAATACGTACGTTTCTAATAACTCCCCTCCCCCTTCCCTTCTCCCCATGTCTATATATCCCTATGTATCCTCCCCCCCTCCCCCCCCCCCCCCCCCCCCCCCCCCCGGTCCCCATCCCGTCTCTCCTCCTTCCCTCCCTCCCCCGCCTCCCCTCCTTCTCCCCCCCTCCCTCGCCCTTCTTCCCGTCCCCCCCCCCTCTCCCCCTCCCCCCCCCCTGCTTCGTTCCCCTCTCGCCTGCCCCCCCTCTCCCCCTCCCGTCCCGTCCCCCACCAACTCCCTCCCTCTCCCCTTCTCTTTTTCTTCCCCGTTTTTTTCTTCACGACCCGCTTGTTCTGGCATCGGTTACCCGGGAACGAAGATGTACGACCCGCACACGAAACCATTGCCGTCCTTGACGTACGTGGGGCACTGCCTTGTTCAAGGAACGGCGTCTAGCGAGGTTATCGCGGAGCAAGCGGCGAGACTGGGGGGACTGCCTCCTGGAACTCCGATCGACTTGTATGAGCAGGTGAGGGAGGAGGGTGGGAGGGGAGGGGAGGGGAGGAGGACGGGGGGGGAGGGAGAGAGGGGCGGGGGGGAGGATGATGAGGAAGAGTGGAGACAGGAGGGGGTGGGGAAGAGGGAACGAGGAAGATTATATGTCATGGAGAGCGGAGGGGGTGGGGAGGGGGGGTGGGGGGGGGGGGGGGGGGGGGGGGGGGGGGGGGGGGGGGGGAGGAGTTGGAGAGTTGGATTTGAGAACCTGAAAGGGACGGGGAGGGGGGGAGAGGAAATGGAAAATTGGAAAGTGAGAGGAGGCGTGGGAGGTGAGACGAGGGTACGATGGGGCCGAGAGGTAGGAGAGTTAGACTATAGAAAGGGGGCGAGAGGCTTGCAATGATGATTGGAAAACATATATAGAGAGAGGGTGCAGGCGGCGGGCGCGGGGGGCGGGGGGGGTAGATTGTGAGTGTGATGCCATTGTTTCGACGGCGGGTTCGTCTTGTCGTTGGTTCCGTGTTTCACAAAGAGAATACCTGCTGCGGGACCTACCGTCCCACTTCGAGATTGTCCGTCTTGTATTCTTTTTTTTTCCATGCTTTCAACTTCCATTATTTCACTATGTTCGTTTTTGTCTCCGTGCTTTGTTTCTTGTAATTGTTCTCCCGAGGCGGGCGGCCCCCCCCCCCCCCCCCCCCCCCCCCCCCCCCCCCCCCCCTTCCGAAGAGTCTTCGCTGTTTACATGGTTAGAGAATAACTGATGTCTTGTTTTCAGGACTCATGGCCGCCTTCATGTTACATGCTCCTGTCTGAGGTTCACGCCTCGTTCCCCTCGTGGCTCATGTGTCCTGGCCGTGACTACCGGCTGACGATGCCATGTGTCTGGCTTTCCGTCCACCTGTCCACCTTGCTGTAGGTGACTCCCCGCATAGTAAACAAGATCCCTCTGGACAAGACTCTCAACCAAAACGAGCTTCAGCACGGGGACATCGTCCTCTTCCAGCGACGCCCCATCGAGGTATGGGTGCCGTGCGTAGTGTCCCCTCTTACGGTGCGGGTGTGTATGCGCCAGCCGGCAATACCGGCACTGTATACAGCGGCAACCAACCGGCACTAATTCCTCCGCATACTGCCACACTCTAGTAGTAAGTTGCTCCCATCTGTGCAAAGCGATTACACAGGCAACTGTTATAGCGGGCAGCCGGCACTACGAACTCAACTGGCACTGTAGAGCGCTGTAGAGGGGCCTACCTGTTTGCACGGCGTTGGTGCAGTAGGTGATGGCGCCGTCTTGAAACGCATGTGGACCGTTTTGAGTGTGAGTGGCGCTACGGCAGTGGTGCTGCAATGAGCGCATCCCGGGTATAATATGCTGTGCCAGTACAGCAAGAAAGTCCGCGCCTCACAAGCGGGTTCTTTTTTGCAGGATGCAGCTCACCCTCCATGCGACTCGCCAAGCACCTCACGTTTCCTCTTCGCGCTTGGGGCAAGCAAGAAAATGCCTGCCTCGTCGGTGAAAACCCGATGTGCTCCGTCCCGCCTTTGTACGAGAGAGGTACGAGGGTCTATGGTCGTACGACTACCTGCGGCCGTTCATGACATGGGTACAGCGCCCCCCCCCCCCCCCCCCCCCCCCCCCCCCCCCCCCCCCCCCCCCCCCCCCCCCCCGACCACCCCACCACACCACCACATGAAGGAGTTTGGTACACTAGATAGTAGCGAGAAAACAATCGCTATCCTAGGAGATAGATGGTGGCCACAGGCGGCGAAACAGGAAGGAAGTAGGGTTATCAAAAAGTTTTGCACGTAATATATGGAAACAACGTAACGAGCGCCCAGTTGCTATTAGAGGTATCTCTGTTAGGAGTGGGAACGGTGCTCCGTCCGTCTCGAAAGTGTGTGCGCGGTCAATGGTCAAATGACCAAGGCAAGCAACCAATGGATACGCCCCCCCCCCCCCCCCCCCCCCCCCCCCCTCCCCCCCCCCCCCCCCCCCCCCCCCCACCGTCGCCTATCACCGGGGGGGCTAATGTAGTAAGAATCAAAACCCAAGATAGAACCAAATATGACGCATCCCCCCTATGTTCGTGCACCATCTTTGGTTGTGGTCACTATGCTCATCCCTTGTAATAGGTGAAGGCCGAGGCCACAATGGACGTCGAAGAAGCGAAGAAAGGAAGAAACTCCCACTGCCACCACAGCCATTATTAGAAATAGTGGAGGCGTTCAGGGAACGGGGGCAGGGGACGCCGCGGGGACAAGCGCGGGGGCGCAAGGAGTTGCTGCTAGTATTGGCGTTGACAGCCAGGGCGTCGGGGAGAGTCCGAGACCGTCCCGGCACCAGCAGCGGCGGCGGTGGTGGCGGCGGCGGCGGCGGCGGGGGGGGGGGGGGTAGCAGGAGGGGCCGACGGGGCAGGGAAGACCCGGGAATTTACGGGACTCGCGGGGATGGAGCGGGTGTTTGAAGATGGGGTGTGGCGGGTACCCGGGAACTGGGTGAGTTGGTGGTGGTTTTGTTGAAATGGTAGTGGTGGCGTTGTCGACCATACCATGTCGTTTCATGGTATACCAGTTCATACCAGATATAACCATTCCGTATCATGCCAGGTAGCCTTGGGATTTTAATATTAAGGTCAAAGTGTTCCTCAAATTTTCTCTCCGAGTGGCATTTCTCCTACTGGTATAAATGTGCCAGGTAAGTTTGTACGATGGTGTACTAACGTTTCTTTCCTCGCAGTGTGCTGCATCGTTTTTTCTCTTCAAACTCCATCGTGATTTTCTTTCAATGGACCTCTTTAATGGTGCTGCCTGTCGCATCACGGCCTCGATCTGCCTGTCCGTCACACATCCTCTTTGCCATTGCGACGTGCGCGAAGCCGCATGCGGGCGTCAGCCCGCCGCGGCCCCCCTTACACTACTCGTAAAATTTATCTCTGAACGTTCCATAAAAATAGTCACATCGTATCATGTCACATACCATAACATGGTGTACCATACCGTATCATACCATACCATACTGTACACCTTGGAGACCGCAAAGGAGTTTATGGTGATGGCGGTGAAGTGCGTGGTATGTGTGTCCTCCACATTAAACCGTTCTATTCTACTCGTCGGCTTCCGGCACAACCACCGTCCGTGCCGATTCTTCAATACTAGAGAGACACAAGCTCTGTGGTCACGAAACTACGACATAAGAGATGCTGCATCATTTTTATGCAGTAAGCAGAGTAGACACTGCACAGCCGTGTTCATCGAACGACGTATACATTCTGTGAAAGAGAAAAATCGAAAGGCCGACTTTCATGGACCATGCTTAGTCTGTACTGGTACTTGTATACGATACCAAACCATACAAAGTCATGCCATATCGCATCATTGCATAAGATATCGACGGCCCGCAGGAGACGGCGAGGCAATTTCTGCAGAAAACGTCGATGAAGCGAGTGGTGAACTTCTTGCACCGTGGCATCTCAGAGCTCCCACTTGAACACCGCCTCCTTGTGTTACTTTCCGAGAGCTTTTTTTTTGGTTTTTTGTTTTGTGTGCATGCGTGTACCCAGAGCACGGCACCGCGGGCGAGCTCGGTGCCATCGCGGGTGTCAGCGGGCGCTGGCGGGTAGAGGGGGGGTTGGAAGGAACGCGGTCGCCGTTTTCGTGGCTAGGCGTTGCGTGTACATCGAGACACGAGGGAAGCATGAATGGATTCTGTCTGGCCTTTTGATGTCGGGTTGAAGGTAATAATATGTACGAGTCTATGAGGGTCGTTTGGGATTGCAAAATAAGATTCATGCGGTGCTTATTTTTGCGACCAAGCTGAATTTTAGAGAGGGGGCATCGCAGTCTGAGCTCCAACATTGTTGAGCTGGCGAACGAGGGCCACGGTGAGCACCGGGCTTCACGCGAGGCGCGCGACGGGGCTCACTGGGGCGGAGAGAGAGAGAAAGCTTTTGCCCTGACCGAATCGGTGGCGAGGTGGTCGCGAGAGTGCTTTTTCTCGTACATACCAGGTATCAAAAAAAGAAAAGAAGTACCTGGTACCTGGTATGTACGTACGTACATGTATGCGGCATCCGCGTTGTTTTCCTGGATGGAGCATGGAGACCTTGGTAGGCACCTAGTTGTTTGGACGGTCTGTTCCGTTTCTTTCTTCCTCGCGAGCGAGCGTAGCGGGTGAAACCGCCCGCTACGCGAAGCACCTTGTATAACATACCATACAAAACCTTAACAGTAGCCGTACCACCGGTACAACATACCATATCATACCATGCCATGCCATACCACTGGCGAACCGCATATCGCCATAACGTAACATAACAATATAACACATTAGCTTAACATAGCATACGATATCATACCATATAATAACTTACCATACCATACCGTACCAAACCATACCATATCATAGCAAACCATACCATACCATACCATACCACACCAGACCCTATACCATACCATGCCACCGACCGACCGCATATCGCCTTAACATCACAATAACACATTAACATAACATATCATATCATAACGTACCATGCCATACCATACCATATCATATCATACCACACCATACCACACCATACCATACCATACCACCGACGGACCGCATATCACCATTAACAGCATACCATACCATACCATACCATACCATACCACACCATACCATACCATACCATACCATACCGTACCATACCATACCATACCATACCACACCATACCAAACCATACCAAACCATACCATATCATACCACCGACGGACCGCAGGCAACCGCGAAGCAGTTCCTGGAGGCGAGGTCGGTGAAGCGCGTGGTGAACTTCATGGGCCGCACCGAGCGCGACAGCGTGCTTATTCCGGAGGGATCGTCTACCCAAGACGGGAGGGCGCCGGGGTTGAGCGTGGAGCTGCCACGCTTTGCGACTCACCGGGAGGTACGTTGACGGAATGGAACGGATCGAACTATTTTGATCGTATGAACGTTTTTTCTTTTTGTTTTTTTGCTTTCATTGTTTTCGTCTTGTAGGGGGTATATGTCGCAATGTGTTTTTTCATGGAAATAAATACGTACGGAAAATGATATTGCAGCGTGGAGCTGCCGCGTGCTGGTTTTTTTCGCGATTTGGTTTATTTAGTGCTGTTCTGCACGAGGCATGTTTTATGATACAAATTTGTATTGTTTTTTCATTGTTTTTTTCATACTTCGTAACCGATGTGTATTTTTTTCAGGTGTTTTTTTTGCTATTTTCAAGTAATACGCAACATGCAAAGCTGAGTATCAACCACTCAACCGGTGGAACTCACATCCAACGTCTTTGTTAAATGAAGACATTTTTTTTCTTTTACGTGAGGCGCCGCGCTCTGAGTAGGAATGCGTACATGCCTTCTTTGGGTCCCGTCGTGACGCCCCCCCCCCCCCCCCCCCCCCCCCCCCTCCTGTATCCGATTAAATGGATGCCGCGCAGATTTTGGAAACCCTGTGCAATCGTCTGGAAATGGTGGACGACCCGTTGCTGCTCAGGGTCTCCGCAATGACCGCTGGGAAACCGCAGGTGATGGTTGTAGCAGTGAACGGGGGGGGGGGGGGGGGGTGTACGCATCATTTTGCATGGCCGTAGTCTTATGACCATAGACCCTCGCATCCCTACAATGCCGGGACGGAGCACGTCGGGTTCTCGCCGATTAGGCAGACATTGCTCGCAACAAGCGCGACGCGCCGTGAGGTCTTCGACGAGTCGCATGAAGATTGAACTCCATCCTGCTAAGAACCGCTTGTGAGGCTGGCTTTCTTGCATATATAGTAGGGATGGCAGCATCGAATGAATACGAGTCGGAGGGGGGACGAGCTTGGTTCGGCATTTTCCCCTTTTTTATTATTGTTGACATGTTCGGCGAATAGCTGTCGTTGAGGCGTGAAGATGTTGTCTTGTCTTTCGTTGGTTTGCGTGGCATTGAGGTTGTTGCTGCCCTGAGATTGCCTTTTGTGTGGCGTTGAGTTTTGATTTTGCATTTCGACAATGCTTTTTGGGTGCATTGCCTTTTGGCCTTCTTGCAGAACGATGACGCTTTTTGGCACACGTATCATACGTAGGAATTGGTTTTTTTGGTGTTGCATTTTGATTCGTCCCGTGGGTATATTGCTGTTTCTTGGCATCGCTGTTTGACAAGGTATATTGACAACGCATTCCAGCACATATTCATTTACATATGTAATATCTGGTATATATATATATATATGTATATATATGACAAGCAGTAGCCTTTGATCATTGCACTTTGGCCTTTGATCATTGCACTTTTGACGTGTCCTTTTTTAGGGGCACATTACAATCTGAGATAACTTTTGCTATTACTTTGGCATACACATGTGGCATTTTGGTACGTTGCACTTCGACGTCACCTCTCGACAACGCACTTTGTCACACCTCCTTTTCACCATGCATTTTGGCGCGTTCATTGCCCCTTTGCACATCGCCGTTCGACGTGGCGTTTTTTTTTTTGTTTTTTTGTTTTGCGTTTGCCTCTCGGCATCGTCTCTTTCTCTCTCCTTCGGTCTTGACTTCCGGCATGCCGTTTGACAGTTCCTTCTAACTTTGCCTTTTGGCGCCTGGCCTCGATTGGTCCTCGATTGTTGCCCGATGGCTGTATGCTGTTTTCCGAGTGCAGAACTTCCCATTGAGGGTACACCTCAGTGACCTGATCCTGCCGCAAAACGCCCTGCACAAAATCCTGGAGCTCAGTGGCGGAGCCCATCACAGCCACACCCTCATCTTCGAGGTGAAGAGTCCCATTACGGAGGACCATAGCAAATAGGACCAAATATTGTTAGAAAAAATAGGTAAAACATATAGGCTTTTATGTATACCATAGGTGCTATTAACTATGGTCCCCCGTAGTACGATAAGTGTCAATTGTCCGTCCGGTTGTCAGTCGATTCGATTTAGTTTTGTACCAGTTTTGTAAAATTGAGGAACGTCAGGTGTGGGTTCGATAAATACGTTCGATGTATTGATGATGATGTTGATGTTCTCGCGTTACGATATATCGTGTGCCCGAGCTCGGAAAATGTACCTAGTTAACTTTATTTCCAGTACGAAATACAGAAGTGCCCTGAAATCCCGCACGAGGTGATGAAACAGGTTACACGTGTATACTACAATAGGTATGCATTTGTATTTGCAGGCTGCGTGCGTTATTCAGGTCTCGGTTAATGCTTGTAGTCTATCTGTGTGCGTAAACCTCGTGGAAGGTGGGAAGGTAGGCTGTGTTGCCGTTACAGTGATGCAATGATTAGCACCGAAAACGAGACAGTAGATGGACAGCCAGCCCCACTGGTCGATGCTGCCTACTTCCGTACGGTAGCGCATGTACGGGTACGGGGATGGACCATTCGTGTCCCGTGGTTGGGTTTTGCGTGTATTCGGTAGGCGTTCTTGTTCGGTGATAGAAATTATTTTTGATATGTACCTGGTATCATGTGCCCGGTATAGTGGGAAGGACAGGTGGACAAAATGAAGGGATTCGGTTCGGTTCGGTTCGATTCGGTTTGTTCTTGTTCTTGTTCCCGTTTTTTGTTCAATTCGTGTTCTTTATTTTCATTTTTGTCGTGACTTGCTGTTCCTTCTTTTTCTCGATGTTCCGTTTTTCTGTTTTTTTTCTTTTCGCAGCTTATGCCTTTCCCTATGGACAAGCTGACGCACGCGGCGACCCTCGTGGAGGCGTTTTCTTCCGAAGCAGTAATCAAGAGACATTGCCTGGTAAGTATACGAAGTAAAAAAAAATGCTGCCTGTCTTTTCTGGGTGATAAAATGGGGGCTGCGATGAGCTATATAGCAAGAATTAAGGGCATATCTCAGTGTACAGTAGGTCCAAGTGATGCGTCCCCGAGATGCGAGCGCAGTCAGACCTAAAGGAGTTGAAAACGGAGTTTACAGAGGCACGATGAAGAGAATGTTTTGTAGGGGGATCGGGAACGCTCCGCCGTGCTGCTGCTGCTGCTGCTGCTGCTGCTGCTGCCTGAAAGCACGTCAGCCACCGGGCAAAGTTTATAACACCGACCCGCGAACGCGAATGTGTACAGTAGATGTGTCTCGAACTCGATTTTCGAGCGAGTGCGCCGTAAAAAATCGTTAAGCCTCTTTCGAGTTGTTCCGTTGGTTCTATTTATGGCCCGAATCGTCCTCCAACGAACGCACACAAGTTGGCGACAGTTCTCAATATCCTGGTGTGCGAATCCCTAGTACGGGGGGGGGGGTCCATAGTTAATAGGACCTATGGTATACATAAAAACCTATATATTTACCTATTTTTACTAACAATATTTGGTCCTGTTTACTATGGACCCCCGTAGTAGTAGTGGCGATGAGTTACACTACAGCAGCACCTCACCAGTAGAAAGCATTGGGGTTGAAGAGTAAAAGAGAAGCCGAGGTATAGCGGAAGCGGAGGGAGCATGTGCTTCGATTTGCTCAGTGTTCAGTGTTGTTTTTTTTTTCTTTTAATGTGTTGAGGTCCGTTTCATTGTTCCGTGTTATTTCACGTTGTTGCGGTGTGAAGACAGCTCTCGTGCACCCCTTTGGTAGGTTTGAGGAGTCGGGGTTTTACTAGTAACGAAAACAGCTGGAGCGTGTGTTGATTTTTTTTTTGTTTCTGTTTTTGTTGAGAAAGTTCAGTGTTATTCGGTGGGTTTGGCTGGCGATTGTGATTATTTTTGATGTTGATGTTTTTGCGCTTTAAATCACCTCCTCTCGGTATTTTTTTGTGGGAGTCGGGCAGCAGGATGCGTTCGGGGAGGAAGATGTGATACCTGTTATCGGAACTGTCCCGAATCACGCCCTCGCTCACGGACCATAGTAAACAAGACCTGCGATACACACATAAACCTGTATATTTCACTTTTTTTACTATTACGGGGGACCATAGTTAATAGGACCAAATTTTGTTTGTAAAAATAGTTAAATATGTAGGGTTTTGTGTGTACCGTAGGTCCTATTAACTATGGTCCCCCGTTATAACAATATTTGGTCCTATTTACTATTGTCCCCCGTAATAGGTGAACTTCATGGACGAGCTGATGGTTTGTTGATGTTGAGTAGGTTGTTGATGTCGGTGTTGATGTTGGTCGTGATTTTTGGCTGTGCCCAGACGGGTTCCTATTGGCGCCGTTCATGACCTTGGAAGGCGTTCATGTTGCTGTCTGTTGCTGTTTGGGTTCCTTCTGTCGCTGTTCGTGATGATGTTGGTGTTGGTGTTGCTGCGGTTTGCCGTTGTCGTTGATGTAGTTGTTTCATGTTTTTGTTGCTTTGTTCGGGTTGCTTGCGCTGTTGCTGTGGGTCGTTGCTGTTGATGCTGCTCGTACTGTTGTCGCTGTTTTTTTATTTGTCGTGATTTTGTTGTGTGGTTGGGGTGGTCGTTTTTTTGCTGCTATTATTAATACGATTGCCGCTGCTGCTGCTGCTGCTGTTCTTGCTGTTGATGCTGCCCGTACTGTTGTTGCTGTTTTTGCTTCTCATTTTTTGTTGTTGTTGTGTGATTGGCGTCGTTGTCTTCGCTGCTATTAATACGGGGATCCATAGTTAACGGGACCATTTTTTTTTAGTAAAAATAGGTAAATATATAGGTTTTTATGTATACCATAGGTCCTGTTAACTATGGACCCCCGTAATAATACGATTGCTGCTGCTGTTCTTGCTGCTATGCTGTTGTGTGCTTTCTTCACACACGTTGCCGTTGCTGCTGCGTGACTGCTGCTTGCCGTTGGTGTTGCGGTCGCCTCTGCTGTTAGTGTTGGCGTTTGCCGTTGATGCCGCCGATATTACTGCAGTCGACAGCGTACTGAAAAACTACGACCGTTACACGTTGCATTTCCACCGACGAACAAAAGGCTCAGAAAGAAACAAAAGCACGAACATGAAAGAAAAGAAACACACTCGCAGACCGAGGCGTACAAGTCTTTGGCATGGCGTTCGAGGTTGATTATAGCTCGCGCATCTCGGACAGTTCATCGATCCCCAGTTCATGATCTAGACCCCACCCCCTGAGAGCAAATATATCCCTGATATGTATGATCTGTACGATCCAGCTCATGTTGCATGGTAATCTGCATGATCTGTAGCCCATGTTTCCTGGGTTGGATCTGCCCTATAAGGCAGATAGATCCTGCGCGACCTCTTCACAACGGCTGGCAGGTGAGGAACTAGATCATCTATCTGTAGATCGTGATTTGTTGGGCGTTCTGAAAGCTTTATAGTCACAAGGACACCGTTTTATCCTGAACCCAAGAAAAAAAAAAGTTCCATTTTTTTCATAGTAAGTAAAGTAAATAATAGTAATAATAATAATAATAATAATAATAATAATAATAATAATAATAATAATAATAATAATAATAATAATAATAATAATAATAATAATAATAATAATAATAATAATAATAATAATAATAATAATAATAATAATACTAATAATAACAATGATGATGATGATACGTACAAAACTCAAAAACACAGGCGAGAATGGAAGAGCAGCCGGTGATGAAAATTGCCAGGAGACGATTACAAGCAAGGCGAAACGCTGCCACAGAACGAGAAGCCGCGGCGGAAGCGGCGGCATTTACGGCGGCAGCGGCGGCGGCAACCGCAGCTGGCGGTCGTGAGAAGGGGGTAGGCGGGGAGGGGAAAAAAAACGGGCACGGGGGAAAGGTATGTGACATCTGTGAGATTTTGACGACGGAGATGTTGTTTGTTGTTGCTGTTGTTTTTTCGGAAGGTCTGGACGGGGAGGTGGGTATGGTGTGTGCTGGAAAGGTGTGCATACCAGATTAGCACGGATCGTTTTGTTGGTGTTGCTGTTGTTGTAGTTGTGGTACATATTGGAAGGAATATATGTATTTAGTTGGTAAGGGTAGCATACGTCGTCAAGTGCGAGTGGAAACGAATTTGGTCCAGTTTTTGTCATTAGATGTTGAACAATGTTGAACCAAATTTGTTCAGTGTTTTGTCATTAAATGTTTCACTAAATTTGGTTCAGTTTTTAACGGTTGAAAAAAGATGGGTCTTCACGTTTTGCATAGGTATATAGCCGGTGAGTTGAAGAACCAAATTTTCGAAGTTTTTTTTTTTTTTTTTTTGTACGAATTGAAGCAAATTTTGTGTTCGATTTTTCGTCGAAGTTGAACGAAAGCTCCGTCTTGACTACGTAGATGAAAAGTGTGTCTCGAAAACGTGCAGGAATCGGGACGGGCGTTCGTTTCCTTGCTTGCTGTTTGATGGATGGTTTCCCTTTTAGTAGAGGGGGGAGGGGGGGGAGGAAGGAGGCACCCCCCCCCCCCCCCCCGCCTCCCGCCTATGTTACCCACCCTGACAGGAAGCGTTGTCGGGGTTTGTCTGAGATGGGACTGTTAGGGATACGATAGGGGTGTGTTTACAGCAGCCCCTTTGAAACCCGCACCCGCGTTTTTTTAGACAAATTACTTGGAATCAGTGTAGGGAAAGTTATGTCGGACCTGAATGGGTCCGTTCATACTGCTTGGTATTTATCGGAAGTGCGTGTCATGTATTATTATTCAGTGATGTCTTCAGAGCCTGAGCACACAATCGTACGATACGAAATTTCGTCGTCGAACCATTCCAGCGAAGTAAAGCTTTCAAGATACCTGCTGTTGATATGATGTTTTTTTTTTTTTTTTTTTGTATTTTGGTGTTGGTGTTTCGATATTGGCCGTCAGTGTTGAATACCAGGTATGTAACAGGTGCACCTGGCACTTGAGCTTCGTGTAGAGCTGTGGCCCGCACGTGTGATGGACGTTTGCATGCGTTTTCACACACCGAAGATGTGCACGTAGCCGCCGCACTGCTGCTGCTGCTGCTGCTGCTGCTGCTGCTGCTACTGCTTACTAGTATATACCGGGTAACAGTTTTCTTTTTTTTTTTTTCATGCGTTGCGAGTCCCCACATTTTTTTTTGCGCGCTGTTTTTGTGTTCCAAGCATATCGTTGTCGGTTTATATACTTCAAATGGTTGAATCAAAAAAGAAGGAGCTTATCGTCTCAGTATCCTCCCCTCAGGCACGTATTGATCCAACACTTATTTTCCAAACGCGTGCTCAATATATAACTCCCCCCCCCCCGCCTCCCCGCGCGCAACCACCGCCGCCACCGTCGCTTGGCAATGCCAGGCGGGCAGGAAGAGAAAGCTGGGAGAGGGTCTGGAAGCGACAGGCGATGCCGCCGCCTCTGGCGAGAGCGCGAACGTTGGGTTCCCGACGGTCAAATCTCCGAAGGTCGAATCTTCCACGGCGATGATGAACGGACACAACGGCAACGCCCCCGCTGAGAGCAATTACAGCGACAACGACAGCAGCAACAACAACAGCAACAACAACAACAACAACAACAGCAATAGCAATGGGAACGCGGTTTCGGCGGGGCCGCAGCCTCTGAGCTGCGAGGAGGTAGTCGTTACGCCGCCTGCCCCGGGAGACCTCATCGCGACCTACGTGTTGGTAAGAAGCTTTTTCACTCGCTGTTTTTTCTGTTTTTTTTTATGGCAGCTGATGGTCATGAAAAAAGGTATACTTCCGTCGTTTGAGCCATGTAGTGCACTCTGTGGTTATGCTTCCTAGTCTCTTCCCTTCGATTGGCCAGCGCCCGATCGTTCCCTTTTTTTTTTTGCTGAAAAGGCCACGGTATAGTGCTCAAGTTGGGCTCTGCCTTTTTTTTTCTTAAGGTGTGCCAGGTACCTCTTAGTGGCTCAGTTTTTACAATAGTAAGAGGAAGAGAAGGAGGAGGAGGAGGAGGAGGAGTGCTCGCAGTTTCCTGGTAATTTGTGTATTTAGTGTGCGTTTTTTTTTCTTCATGGAGGCTTTCTTTTGTTGCGGGGAAGGGGTACGATCAACGAAACGCTCCTGTTCCAAGTGGTTCGTCCCTAAATACGGGTGCAAACATAAACCAGCCCAAACCGAACATAAGTTCTGCTGTAAGGTAGGCGAGAGGGGACAATGTACCATCCTGACACTCCGGCAATAGTCGAACGAGCTCGAAGCTAACCAACCCAAAACTAAACCGAGGCAAACCTGTATACCCCAACTCGACCCAGACCCAACCTCAACCCCGATCCCGACTATTAGTAGTAGGCCCAATAAGAACGCCGTTGAAGTAGTTTTGCCTGGTATGGCGTTTTTTTTGTGTTGGCTCGCGTACGTTTTACATTTTTTTAGGTTTGAAGAGCACCTATATACGATTTTTGCGTATGATGAACTCGCAGAAAAAAAAAAAAACGATTTCGTTCACTCACTGAGTCAAAGCCTCTATACGTCCCCAACGCTGGTGTTGTTGGTGAAGGTGTTTGTTGATGATGGTGGGTATCGGTGTCGTGTTTATGTTGTGTTGGCATGGCCAATCAACCTCGAACCAATCCAATCGGGTCGAAACCCAACCCCCATCCATCCCAAGCGAATCGAAAACCTTAGACCGATCCGATTACAATTCCCGTCCGAAACGAAAATCGACGTGTTTTCCCAGTCGAAGGGGCAGCAGTGCACCATCCTGGACATCCTTCGACAGCTGTCGAACAAGCTGCAGCTGCCGGAGGGGAGCGAGCACAGGCTGAGATTGCTTGGCGTGGGGAACGGTGAAATCAACGCCGTCATCGATATGGAGGAGGAGGCGCAGAGAGTGAGTGAGGAGCTGTTGTGTATGTATATACGGAAGTAGCAACACACAGCTTACAAAGACGAGCTTCGACAAATTCCTCGTATCTCACACCTGTTGATTTTTAATTTTATTAAGTTTAGGGAAAGGGGAGAGAGGGGGGTCAAAACGGGTTTTCACGTGATATTAGCGGCGTTTTGATCGATCGCAGTTTGAGCGAGCACAGGCTGGAGGTGCTGGGCGTGGGGAACCGCGAGACCAACGCCGCCATTGAGGTGGAGGAGTAGGCGCAGGGGTTGAGAGTGAGCTATTGTATATATAGGTCAAGGGGAGAGGGGTGGTTTGCACGCGCGATGTTTAGCGACTTTTTGGTCGGCCACAGTTTCCACTTTTCCGCTCGTTCGAGCCGGTGTGCTTTCAGTATTTTTACTCTTTTGATGCGTTCACATGGCGTAATAGTCACAACCCGTCCTTTGTTGTTGCTGTTGCTGTTGGGTTTTTTTTTCTTCAGTTTTTCGTGTCGAGAGCCACGCAGAACGTGTCGGGACCCATCCTGAAGCAGCCTCCCATGGGGTCCATCTTGCTGGAGATGGCAGACGACGAGGTGGGTTGAAAATGTGTCCAACCTTGGCTCGACACTCGGACTGTACAGGTCAGACGTCCTTTAGGTATTACGGGGGACCATAGTAAATAGGACCTACGGTACACACGAAAACCTGTACATTTCCCTATTTTTACTATTAATAACAATATTTCGTCCTATTTACTATGGTCCCCCGTAATAGTTGTCTGAGGAGATGTATGTCGAGGTGGGTGCTAAAGTATTTACTGTATCCCTTTTTTGGAATATAAGCCGCGTAAGAAACGAGAAAGGTGGGGGATTGTCCAAACCTTTTTCTTATGCCAGGTGTGTGATGCCAGCACGTGAGCTCTGTCCTATAAGCCAACTTCCTTGTATCAGGGTATAGGTCGTGCCACCACTATGGCGGCGTCTATGGTTGTCGTAGACAGCTATAAAAAGTTAGTAAGGGCTGTTCACGGCTCGGGTCAGCTAAACCCGACCCCGACCCGACGCGTGAGGTTTTTGAAGACGTCCTACAACAGTAGCCGGACCCGGCCCGGTCGTGACCCGTGAGCAAGCAGCCCCTGGTTATTTTTAGGGCAAACTGTAGAGTTCCGTTTTGGGGACAAACCGCTCAAATTGTTAGTAGTCTTGTTGCCAGAACGGGACTGAGGTCTGCCTTAAAAGGCTAAAATAGGTACCGCGATTTTTATTTCGTGTCAGTAAGTTTTTGGCGCTTGACCCTTTTTTCGAACTGCCGTCCCGTTTTTTGGGGGGACAAAAATCACTCAATTTTTTGGTAGTTTTGTCTCTCCCCGAAACGGTCTCCTAACTAAGAGGAACTGCGGTCCTAGTGTAGAAAAGGGGTTGAAAGTTACCGTGCCCTTTATTTAGTACCGGTACGTAGTCTTGCCCTTTTTTCGGGAGGAAGAGCGCGGGAGAGAAGGCGGCGAGATGTGTCGGTTTGTTTTGCTATTACTCCCCTACCGACAGCGTGTCCGTCTAGTACCGACGGCCCTGTTTATATAGTGGCCCCGTCGGCCGCAGGCGCGAGACATGCCACAGGCTGTGTTCTGGAATGATACTTATATACACAAGAGATGCGAACCACACATATTCCGTTTTTTTTTTCCCCCATCTACTTTTCTAATCAGTTAGTGCTGGTATGTAGTATGTCTGCTTTTCGGTTCGCTTCGTTTCATTGTGTTTCGTTTGTGCTACGATTTCTTTTCTTTTTTTTTTTTCGTTTTGCCACGTTACGTTACGTTACGCTGTACGTTTCGGTTCGTGTTTGTTTACGCTTCGCTTTCGTGTGCACGGTATTTTTTTTTCGTGTCGTGCGGTGCGGTGCGGCGCTGTGCCGTGCCGTGTCGTGCCGTGCCTTGTCGTTTCGTGTGGTTTTGTTTCGGTTCGTTGCAGGAAGTGAAGGCCACCAGCAGTTGGGGAAAGACACCCCTGCCAATGGGCGAGCCGGCCCCTCCCCCGTGGATGCCTATCCAGGTACTGTAATTTTTGGGTTTTTGGGCGGGTTTCCGTGTGGAATCCCCATGGGTTCCCGCGAGATGCCGTGGGATCCCTTTCCCACTACATCCCAGGCGGGATCCCGTGAAGTCCCATGGGAAAACGCGCAAATTGCCACGGGACCCCGGGGAAACCCTTGGTCATGACCCGATTGATGTACCCTTCGTCAGGACCCGATAGCTGTACATTCATAATCTAGGGACGTGTTTGGATATCTTGAAATGGGAAATCTCTTGAGAAAAGCGAGAAATTCGGCTGTACAGCGTGTAAAATCTTCCGTAATGTGTCCTGAGCCCCCGTATAGACTAAGGCCTAAATTTATACCGGTATATTTACATTTTTGTCATGTTTCAGCACTTGTCTTCTCTCGGGAACTTGGGGGACTTCAGGCGGGAACCCGCGGCAAGTCCCGCGGGATCCCGCGGGAACGCGCGTGTTCCCGCGTGGAAGTACCGCGGGTAGCGATCCATACCTTGGGAACACGAAAGTCTTCGGGCGATATCCCGTAGAAGGTCCCGGGCAATCCCAAATGATAACTTGGAAACCCGAGGACCCGAGGGGTAACCATGCCATGGAAACACGTGATACTCGAGGAACCCCGCAAAGATCTCGTGGGGACCCGCGGGACTCGAGGTGGCAAAACCCGCAGGAACACACGGGACGTGAGGCGTGAACTCGCGAGACCACACGGGAAATCGCGGGAACTAAGACGAGCACTCGCAGGCACTCGCGGGAACGCGCCCAGGCGCCCTCGGGGGCGCTCGTGGGAGCTCGCGGGAATTCGTGGGACTTTGAGGCGGGAATTCGCGGGAACGCTCGTAGGCGCTCGCGGGAACGCGCGGAAACTCACTCGCGTGTGTCGCGAGAATTCGCGTGGGCACTCGCTGGAAACGTACGGGATCTTGGTTGTGCCGCGTCGGATATCGCGGGACCCCGTCTGGTTTTTTGTTTCGCAGGATGCCGAGTGGGAACCCGTGGGATCCCCATAAGGTCCCGTGGGATCCATAAAGATCCCGTGGGGATTCCCGCGAGATCCCACAGGACCCATGGGATTCCCGCGGGATGCCGTGGGATCCCATGATACACCCACGGGATCCAACGGGGGACTCCGCGGGAAATTTTATGGCAGCTGGTGAAAATCCCCTCCATGGGATTCCCGAGACTTCCCCTGGGACTTCCCACGATAAATCCCACGGGCCGCCACGGTAATTCCCACGGGAATTCCCATGGGAATCCATGATCATCCCGCGGGCTCCCATGGGAATCCAATACATGCATATTTAGTATTTGTTCGTAAAAATTGGGCAGTTTTTATATTACGGGGATCCATTGTTAATGGGACCACATTTTGTTAGTAAAATAGGTAAATATATAGGTTTTTGTGTGTACGATAGGTCCTATTAACTATGGACCCCCGTAATAGTACTTGCGCATGAAGTTCCTCCGGGTTCCCGCGAGTACCCGGCTATTAACAATATGTGGCTTTAAAGATGCCCGTGTGTTCCCGGATAAAAAGTACTCAGGGTTCCCGTGGGCGCCCGCGCGAGTGCCCAAGTGAGTTCGTGCCCTTGAGGGCCCGCCAGTGCGCGACTCAAGCAAATTGGTAGTTTTTTTTTTTCAAGATTCCCTTGTATCCCCCCCCCCCCCCCCCACTGAAATCCCTCCGGCTTTCCCGTGGGCGCCCGCGTGGGTGCCGGGGTTGATCATGGCAGGCAGTTGCCGTGGTACCCCGTGGGTGCTCATGACACGTCCCGTGGTATCCCGCGGGTGCTCATGACAAGTCCCGTGGTGTCTCGCAGGTGCCATGGCGATACCCATGGGCGCCCACGGGCGTTAAATGGGCCGCGAGGTCCTACGTGGAGTGCCGTGGGATCCCTCGGTGGCTCTGATAGTAATCCTTGGGAACTAATGGGAGCTCCCATGGGATCCCGCCGAAACGCACGACTTGAGCTGTTTGTGACTCGAGAAATTCGTAGCTGCAAGTATTCCCCCCGTTTGTTTCCCGCC
The DNA here is from genome assembly GCA_031763025.1 of Macrocystis pyrifera. Lineage (NCBI taxonomy): Eukaryota > Phaeophyceae > Laminariales > Laminariaceae > Macrocystis > Macrocystis pyrifera. The sequence goes on from JASSKH010000030.1 coordinate 3,908,934, forward strand.
CGAATTCCTTCCGACTCCGTTTAGCCGCGGGCGCCCTTACGCGATAACTCCCGCGGGCATTCGCGGCTGTGTGAACTAACTCGTGCGGGCGGGCGCTCGCGACAACTCGGAAGAACTTCAGACAGGAATACGCGGGGATATTTGAGCTACAAGCATGCCTGAGTCACAAACAGCTCAAGTCGTGTTTTTTTGGCGGGATCCCATGGGAGCTCCCACTGGTCACCAAAAGAGCCACTCCGGGATCCCACGGTATTCCATGTGGGAGCCCGCGGGGGAGCCCATGGCTATTGCCATGGGCGCCCGCGGGATACCGCGACATACCGTGGATATCGATGCCGTGGAAGTTTCTGTCATGGGACTTCCCGCTTGAAGTCCTGCGGGAATTCCGTCGGTGTCAACTCATGGGATTCCACACGCGTTTTCGTGCGCGTGCCCATGGGATACCGTTTGCTACGGTAGGTAGTTACCGTTGTTGCGCATTTTTTTTACTATCGACCATAGCCGAATTCGACATAGCTCGTATCCGCGTATGGGTTGATGGGTTCCCGCATGAGTTCCCGCGAATGCCCACGAAAGCGTTAGTCGCCCCCCCCCCCCCCCCCCCCCCCCCCCCCCCCCCCCACCTGGCCATGCATGAGATCGAGGTACATCTCTCTTATCGAGTACACCCCTCCCTCGCCCCACGAGTTTTTGTGTACATATTCCCTTTTTCGGAACAATAAAATACGTCTCGGTACTTCCGCGGGCGCTCGCGCGAGATCTCTCGGACGCCCACGCGAACGTCCGCGAGCGCCCATGGACGTAACCACAGTTTGTGTACTTATCCCCAGGTTCGGCCTTTGGGAATCCCACGAATTCTCACAAGGGGCTCCCATGGAAAGTCCCATGCAGGGAATTCCCACGGGATCGCATGGGAAGTCCCGCGGGATGCCGTGGGATTTCGTGGGTGTATCATGGTATCCCGCGGGATCCCATGAGTGTACAATGAGATTCCACGGGATTCCGTGGGAATTCCCGTAGGATAACATGGGATCCTGTGGTATCCCGCGGGACTTTTTTTGTAACTTTCGAGATTCCCGTGCGTTGCCGCCTAAAGCTCCTCGGGTTTCCGCGAGTGCCGGCAAGTTCCTGCTTCAGACACCCGCACTATGCCGGGCCAAGTCGCTGACACTTGCAGTACGAGTTAGTGTGGTCTATCAGCATCAGCACAGTAGTAGTGTGGAATATCAGCAACGCTATTATTACGGGGGACCATAGTAAACAGGACCAAATATTGTTAGTAAAAATACCTAAATTTATTGGTTTGTATGTATGCCATAGGTCCTGTTAACTATAGACCCCCGTAATAATAGGAGTTTGTGTGTACTGTCAGCAACACTAGGAGTTAGTGTGGACTATCAGCTACACTATTAATAGGAGTTAGTGTGAACTATCAGCAACGCTAGAAGTTCGTGTGTACTGTCAGCAAAAACTAGGAGTTAGTGTGAACTATCAGCTACACTAGGACTCGGTGTGAACCATCAGCAACACTACTGTAGTGAGTCCGCGCGTGGACTATCAATATCAACCATTGTGTCGAAACTGAGCCAAGTCACTTACACTCGTATCATATATATATGCTGTTTTTCTGCGCGATTTTTTTTGTTGTTGTTTTCTGCGCGTTTTTTCTTCTTTTTCTTTTTCTTTTTTTCTTTTGTTTTTCTTGTTCTTGTTCTTTCTCGCCCCCCCCCCCCCCCCCCCTCCCCCCGCCAAAAAAAAAAAGGTGGTGCTGTTCACCATCAACGCCCAGGGGAAGTGGACGGTGCTGCACGGGAACCCCATGGTGACTTTTGTCTGCGCCACGGATGAGGTGGAGGACGTGATTCAGCGATACGGACGCCGCAGGTGAATACGACGTGTCGGAAAAAAAAATGTGTTGTGCCGTCACTGTCAATATTTGTTGGTACTGTTCTTGGTTGTTCTCTTGTGTTATTGTTCTTGGTGTTTGTGATGTTTGCGACGTTTTTGGTGGGGGGGAGGGGGTTTCGCGGGGGGTGGGGGGGGTGGGGGGGGGGTTTCAACTATGAAACGATCGGACAATCATCCAAGCCCAACAACCGATCAACCAGCCAAATCAAGCAACCAAAAAAACAACCAATCAGCACTCGGCAAAACTAACAAAAGAAAAACAGCAGGTGCGCGGCCGGCCTTCGAAGGGGTGTGGGGCCAGGAATCATCCAGATCAATAGAAGGCAACCAATAAAATCAACCAATCCAACCGAACAACCATTTGTATCAACTATTGTCAAACCCACCAACGGTGGAACAAACAAGCAGGGGAGCGAAGGCTCCCGAAGCGGCCAGGTTACGAAGGATATGTACTGTATGTCCTGCCGCCAAACCAACCAAACCAGCTGAATCGACCAATCCAACCAATCAAAAACGACGGGCTAAAGGGACACACGAACACGTATTTGTTTTTAATATGGAAAATGTGGTGAGCTTGGCAAAATAACTCAAATTGTACCGATAGGTGGTTTGTCCCCTATTGCAGTCTACCCTAAATGAGCTTAAGCTTGATTTTTTACCACTCCGCCGGAAGATCACAAAAAAAAAAACGAGAAAAATCGAATCAACCATTCCAACCAACAGAAATCGACCCTCGAAAAATCAACACATAACGCCCAGGGGACCGGAGGCCCTCGAAGCGGCCGGCCTACGAAGGGGCCGCCCGCCGTAGTCGAGCACTTCAAGCCGACGTACATCGACGAGGAGCGAGAAAAAGGAGAAGGAGAACGGACTAGCACCGCCGCCACCCCCCGCATCACTGCCGCAGCAGCAGCAGCAGGCGGCCAACGCTTCCCTTAACTCCGCGGTAATTTCGCCGTTGAATTCAGTGGAGAATGAGGGTCCTGCGGAGGAGGGGGTGGGGCTGCTCGGGGAGGAGCACCTATCGAGTAATGGCTTTTTGGGGAACGGGGGGACGGGGACGGGAGGGGTGGCGCGAGAGGTGAGAGGCTGGGGAGTCGAGGGTTTCGTAGCGGAATGGGTAGGAAGCGGGGAGGCGCAGCCGGGGGGGGCAGGGGGAAAGGGGGGGGTAGGAGGTGTACTCTGGTGTACGTTTGTTTGTGACATTTCCGTGGTGTTTTCCTCTCTTGCGTTCTTATTTTGTTTCCTCGTGGGCACGTTTCTGTTCGTTGCGTCTCGTGTTTCCTATCTTGTCTCTTTTCACATTCGAGCCTTTTCTCTCTATTCAATTTTCGCGAACGGTTCTTGGTTGTTCCGTTTACCCAAAGTACGTAACCTTTTTGGTGGTGTATCATCTTCACGTGTTCCGCTGTTGGTGTGTGGACCCGTTTCTCCGCTCGTTTTGTTAGACTACATGCACAGTATAAATACTCTGTTTTATGCTTTATGGGATTCATACGCACACGTTCACCCCCGCCCCTCCCCGAGGCGGACACTCCTGTCCCCTCCTCTCTTCTTTCCCCCCCGCCTATTTTGAGTTAAGGCCGCATGCGTGTTTTTTGTTGTGTTCCTGTTCTGCTTGCCTTCTCTCTCTCAGGCTGAATGCATGTTTTGTGTCCGTTTTATCCTTGCCTCGTCTGTTACGGTGACCTGAGTGGGTGTCTTGGTGTCCGTTCCGTGCTTCGCCTTGTCTCCCGGGCTGAGTGCGGGATTTGTGTCCGTTTTATGATAGTATAGCTTTTGTCTCGCCGACAAATTGGAGCTCACAGCTGAGGTACACAGTTGTTGTGGTTGCTGTGGTTGTATCTAGTTAACCCTTTTAGTGCTGCAGTCCCGTTTCGTGTACAAACCACTCTAATTTCAAGTAATTTGTCCCCCAACACGGGACTGCAGTTCTAAAGGGGTGAAGGAAGCGTTTCTCTGTGCCCCTTTTTATGCTTGCCTCGTCTCGCAGACGCAAGAAGCAAGACAAGCAGCACGAAGTACACGAGACAAGCGAGCCAAATGCCGTGTGCAGTGGTGTGGCCCGGCGAAACCAGCGGCTACGGGTTTACGCATGCATACCTATCAATAGCGTTGGCGCAATCCACCCCCCCATCCGTCCCGGCTTTGCAGGGATGCATGCGAGGGTCTATGGTCGTACGACTACGGCCATGCATGGTAATGAGTACACCCCCCCCCCCCCCCCCCCCCCCCCCCCCCCCCCCCCCCGCCTCAACCCCCCCCCCCCCCCCCCCCCCCCCCCACCCCCCCCCCCCCCCCCCCCCCCCCCCCCCCCCCCCCCCCCCCCCCCCCCCCCCCCCCCCCCCCCCCCCCCCCCCCACCCCCCCCCCCCCCCCCCCCCCCCCCCACACCCCCCCCCCCCCCCCCCCCCCCCCCCCCCCCCTCTTCTCCCTTCGCCCTCCCCCTCCCCTTCGCCATGCCGTCGTGCGCCTCCGTCGTCTCGGTGTTTTGGAAACCCCTTGGCCGGCATTGCTCTGCGTGTTTGCCGCACGATCGTTTTTGCTTTCTGCGTCCGGTCGACACGGCGCTGTTGATGTTGATGTTGATGTTGATGCCGCCGTGGGAGCAGGGCGTGGTGGGGGGATCACTACTTTGGAGGCTTCTCAGCGACCGCTTCCCGGTGAGTTTGTTGCGTTGAGTTGCGTTGAGTTGCGCTTTGGTGTTTCGCGTTGTGTTGTGTTGTGTTGCGTTGTGTTGTACCAGCGTGTTATGTTTTGCGTGTGTGTGTTTTTGTTTTTGTTTTTTGTTGATTTTAGTTCCCAAAAAGTTTTAGAATTTATCGTCTCTTTTTTTTTTTTTTGAGATGGCGTGACGGTGTAAGATTGTAGGTGAAACTTTTAGAGAGGGAGATAGATGTACAGACAGGGGCGAGAGAGATAGACTTGAGACAGATGAGCAGTAAGCACAGCTTTGCGGTCGGCCGACTGTCTTTTTTGCGTAGTTGCTTTCTCCAACTTCTTGCCCCCCCCCCCCTCTCCCCCCCGTTTCCTTTCTGTTGGTTTACCGTTCGTCTGTTCGTTGTTGCAGCATTACGTAAACAAGGGGTTGGAAGACCACCCTCTACCGCTCGGAAAGTTCCCTACCCTCGGCTTCAAGAAGGTACGGGTTTTGAGTGTACGAGGGCGTTTTTTTTTTTCGGTCGCATTTAGTAAGTAGGCCCACGGACCCCGCTTCGACATGTGTGTATGCATGCATCAGCGGTATCTCGCGATGGTAACGACGTGTGATAGGTCGACCGTGTTCTTTCACGAGGGGCTGTAGCACTAAGAACCCATGACTGCCCCAAAAAACTGTCCACGCGATCCTGCATGTTTACGCAGCATACCGGGTATTTGATTCTGATTACCACAGTACGCCCCCCCCGTGAAGCACACCAGGTAGCAAGTATATATTTTTGTATTCTTGGGGAGTAATCTGGGGAGGATATTTCCCCCCCCCTCCCCCCCCCCCCCTCCCCCTCCCCCTCCCGCTGCCCCCCCCGGTGTTCAGCTTGTTTTTTTACTTTTACATTTTATTTAATTCGTGCTGGTACACGTTTGCTTCTTTTTTCTTTTTTTTCTTTTTTTTTTATCCTCCGGCGGATTGGTAAAAATAAAGCTTAAGCTTACCACACTTACCACATTCCCAATTTCGTTTGCGCGTTTATTCTATTACCTATGTACGTATCGCAAGAACAACTGCGTGGAGCCCGGATCATTTTGATAGACTTCGCAACGAGGCGCGATGGTATACTGACTGCATACGTTTTGCATTTTTCGGGACAAATTCGGGGAATATATTTGCTGCCCCGTTTTGTAGGCCTGCCTATCTACTACCAGGTAGGGACTGCCGATACGGGGGACCATAGTAAATGAGACTTATGGTACACACAAAAACCTATATATTTACCTATTTTTACTGACATTATTTGGTCCTCTTTACTTTGGCCCCCCGTAATGTAAATAGGGGCGGCCGTAGATGCTCTTACGTAGGGTTTTTTTTTTTTTTTGTTTCCCTGGGGGAGGGGGGTTGCGGCGTGATTGCTTAATGTAGAAGAGTTTGGGGGGGGGGGGGGGGGGGCGCGGGGGGGTCGAACGTTTTTTTTGTCTCCCACCCTCGGCGTCAAGAGGGTATTAATAGTGCACCTTTTCGTCGTAGTTTTTTTTTTTTGTCAACATTGATTCCCCTCTCTCTCTCTATGCCGCTCTCTCTCTCTCTCGCTCTCTCTCTGTCTCTCGCAGGACAACCCTAACGAGAGTCGGAGCTTGTATCGGAGGGCGGAGCAGGGGATTCGGATATGCGGTAGCTAGCTAAAAGGGGTAACAAGAGAGACTGAGGAGCGGGGGGGGGGGGGGGGGAAGTCGGGGAGCAGGTCCCGCAGATCGATCTGCAGCTTTTTTTTCGGTGGGGGGAGGAGGGTGATATTGCAGGCAGACCCCCCCACATCAATCACTTCGTGCCCTCGTTGTGTTCGCCCTAGTATGGTGTTGGGGTTGGGGTTATATATAGGGAGGGGGTTGGTGTTAGGGGATGGGGTCGATGGGGTCCCCGACGCTTTTGAATCTGTGCAAGCCGCGCTGCTGCGAAATGTGCTCCGACCCCATCCCATCGTCCTACGCAGAATCCGCTGGAATATTCTGGAGATACTGGTGTTTCTGTTTTTTTTGGGTGCGAACAAAAAAAAAATGATTTGCGATGAGCCTGGCAGGTGGCGAGGGGGGGGGGGGGGGGGGGGGGGGGGGTGGGGGGGGGGGGGGGGGGGGGGGGGGGGGGGGGGGGGGGGGGGGGGGGGGGGGGGGGGGGGGGGGGGGGGGGGGGGGGGGGGGGGGGGGGGGGGGGAGGCGGGGGGATTAGCCGAATATTTGGTCCCTTGGGTTTCATACCCGAACCGGTTCTTTCATTAAAGAAATGAGAGTTAAGACGCCTTGGGCGACCTCGTTGTCGACCGTTTTTTTGTGTTTTGTTTTTTGCTCCCCCCGACCCCTCTCTTACCCCTATGATACCAAGCAGAGGGTTGTGGTTATTTATTTTCGAAGCGTGTGGACCAATGAAATTGCTACTTTACCCTTCACCTCTCTCGCTTCGTATCTCGCTGCTTTCTTTTTCTTTTCTGCGTACTCCACTACTTCTGCTCTTGAAATGCTACTACTACTAGAATACCACCGCCAAGTCTACTATTAATACTACAGTAGTAGAGCCATGATATAAATGGGGAACGAATGCCCCACGTGGCTCGCGGACAAACTGAAAATCGAATGACGACGATGGTGATGGCGTAAACATGCCAACCAAAGTCGATTTTTACCCCGAATACCGGCGGCGGTGAACATGATCGGGACAGATAAAAAAAAAACGCGTGCGAGCCGCGTGTTACCGTGTACCCCACCCTCTTTCAGTCGTGGTTGACTCCGACCCACGCTTGTTTTGTGGGTGTGTCTTGTTGGGCTGGGGACGGGGCGGGATGGGGTGGAATGAGTTGGGACGGGGACGTTACAGGAAAGGGGATGAGATTGGGGGAGTGGTGTCGATGCGGTGACCGAAAAATCATGACTTGGCGGTGGTACAAAAGAGGTACTGCTGTAAGCCAAAGTGGATGGCCGCGGCGGCGAGTGAGCCTTGATCCAGCAGGCACGCGTGCGTGCGGTGGTGGTGGTGGTGGTGGTGGTGACGGTGGTGGTGATCGTCGGTGTGTATGGTATTTTAGCGCCGCTGCTCGATTGCTTTTCGTGGCTGGGGGGGGGGGGGGGGGGGGGGGGGGGGGGGGGGGGAAGGGGGGGAAGGGAGGTCAATGACGAAATACGTAACGATGCGACTTGTCGTAAATTGTGATGAATTGTATGGCACGCATACATATTTCGCGCAGAAAACATCAAACGTGATATGTTTGTTTGTTTTTTTGGCTGCTGCCCACGTCGTTGGAGATTTTTATCGGACAGGAAGGACGCCTTGCCTGCCTTGCTCGCGCTGGCGTACCTGCGGTTCTACAATGTGTGTGCATGCTGTTTTTTCCTGCAGGCACACACGGCGACACGATTGAGGCAGCGTCACTCACTTGTGAAGCCAGTGAGTGACGCCACACAGAGAACCCAGTCAGGGTGCATGTCCCGGTGAAAGATTGTTTTTTTTTAGAAGTTAGCGGAAGCATCCTATCGCGCCGCTGTCTCCTTCCTCCACCCACATGCGTGATGACAAGCTCCACCTCCGTCGGATGGGAGCGGACGACGACGAAAGGAGAACCAACATGACAGCGAAAGTCCTCCATCTAGTGCTATTTTGCTACTATTATTGCAACCATTTTGTTTGATTGCTGCTTTTTTTGAGGGAGCAGCACGAGAGGCGCTCAATTCATTGGCGTCGTAAATTAAGGGGTTCATCTATTACGGGGGGGCATAGTTAATAGGACCAAATATTGTCTGTAAAAATAGGGAAATATATAGGTTTTTGTGTGTGCCGTCGGTCCTATTTACTATGGTCCCCCCGTAATAGCTCCCTCGCGTGCAGCTCCGTTACCAGGGTAGGTACTTGGCACCGCTCCGACAGTCCTCGCCGGCCTCACAAAAGTAGATCGCTCGGTGGCGAACGGCTTTGCGTGTAAGGTAAGAGTACCGCACGTAATTCCGACGGAGGACCGGGGGTCACGTCTGCGTTGAGAAAGACAAAAAAAACAGTTCGTGCCCGCAGTTTTCCGAAATGGTCAGTTGCTCCGAAGGTCCAATCCGTAATCGGGTTTGTTCGGTCGTTGGTAAAAGTGGAGCAATATCTTGAGTATTTTTACCGTATTTTTCATGTCAGTCACGGAGGAGGTGAGACTTTTAAGTCTCTACAACTACTTGGAATAGTATCCGAAAGAAGAAAAGAATGCCGTGCATTTCGAGTTTTCCTATAGTAGACAGGGGAGGTGAATCAAGTGCCCTAGTTTTTGCTGGGGTCTCCCATATGTGAAGGTGTTACCTACTGAGCTATAGGGGTAAAAGATCGATCGATTTCTCAGTTTGTAAAACTGAGTCTCAGCTGCGGTAATTGCAATCTTGTCTGTATGTCTGTCTGTCCGCAAGGCTTACATTTTCGAACACTTTCCAATGGCCTAAATATAAGCTCGTTACAATTGATATTCGTACGACGTTTTCGACCCTTACGGACCTTATATACTGAAACATACCATACCACCAGGCAAATTTAGCCATATAATACATCCACGACATCGTACCATGGTACCATACCACAAACGTACCATACGATATACTGTGTTTTTCCCGTACCATGCCGTCAACACATACCATACCACATACGGTGGTTTTCCCATATTCCCATATACCATACCACCAATATCCCATATACCACACCACCAACATATCCGATATCCCATATTCCCATATACCATACCAACATATCCCATGTCCCATACCGAGTTGGGGAGACGGCTCTACACCAGACCAGGTGCCTGCTACTGCTGTAGTGCCGTCTTGTTGTGCAAGGGTGGCGATGAATACAAGAGTTGGCTCAGACGCCCATACCGAGTTGGGGAGACGTCTATACACCAGACCAGGTGCCTGCTACTGTGGTAGTGCTGTCTTGTTGTGCAAGGGTGGCGATGAATATAAGAGTAAGAGTTGGCTCAGACGCTTGGGTCCCACGCTCAGTGCAGCGGATTGGCCGCTGGTGTGCACAAAATAGATTAAAAGCATTAGCTACGAGTACTACTACTGCTGCATCCGTCTCGAATGGCAAAAAATGGGCTTTTTTTCATGTTTGGGAGGATACCGTAGGACGCCGCCGGCAAGCTCTTGCCCCCTAGAGCATGCATCCACCTCATTTGTTCGAGCCCGTCATCTATTCTAGTTGATCTTGCCCGCCACCGCGCGGGTTGCCCGTGCGCTGAGTCTCTGTCGAGATCGAGCGTCAATCGTGTATTGTCGCACCAGCTGAAATAATACTTTTTTGGTGTACTTCGCGTTTCCATTCGCATACTATAGCAGGTTTTTTACATAGTACAACAACAGGAGTGGGTTACTTTTTGTGTCACAGCAAAATTATCTACGAGTACTACTGTACTGCAGAGTGCTGTATCCAAGCAGTATCATAACAGAATGGCAAAAGAAATGCATTTTTTGTGTCTACCAGTACATCAGTACAACAAACGTCTTGACTGGCAAAAAATGGGCTTTTTTTCAGTTTCGGGAGGATACCGTTGGACGCCACCGGCAGGCTCTTGGCCCCCTAGAGCATGCATCCACCTCATTTGTTCGAGCCCGTCATCTATACTAGTTGATCTTGCCCGTCACCGCGCGGGTTGTCCGTGGGCTGAGTCTCTGTCGAGATCGAGCGTCTATCGTGTATCGTGGCACGTGTTGAAATAATATTTTTTTGGTGTACTTCGCGTTTCCATTCGCATACTATAGGAGGAGGTATTTTACAGTACAACAGGAGTGGGTTACTTTTTGTGCCACAGCAAAATTATCTACGAGTACTACTGTGTGTCTCGAATGGCAAAAAAATTGAATACTACGAGTATCGCAAGTCTTTTACAGCAGCGAAAGGCAAAAAATGGGCTTTTTTTCAGGTTTGGGGGGATACCGTAGGACGCCGCCGGCGGCAGTGGATTACTTTCTACTTTTCGCCTTTATTTGTTTGCGATCGTCATCGTATGTTTCCGTACTCGCATATAATACAATGAATAACCCGCCAGTTGAAAATGCATGTCAATCTGTCGAACGTGTAACAACCCACAAAATGTTTTTTATAGAGGCCAACAAAGCGTCGTCACTCGCATACTATAGCAGCAGTAGAGCCCGAAAAGTACTACTAAAAAATTGCACACGAACTATCGTCGGTCTTTTACAACAGCAGCAGTTAGTTGATTACTTTCTACTTTTCGCCTTTATTTGTATTTCGCGATCCTCATCGTATGTTTCGGTACTCGCAAAAATAGTAACCCAAGAGAGCGTGGTCAGCTTTCTGACTGATTGTTGGAGATCTCTCCCCGTTCAGGTTTCGTTATTCATTGGCCAACAGTCTTGTATTTAGCCCTGCAACCCCAATTACACCTCAATGATATCGATCCCATTGCTGTGGTACTGGTGCGGGTGCTCTTTCCATCTTCGTGTGCTGCTGCTGGATATATGTCCCCGCCGAGTACCATAACAAGTGGTACCGTTAGTCAACAAGTAGACGCTCTGCCTGAGCCAAACACAGCACTCTGGGGTTCCGTCCGTGCTGGTCCCGACTGGCCTCTCCCGTCACTCGCAACAACTCCACCTGCGACTTCACAAAACAAGAGACAAGCAAACTGAGAACAGCGCTGGAATGCATTTCATCGAGGGCAATAACAATTTACCCAGCCCAGGGTAATCCTTATAACACTCTCCCCCCCTCTGAGCGGCGGGATCTTTGGGGCGTCAGATCCGTATACGTCTGTACGCTGACCTACCCGCTTCGTTTCGTTACCTGGGGGCTGCCGACGACGCCAAATGTGAAGGTGTTACCTACTGAGCTATAGGGGTATAATATCGATCGATAACTCAGCCCAGGACCCAGCCGAGGGTAATCCTTATAACATACCACCAAAGGCACCACTGTGTGCTCTCGTATACGGATGCTCCCTCCCATTATTCGTGCATGTTATCCGTTCCTTCGTTCCTAGGAGTGAACGATCTCTTAGTTGGGCTTGTCCTTCTGGACTAAATATCAAACCACGACCGTGAAGAAAAAATGAAGCGTACTTCTTGACTTGATTGTCTGATGCCAACAATAATACTCGACCCCCGATCATCGCGTTTCTTGACCGGTTCTTGACCCCCGATCATCGCAACTCTTGGGAAGATGATTATTGACCGCGATTTTACAATATCCCGGCCAGGTTTTTGTACAGCGACAGGTGGCGTTGATGCGTCGGGGGACGGGGGCGAGTGCATTGGACTTCGTACACCAGTCAGTATCAATCCCCTTTAGGACTGCACTCCCGTTATGGGAACGACACACTTGTAATTAGGGTGTGGTGCGGTTGGAGATCGTGTGCAATAAATTATGTGAGTATAGGTTCATGTTCAGTGAAGTCGTCAAGGGGGCAAGGAAAACGTAAATAATGTGGTCTTATTCCAGTCGTGCAAAGAGCAAATGTTGTATGATATTGTATCGTGCTGTAGAAATGGTTGTGAGATGCGAGGGTATCCGGTAGTATCAAAGGCCTGAATACCCTAGTAATAAGAGTATTCCCGGAGCTCTGATGTTTCTTTTGTAGTACAATGGTTAGGATAGCCGATAGGAGAAGAGTAGACAAGCGCCCGATACTTTATCATATCACATTAACCCACCTGGAAAGTCGTACATGCAGACCCAACCACGGTCGATGGATGATAACGAACTTCATCCGAAAAAGACCGTGAAGGTAGGTCGAAAATGCGGCTATTCGAAACAACGAAATGAGGCTATAGATTTCAGCACACCTCGTAGTGAGGCCTAGGCGTCACGGACAGTGTTTTTTTCAGAAACGCCTGCTGAACGAGGGGGTCAAAAACCAAAATAGAAAAGGGTAAAATGTCGAATGGCTAATTAGGCCGCAAGGCAGCAGCGCTTCCCCCGGCTAGTAGAGCGTAAGGATGACCCTGGGCTAGTTAAAATATCGATAGTTTACCCCTATGGCTCAGCCGGTAATACCTTCACGTTTGACGTCGTCGAGGACACGGATTCGAGTCTCATTTCGAACGTTTCTTTTATAGAAACGCTTGCGCGTGCGTCCCTGAAAGCACATCTCCCTTCCTAAGCGGGTAGGTCAGCGTACGTTACCGACGCCCCAAAGATCCCGCCGTTCAAAGGGGGGAAGAGTGCTATAAGGATTTACCTTGGGCTGGGTAATCGATCGATCTTTTACCCCTATAGCTCAGCAGGTAGTAACTTAAATCGAGCAAGTCCTCCACATCTACACGTACGCGTGGATACTACGTATAACGTTAGTCTGTAACATACGCGTGGATTGTATCACGTTAATCTGAAAGTGCACCGCGTACAGCTTGCGACACGAAACCATGGAGCGGAATGGACAATCTATCTCTTCAGTATTACTTCATGGATAGCAATAACATTGACTGTAAAAAATATGATTGCACAAGATCTCCACACCACACCCCACCGCACCTCACCGCAGCGAAAAACAACACAGATTTGGTAAAGAGTAGTATATGTTCTAAGGCTTAGATTGGGTAGGCGATCGGATAACATTTTACAAATAGCCCAGCGGACTAAGACCTTCACATTTGACGCCGTCGAGGACACGGGTTCGAATCTCACTTCGAATGTTTCTTTTATAGAAACGCTTGCGCGTGCGTGCCTAAAAACATATCTCCCTGGTTACCCAGGTATTGAAACGAAGCGGGTAGGTCAGCGTACGGCCGTATACGGTACCGACGCCCCAAATATCCCGCCGTTCAGAGGGGGGGAGAGTGTGTTGCAAGGATGACCCTGGGCTGGGTAATCGATCGATCTTTTATCCCTTTAGCTCAGTAGGTAACTCCTTCACATATACCACGTAATTTTTCAAAGTCGACAACAAATACTGCCAGATACCTGGTACCAGGTATTAAATAGCACCACCAGGTAACAAAATAAAAGAGTCACTACGTATAACAATCCCATGAAGTACCCGTACAACACAGCATGGATAGCACTTCCTACCGTAGCAGCGCACCAAAGTGCACACGCGACACACCCATGTATCTCCCTTGCAGGAACAACGGCAAAAACCCGGGCAGGTTTAATACAGAGGATGACAACTACGGTAACTATACAAGGCGCCCGCCAAGAGCGGCACCGGCAGGCGACATCATCGACGCTCTCCTTCGATTTCTGGCCGAAAGGTTCCCGTCCCCGCCTCCGACACCGTCAACGGTGGCGCTGCTGCCGCCGCCGCCGCTACCCCCCCCCTCTCGCGAGTCGACGCGCTTCACATCGTGGGCTGGGCCGTTGGTGTGTCCTCGCGCCTTTCCTCCCCCTCCCCCGCCGCCAGAGGCATTATTGCTGTGGTTATTGATGCTGTTGTTGCTGTTAAGAGTGTTGTTGTTGCTGTTGCTCCCGTGGTCTCCCCGCCTCCGACGGAGGTCGTCACACAAGCGCGCCATCCTCATCCCGTCGCTCTCCCGTAGCGCATCAGCCTGCCACCGTCTCGCGTGCCCCTCGCCCATGCGAGAGTCCCTCGGCGCGACGCGCCACCCCTCCCGGCGTTGCTATGGCAAGAGCAAGGCCAAGTTCAAGGTCATGTTCAAGGTCAAGTTCAAAATTCAAATTTCAAGTTGAAGTTGAAGTCCAAGGTCCAGCTGAATATCAAGCCGAAGTTCAACTTAAAATTAGTGTTCAAGTTCAAGGTCAAGTTCAAGTTTCAATTAAAATTCGAGTTCAAGGCCAAGTTTAAGTTCAACTAAAGTTCAAGGTCAAGGACAAGTTCACGTTTACGATTAATTTCAAGTTCAGACTTAAGTTCAAGTCCAGGTTCAATTCCAGACCAAGTTCAAGTTCGAGGTTAAGGATGAGGAGGCAGATAGGCAGAAGGGCGGCGTCAAGGCTGCCAATAGGTCTACTTAAAGGGGGTGAGGGTTGCTGATGATGTTGCGGCTGGGGCTGGAGCGGGAGCGGGGGTGGAAGGGGGATTGGTGGCGTTTCCTTGCCGACGACAGAAGCGAATGCACAGGGTGGGGGTGGTAAAGGAGGAGGTGGTTGTAGTTGTGGCGGTGACGGCACTGTCTCGTCGGAACAAAAAGTACTGAAAACGGAGTCTGGACGACCCATGGAGAGGGTTAGTAGGGGGGAAATGTCGGAGGAGTTCCCGCAGGGGCAAGAAAAAGGGCGCAGCCGGAACCAGGGCCGTACACGCAAAGTACCGCGCGAGCGTTCCGCGTTTTTGTGCCGCGTGATCAAGAGCAGATTTTTTTTCACGCGCGTGGCTCCTTTCCACCCAAAGATGGGAGACGAACAATTCGGGGCACCTTCGCAATGTAGCGGCTTTCCACCGTTTTTTACCCTCTCCCCATTCGTCTCGCGTCTGGGTTTTTAAAACGCATCGTACCAACAGCGATCAAACAAGTAAACAAATAAACACCTACGCAAACACGCAGCAAAAAAAAAAAGAAATACCCAACCAAACAAACAAACAAACCACACAAACCTCAAGCGAAACCTTCTGCATAGGATGCTCGTCCGGCAGCAGCCCTCTCTCCCTTGCCGACAACTCCTCGGACGCCCCGACCTCCCAGATCCGTCTGCTATCTCCGGTCGGCATCGCCTTAAAAGCGGTCTCCGCCGCTTCCACCGGAGCCGCGGCCGCGTCCACCCTTGGCACTACCGCTGCCGTTCCTGCAATCCTCCCCTTCCCCCCCCCTCCCCCTCCTCCGCTCGCTTCCTCGGAACCGCTGCCGTGAGCGGACGACGCCTCATCGCGCTCGTCATCCACTCCGCTACCGCTACCGCTACCACCACCACCACCACCATCACTACCACTGCTACCGATAACAATACCACTACCGCCGCCGCCGCCGCCGCCGCCACCGCTGCTGCTACTGCTGCTGCTGCTGCTGCTGCTACCGCGGCTAGCGTTGTCACTGCCGACCGATCGCGCTGTCACAGGCGTCCTCAAGCGCATACCTCCGCCGCTGCCGCCGCTACCGCCGCCGCTGCTGTTGCTGGGACTGATGACGGCGATCATGGAGGTGGTTGTTGTGGTCGTGGTGGTGACGAGCGATAGATTGTTGGCGGCGGCGACGGCGGCATCTGTTCCGCTTGCTCCGCCGGGGGGGGCTCTCGGGGGGCGTCGGCTGGCGCTGGACTGCCTCTTGGATACCTGTTACCGGAAGAAGGTTCACAGGCATGTTTGTTTCGAGCCGGGGGGGGGGGTGGGGGGAGAGGAAGGGGGGGCAGTGGTTGCCATAATGACGGACCTAAAGCTGAGCACGCGCGCGTGGCATTTCTCTCCCACACTGCCGGCCTGCTGCCGCTACCGAGAGGGACGGGGGGGCGCGTACGTCACGCCGCGTACCGCTGACGGGGATAACGTATACATCTCTGTTTTTTTGCTGTACATGTATTCTTCGTTCGGTTTCCAAGCAAAAAGTCAACTGTATATATCTCTTAAAGACAGACGTGGCATGTGTAAAGTCTCGCCAAGGCTGAAAGGAAGAAGACGAGGAGGAGGGGGGGGGGGCTTTCGTCGCCGACCACACAACATATGCAGTGACACTCGAGCAAAGCTGGCGCTTCTTAAGAGGACCCCGGCCAGCTCTTCGGTCGAATATAACACACACAACACATCAGCGCATGCAGTGGGCGATCACAGTAGAGCAGAGCTGACGCTCTAGTACGAACCAGCCATACCAGCCAAACCAGGCCTGCAGCCCTGCAGCGAGGGCTGTTTATGACTCGACCCGGCTTCGACAACTCGTTCGAAATATGCTTGATTTCAAAACTAAACCTAGCCCAGCCCAAACCTCGACCATCTGGGGAAAATTCTCGCAAATATTCTAGAGGATGTAATGAGGAGCCCGGACTATCAACCATTTTCAAGAAACTGGGACAAGTTGTCAATACTACTGGCTGCGGTTGCGGCATGTATCACCTTCACACACGCGGACTTCTGTTCAGCTGCGGCACTTAAATCCGTCCTTAGTGGCAGCTATCAGCACCGCTATAGTGCCGGCACCGGCGTATTGAGAGAGGACTCTCAGCAGTGCCGGTTTACGGCGCTACGGGCCCCTCGATGGTGCGCGGGGTGAGCCCCTCATGTTGTACAAAAAAATCCAGCCTTGTTCCTCAGCTAGCTGTAGTGATATTTATCACACGTCGTTTTGGTTTTGGGTGAAATACAGAGCTCCTCGCGTTTAGGAGCCACGTGCAAATATCAGGTGTACCCCCCCCCCTCTATACCTTGGGAGCTTGCGACATGCTTCAAATAACAATTATGTGATGGGGTCGATGCGTATACTATGCGTACACGCGCCTTGTCCCGAACGCCACCGCTTACTCCCGACGGCTTGGAAGCGCCCACCCCGAAAGCCGTATTTTCTCCGCCCGCTGACTCTCCCGCCTCCGCTTTTCCGGAGGCATCGCGCCCTGCGCCACCCGAAAATTGTGCCGAACCGTCGCTGCCTTTGACGTGCAAGCCGCTCTGTACAGCCGCACGCGTTTCCTCTTGCACCGCGGCCCTCCAGTCCTGAATTTCGAAAGGGAAACAAACGTCGAAAGAGCGCAGGGTTTGTTCGTATGCACGCCCGCCGTACGCACGCGAACGAGGACCGGGCAGGAGCGGGGGAGACGGACAAGCCAGACACGCAGAGCGAGCTAACTTCAACGAATTTAGCATATATTATACGTACAGTAGTTCGTCAGTGTCGAGAAAAAAAATACAGAACAGCAGTACGTACGTACTGGCGGGATTTTTCCGCAAGCAAAGCCTCACGCACGACGCAGGTATCGCGTCCCTTTAGGCCGCCCACGATTATTTTGTTTTCACATTTCACACAACCGCACGATGAGCGTTCTACAGCATGAGGAGACCAAAGACGCCGATACGGTGCGGCTAACCTTCGAAACAAAAAAAAACGGAAGGGAACGACGAGGCCGACGAGCGACCGTAACACCGCTCGCATCACGTGGAACTGACCCCACTCGCGTTGCCCGCGTGTGCTTGTTTCCTCGCCAGAGCAGGCGGCGACGCGGGTCAACGAGAGGGGGGCGAGCCTCAGGCATCGCTGGGGCTATGGTGCTATTAATACCACCAGGCGCGTCTTTTTGTCGGCGTTTTTCCTTCCCGTAGCTAAATACGGAACGGAACGCACAAGTGATGGGTACACCGCACATCTGACGGTTACCGCACGTCCGGCGGCTAGGGCATGCCTGACCGCTACCACCATGTATGGTTACGGCTACCGACGGATACGGCTACTGACGTTTACCGCTATTGGCGGTTACGGCTACCGGCGGTTACAGCTACCGACAGATGTCGCTACCGACGGAGACTTGCTACCGCAGGGGTTGCACTTTTGAGGCAAGGGAAAAGTCTCTTATGGAGCTCCTTAATTGAGGAGGCACTCATCATATACTTTGGATCCGATGGTACTCAGTACATCTTTACTATTAAAACACAAAACTTCAGATTATTTCGTAGCCCATTGGGACTGTGTACCCGGGGTAGGGTAGCTTGCAGGTTTCCTCAACGTCGGGTGGTTGGGCGAGGTACTTTCAGTACTATTACTGCAGTGTTACGGGGGGGGGGCATAGTAATGAGGACCCATCCGATTTAAAAAAAAACTATATATTCCAGTATTTTTACCAAGCATATTTGGTCCTGATTGCTATGTTCCTCTGTTCTACTATTTTTAGTATAGAGCTCTCCAAACGAGGAGTCTCGGAAATAATAGGTGCTACATATCCCTACCGTGGCACGCGTGACCGTAATTGGTACCGACGGTTACCGGTACCGACTGGAACATGACAAGGGTACCGCCATCCGCGGTGACATGGTATAGAGAAGAGGTCGAGTCGCGACAACAGCGCCGAGTTTCCTCGCCTTGAAAGTGACGTTGGCTCTCTGAAGACGCAGCACCTTGAGCACCGTTGGGTCTTCCTCCTCGTCTCGGACGACGTGGTCTCCCGCGACACAGCCCGACGGCGCCGCCGCCAGGTTGAACCTATGATGTACGTAAGGCCGGCGGTACAACGGGAAAGCATTAAGCATGAAAACAAACAGCAAACAATAAAAATAACGGCAGCAGCAGGAACAACAACAACAACAACAAACGACAACAACAGCAACGACAGCAGCAACAAGCAACAACAACAACGTCTTCGACTACCACAGTGGTACAGGACACCTATGCTACTGTGAAACCTGGTGCATACTAAGCAAACGAGCACGAAGCAAGCCAGGCTGAGGTTGTCAGGAAATAAGAATTTTCGGGGGTCGATATTCTGAAGACAGCCAAGAATTCAACAGTACCCATTCTCCAAACAAGAATTCAAGCCTAGACGAGCTTTCCTGTTTCATGCCGTATGAACAAGTGTCCCGTACTGGACAATGTACAGGAAAGCTATCGTATTGACGCGCCGGTGAACCACAACGGACTGCTGCTGCTGCTGGTGCTGCGCCGTGGCTACCACGTTCCTACGGTGCGAAGCACAAACGGGAGCGTAGCCCCGGCTCGGCCCGGCCCGCGGCTGCCTTCTCTCCCTGTTTTGACCCGAGGTTGAGGGGCGTTTCGTCTAAAATCACATCGGTACCAGGTGCTGCTGTGACGAGAGAGGTGCAGCGCTGATACACACGAGTAGCGCTGACGGGGGCACGGGGGGAAGGAAAGCTGGCGCCGCCTCTATACCTTCTCGGTTGCACCGTGCGGTGCTTTTAGGGAAGGACAGCGAACAAGAATCGAGTTACATACCATACCATACCATACCATACCATACCGACAAACGCAAAATAAAATCAATACGATGGTTCTAATGTATATTCGACACGTATATGCTGTACGTAGAAAATTTTCGTCCAATCATATCAGCCTAAACAAATCGGGAGGGGGGGGGGGGCGTACTCATTTGCTGCTTGCCTTAGGCAATTGACCATTGACGGGAGGAGGGGGGGGGAGGGAAAAATGCGCTCGATGCGATATACAGTATCGAAGCGCGATAAATCGAGATGTCAACACTTCCTACACGATACACTGTAGGTACCCCGACACTAAGAGTAGGTGAGGTACCTGCCGAAAACACCTCTCGTAACTATTATCAGCGTCTTCTCTTATGCACAGTGGGAAATACATAGCTTTAGTCCGGGCGGGTCCAGCCGATTGTGGCCTCTCTCAAGTCTTGACTACTGTACTATTCTCTCAAGCGTGCCCTCTCTTAAGTCGGGGTGCCCACTGCGGTTGTCTTTTTCGATCCCCTTTAATACCTTCGCCTTTCTTTCTCGCTCCCTCTTTTAGTCTAAACTCAGATCCGACGTCGCATAGCAGGCTCTTCTCCCCATTCCCCCTCCCCATACAAACGGTACGACCCTGGCATTTGGTTCAGCCCTTTCTTCCCTCGTCGACTGACGTCGAATTAATGCACCATAGTTCGGTACCCCGATGATTCGATATATCGGAGTTTTCCCAGCTTCTCAGATGGGGGCGTGCCACCATCAATCGACCCACACTATTTCCCATCGCGATGTGTATTTTCTATTTCCACACCTACCTGTAGGCAGGCTTTTTGCAGCAAGGGTAGTGTCCGTCGGCACCCCCGGATCCTCCGGCTTCCGATCCAACGCCTCCACCTCCACTCGGCCCTCCCTTCTCCCCCGGAAAACAAGCCTCGAGGGGATGAGAGTGGCACTGCCCTATGTTTCCTGCCAGGAACACCTCGCTGGCCGAACCCAAAGCGGGCGTCACGGACAAGGCAAGACAAGTCCAGACAAGGTCGAAACAAAAAAAAACTATTTCAAAGCGGTGGCATCGTCTGTACCACTTAGGTATTGACATTAATACTCAAGCGGTCCTTAAAAATGCGGAAACAATGGTGAACAGCGGAGAAGCAAGAGCCCGCCTCTCTGTGGCTTAAGGACAACGCGAACATCCGTGACGAGGGAGAGGTACGATCACCTTGTACACGGCGGGGTGGGGAAGCACCGCTGAGCTGGTAAAGAATCGAAAGAAACACGGCACCGCTAGCTAGTTTTTAACAACTAGAGTGTTGGAACACGGACTTTGAGGTTAAGGCAGTCTGTAACTAACAGTTGATGTGTAGTCTCTACGCAAAACTTGGTCTATGATAGCCTGCATCGCAAGGGTTGCCACAAATCATTCCAACACAGAGCACGATGCACGCCGATGGACAGCGTGTGGTCTACTCGTTGTGGAGCGGTATCGATAATGAAGGTATGATTTTCCCCGTGTTAAAAATTGGTGTCCATTTCCCTCCCCATATCTCTCTCTCTATCTGCTTCTCTTCTCCTTTTCCCCTCTCTCTCTCCCTCTCGCTGCACTGTCTATCTCGCTCCGTTCGCTCTATACACACGTGCCATCCAGGGTCGCTCACCCGCTCTCGACGCAAAGCATCTGCTGTGTTAAACCCCACAGGAGTCAGTAAAAGGCGGTGTGACCCATACCTCTTCGGTGCAAAGACTAAACGTTTCGTGTCAACGATCATGCATGTGTTGTTCCCAGTTGGTAGTTGTGTATCTCTCTCTCTCTCTGGACCTGCTCAAGCGCTTGTTTCACGCATCAACAGGCTTCGCTCACCCGCACTCGACACAAAACAGCTGCTGCGTCAGCCCCCACAAGAGCCAATACACGGCGGTCCAACTCATGCCCTTTCGGTGCAAAGATGTGACGGTTCGGGTCAAGCTCCAGGACGAAAGCGCCGCATGCCGCCGCACGAGCCGACCGCGAAAGTCAACCACGGGAGGCGCCGACGGACACGTCATCACGTCGCGCGCCTACTCGGAGGTGGGCAGGAGGGGGGGAGGGGGGCAGGGAGAAAAACAAGCACGCACTCAGCTTGCAGTCTATCACGGGCAATGCCTCTCTGGTTCGTGGGAGGAGCCTTCATCTGACGCCAGAACTGACGTTGGACGATGATCACCGGCAGCGCAAAAACAGTACTGTAAGGAAAAAAAAAAACCAAAAGCCTAGCCCCATGAAAAACTCGAACCGATGGATGATGTATAGAATCGCCAACGCATCGTAGAAGCCCTTATGGGAGGCAGGTAGGGTGACCAAAACAACACGTAAAATCAACTGTCACGGTATCAGCCGCCAATAATCGCGTGAAGGGGAACCGCAGTCTATCACGGGCAATGCCTCTCTGGCTCGTGGGAGGAGCCTTCATCGGACCCCAGAATTGACGTTGGACGATGATCACTGGCAGCGCAAAAACAGTGCTGTATGGAAAAAAAAAAGAAGAAGCTTAGTCCCATGAAAACTCGAACCGACGGATGATGTATAGAATCGCCAACGTATCGTAGAAACCCTTATGGGAGGCAGGTAGGGTGACCAAAACAACACGTAAAAGGTATCAGCCGCCCATAATCGTGTGAACGGGAACCATCGCGAGTGGTCTCATGCCGCGGCGCATGTCGTGTCGTTGCGGCTCCTTTTACGTCGCAGTTCGGAGAAACACCCCTACCGTACACTAGCACAGGCCGGGTAAGCGGGCCCGTGTAGGCGATGCTGTAGTCCTCATATAGGTATGTTTTTTACCTTTTTTGCCCTCTAAAGCCCAAAACGGTTACAGGAAATTCAGCCCCACGATTCTCGAATCGAAAAAACATCAACATATCATACCATGTTTTATAGTTTTCAGTCGCGGCAATATAGCGTTGGTGACAACGTCAAGCGAGAAAACGCGACAGCGCGATCAAAGGGCGCACTCTCTCGTGAGGCCAACTAAATTTGGACAGCCAGCCGACTGCGCCACCAAATTTGGCTTTCACAGCTAAGCTTGGGAAACGCCCCGCGCCCCGTATGATTCGCCTCTTCTTGAAGCGTAGCACGCGCTGTTAGCACGCACCTCGACGCGCTTTAGCGTGCATAAGAACACGAACAACCGGTACATACCGGGCGTGTTTCTAACTCTGCAACAGCAACATAACATGAACCAACACCACCATCAACACAAACAACAACTATCGACCAAACACCATCATCAACACTAACAACAACATAAACCGAACGCCATCATTACCAAGAACAACATCAACCAATAACAGCCTCTCTTCCGCTCGACAAGAACCAACACCCGTGCGTAGGGTGGGTGCGAGCAAAGACGCGGTGGTGTGAGAGACTCGTTGTCGGCGGCACCTTCTGCGTGAAGAGCCCGGCGCAGTGGCGGCAGCAGTGGATGGAGTGCTCGCTGCTCGGGGAGCGGTCTCGGAAGTCCAGCTCGATGCGCTTCTTGTGCACGCGGCTGAGCAGCTTGTCCTTGCGGTCTTCCGCCACCGTCAGCTGCTCCAGAGTTACCGTCTTTCCTCGCAAGAACGATTGTGGTGGCGCGCGTCGAGGACGGTTTTCAGTGTGGCGGAGGCAGTGCGCGTTCGGCGGTGTGGGTTGGATGGATGAAAAAGACAGAAATCGAGATGTTTCGTAAGGCACGATGATGGGGGGGGGGGGGGGGGGGGGGGGGGGGGGGGGTGGCGTACTCATTTGTTGCTTGCCTTAGTCATTTGACCATTGACCACGCATCCCTTTCGAGACGGAGCACCGTTCCTACTCCTAATAGAGACACCTCCAACAATTGGGCGCTCATTACGTTGTTTCCATATATTACATAGGAACTTTTTGCTAATCTTATCCCCTTCCTGTTTGGCCTCCTGTGGCCACCATCTATCTCCTAGGATAGCGATCGTTTTCTCGCTGCTATTCATTGTATCAAACTCCTCCATGTCACATTCGTCTATTTTTCTCATCTCCTCTTCTAACACATCCCGTTCCTCCTTGTATATCTCACATTCTCCTACTATGTGAGTTCTACTCTCTATTGCTTTGCCACACGGGCACATCTGTGCGTCTACTTCCTCCTCCTCCCGGCTACTGGTGTACCTCTTTCTTCTTTCTGGCAGGTCCAGGTCCCCTACACGAAAGCGCAGTTTCAGTGTTTTCGCGAAGTCCATTGGGCCATGCAAATACGTTTTTATTCCTATTCGTTCCCTCAATCCCCCGTGTATCTCTTAAGTGTTTTTCCGATTCCACCTTGTTTCTTAGCGCTAGCCTTTCCCTCCTTTCTATCCTTTCTTCTACTTCTGCCTTGTACCTCCCAAACTTCCCGGCGGACATCATCTCTACTTGGTTTCCCCCTAGATCCTTCCATACTTTCTCAACTATGCCATCCCACCTTATTCCAGCTCGCCCTTTTGTTACTTTATCCCATACAGCTCTATCAACTATGGCGGGCAACCTCTTTTTTGGCATGTTACTTACTTTATATTGCCAGTTCAACTTTCTCATGTCTCTATTTGTCTTGAGTGGGCGCATTCCCAGTTCTGCTCTTAATACTGTATTACTAGTCGTACTTGAGCATCTTAGGATTTTTTTAGCTGCTGTCATTTGTACTGTTTCCAACTGTTTTACGAGTTTCGCGTTCCCTTTTCTCCTGCATATTCTAGCTTTGGTACTATCACATTCATCAAGATACATCTCTTAATCCTAGTGTCAAGGTTCGGGTCTGTTAGGATCGCATCCATCTTGCCTACGTGTGCCTTACCCTTTCCTATTACTTTTGCTATATGTGTATCCCAAGAGCAGTCTTTTGATATCTCTACGCCAAGGTATGTATACTGGTCTACGATCGGCAATTCATCTTCTCCCCACTTCCAACTGAAATTTACCGGGTTTACCTTATCTTCGTTGCAAACAACTACTGCGCATTTCTTGACGTCCGCCGTCACCCTCCATTTCCTGGTGTATTCTAGCGCCTTCTCTATTTGTTTCTGCAATCCTTCGGGTGTTTCTGATATCCCCACGAAGTCATCCGCAAACATCAATCCCGACACCGTATCTTCCCCTACCGTGACTCCCTGCCTTGCTCCCTCGACTGCTACTATCAGGTGGTTAATATATATCTTGAATAAGTTAGGTGACAACGTACATCCCTGTGCAACACCTTGTAAAATATCAACACACTTCGATATTTCCCCGTCCAGCATCACAGCACTTCTCGCACGTTCCGTCATCTTTCATCATTCTGCACATCTTTCCTCTGATTCCTATTTCCCACAGTTTTTCCACAATCCATTTCTCCATACTGTGTCGTAGGCTTTCTGCACATCTAGAAAGAGGGGCGTTCTGTCTGTATCAACCAGAGGAGGACATCATTCAGGCAGAGGGAGAAAACACAACAAAAAACAAACGATGTGGGTCATTTTTCGCTTCGCACGTTCGCTATTCCTCTTTTTGTTCGACTTTCTCGGCGAGCCCCAGAAAAAAATAGCGCTAGAGCTCTGCACAGGTCTCCTCCCCCTGCCCCCTATGCGAGGGTCGAGAGTCTATGGTCATACGACTACGGCCACGCATGACATGAGTACACCCCCCCCGCGCCTACCCATCCACCCACCAACCCACCCACCCCCGGCGATTTTCTTGCGTTTCTTTACGAGGTCACCTTCGCAAGCTGCAGCACCATCTTATCGCTGAGGCAAGACAGGTCGATGGGTAACTGCACGATCTCCGCCAGATGCTCGCCCACGAACGCCAGGCACTCCCCAACAAGCCTCCGCATCTGCAGGAAATCCGACGAAATGAGAATAGACACCACCAGGGGCACCTGCCGCCAGTACAACACGAGTCACGGTTTCCCCACGAACGAGGCGTAAGCGTTGTCAGGAGGGAGGCGGGGGGGGGGGGGGGGGGGGGGGGTACTCGATAGGAGAGATGTACTCGATCTCATGCATGGCCGTAGTCGTATGACGGGAGGGGAGGGGGGGGGGGGGGGGGGTACTCATTCGTTGGGTGCCTCAGTCATTTGACCATTGATCACGTATCCCTTCCGAGGAGGGGGGGGGGGGGGGGGGGGGGGGGGGGGGGGGGAAGAGGAGAGGGTGGAGAGGGTGGAGGGCAGGAAGGGAGGGGGCGTGGGGGGGAGAGGTGGTTGGGGAAGGGGGTAGAGGGGGGGGGGAGCAGCAGAGGGGGGGGAGGAGGCTACACCTTCAACGCCGAGCTCTACCGTGGTGCTCTCAGGCTCTATCTTTTAGCGTGGGTGTTGCTTACCTTACCCTGGGTACAGAAATAAAAACGTCTAGACCAACCGCGCGCCCGGCCCAATCAAGAGTGACTCATCGAGCGGAGCGGACCATCCGTCCGTCCGTCCGCCCCCGTGCCCACAAAACGCCTGCTGGCAAGGCAACCACCTTCACGGATGGGCTGACAAACACAACTCCCCGAGAGGAAGGGTACCATGTCAACCCACTTACAACTACGAAAACATCGGCGTTAGGGGTACAATGCCTGAAAAATAGAGTAGAAAAATTATCGCCATGGTAATGACAGGGTGAGAGGAGGTCCTCGACCAAGAGCAAAAAAGAAGGATGATGCAGCACGTACGCGATTGAACCCACTTAACCCTCTCCGGACTTGAGAGGGGAAACATTGAGAAGAAAAAGTGACGACTAGCAGCCACGGTCACCCTGCGGGATTTGGGGAACGATGCAGAATGGTGTCCCGAGTTTACTCATGTTTGCTCAGAGACGGCTGATGGCACCAAAATTGTCACTGTTTCGATCAGAAGCGATCCCAAAGGAGTTGAGAAACTCTTACTCTGAGCCAGGCTCCGGTTTTTTTCGGGAGGCAGGGCGTGTCCTGCACTGCTGCAGCTTCAGTGTTAGAACACTGATTTTTCTTGCTGTTTCGTACAAAAACAAAATCCGCGTACGTAGCGAAACAAAAAAGTTCTGAAACTCCCCAATATTCTTCAGTGCTGTCGCGCACTGGCTCAACTACATCATTTTTTGTGGGTTTCAATCGGTGGCCGTCCTCGATGCGTATTAACGAGACCTCTCTCTCGTCGTCCGCCTACCAGCAAAGTGGAGGTCACGACGGGAACCGACCGACCCTCCACCCGCCTTCCCTCCCTCCCATCCCCGCCCCCCCTCTCCCTTCCTTTTCGCGTTCACGCCCTGCACTACAGCATTGCCATTCGTTGATCTTCATTGACGCGGTAGGCTACACTCAGCCAGTCGTTGTTCCCGCGGGCTATATTTCAAGGAAATGAGCACACCAGCATTATCATCTGTCACGCGATGCGACAACGGCCATAAAAATTAGCACCTTCAGAAGGGGAGCTTTAGGTCGGGTGGCCTCCGCGACATCAGCGTTGCCGCTGCCGTTGCCGCTGGCGCTGCCGCCGCCGCTGCCGCTGCCGCCGCCGCTAGCGGTGAGGTGGCTGTGGTCGTTTTTGTCAGTGCTGCTGCTGCTGCTGCTCCGACCGCCGGTGCTGTGTATGTACTCGAACAACCACTCGAAGATGCCGACATCGCAGTGCACGAGAATGTCGACCTCATCGTAAGGATTTGGTCCCTGTTGAACGAGGAAGACCGTAGCGGGGGCACAGAGAGGGGTCAGGTGGGTGGCGCCGGGAGGGAAAAGGCGCGCATTACACAAAGGGGTAGGATAGGCCATACGTAACAGCAAAGCAAAGCACAGCAACGCATTACAGCACAGCGCAAAGAGAACACACAGCAAAACACAAGAAATCACAGTTAAACAGCACAGCAATGCATAGCACGCCACAGTAGCAAAGCACAGCAGCTGAAGCACAGCAGTACAGCACAGTAGTACACAACAGTAGCACAACACAGCAGTGTAGCTGAACAGCACAGCACAGCAGCCCAGCTGAACAGCACAGCACAACAAAACCCCAGGAGGAGTACTCCCGATCAGAACCCGATGTCTGCTCCACCGTCGATTTTTCTGAATCTGGAAAAAAAACACTCTTGTGATGACAGATGGGCACGCCTCTTCTCGTGACAGAAAAAAAAAAACTCGCTTCAGAGGACATTAAAACAAACCTCCAACGATACAAAGGACGCGCCTACGGTGACAAACGAAACAACTACCGGCTCTCTTACACTGGTATACGCCACCGGCACCAATACGTCTCAAATGACACGACAAAAACATGCCTCCCATGATAGAAAAACGAGCTTCTAGTGACATAAAGACGCGCCTCCGATGACACAAAAACACCTATATTCAGTGACTTAAAAACAGCTACCGGCTCTTGTATACACGCCACCGGTACCCCCCCCCTGCCCGCCCGCCCGCCCGCCCTTCCACTTTCAATCTCGGGCCCACTCACCCCCACGAGGTAGGACTGGAAGTACTTCATTTCCCTCAGCAAAAGCGCCCTCTTGCAAGAAAAATCTTCGAGCAACAACGAAAAAAAACCGCCACCACAGCACCCGTTTGGCGTTGCGTCGTCGAGGTAGAAGAGGCAGTAAGCGTCAGCAGGGGTGGAGGCGGAGGCGGGGGGGGGGGGGGGGGGGAAAGAGAGACGCTCGTTCGTCATATATACGACGAGAAAGGCAGCCCGGCATAGCTGCAAATAGGTGATGCGATGGCTGACGGTACTCTTGCTCCTTGACGAACAGCCGCCAAGAAACCTACCACACTAACACGGATACATTAAGCCTAAAGAGACCTTGACGGGTCAACACTAGACCGTCAACCGACGCCTTTTGCTGCAAGACGCCGGGGAGTTTCAACGCGCGTGAAGGCGGCGCTCACCACCGGCATTGCAGGGGAAGACGGAAGACGACTTCTCGCTCAAAGAGCGACATCCAAATCCCAACGTAGTAACCCTTCGTTTGAAGGGAAACGCATAAAAAAGAAAAAACGCTTGCGCCTAGAAAGTTGACGAGTAAGGCGAGGCAACGGGCAGAAACGAGACTAAAAAATCGTTCGCGCTGGTGAGTGCTTTCCACCCACGCTCGTATCGTCGGACGTGCGAGCTCAGCGCAGGTAGAAAATAATCGCGACATTTTACCGTACACGGCCGACTGGATCGTGCAACACTACGACGGCGGCGGTGGCGGCGGCAGCGGCGGCTGCACATCGTAGCACACCAAGGCTCCCCGCATCGTGCCCTACCTCTGGTGATTCCACGACTTTCGTCGCACACGTGAATTGTGACGACGTCGCCGCCACCGCCACCGCCGCCGCCCTCGCCCTGGCCGTCGCCCTCGCCCGCGGACTCTCGAGCCGTCCCACCCCCACCGCCCGTGCCACTATCGTTCTCTGGCTCGCTAGAAGGCCCCGTCCCAGACGCGAACATGGGCGATTGATGGCGTTGAAGCTGTAGCGCCGTCCACGGCCGAGCGTGTGTCCCTCCCCTTCCGGTGAGCGTACCCCCACCACTGCTGCCGCTGCCGCCGCCACTGCCGCCACCGCTGCCGCTGCCGCTGCCGCTCCCACCTCTGCTGTCTTCCCGCTCGCCGCTATCGCTACGAGCTTCTTGGCGTTTAATTCCGCCACCACCCCCCCTTGATTGTGGGCGGGTGTTGTTAGCGGTAGCATCTCCGTTGCTATCGCCGTTGGTGATACCGTTATTGTTGTTGTTGTTGTTGCTGCTGCTGTGAGTTTGATGTCGTTGCTGTCTAGCGCTTGACATACTGCCTCCTCTGCCATCGAGGCCACCGCCGCCGCCGCCACCGCCACCACCGCCACCGCCGCCACCACCGCCACCGCTACCACGACTACCGCTACCGACACCACCGCTACGGCCACCAGCGCTACCGCTGCCACTACCCCCTTTTCCGCGGTTTCGCGATGACCGATTGTTTTTTTCCGCCGCCGTTGAGGCCGTTTGTGCCGCGTCCGACGGTGAGATAGCTGGGACCGGACCCCTCGCTCGGTACCCTCGAAGAGAAGCTGTCGGGAAGAGGAACGGACAGCGGAAGAGGCGTGTCGCGACGGTCACCCAAAGGCGGAGGCGGAGGCGGAGAGGGTGGATGGGGGCGTACACATTTCTTTCTTGGCTTAGTAATTTGACCATTGACCATGCATCCCTTTCGAGACGAACAACCGTTCCTGCTCCTAATAGAGACACCTCCAACAGCTGGGCGCTCATTACGTTGTTTCCAATATTACGTAGTAAAAAAATGCTAAGCTTATCCGCGCGGGGGGGGGGGGGGGGGGGGGGGAGGTTTAATGGGGGACAGGGGGAAGCGAACGAACAATAATGACTAATCCGTGGGTTATTGTAATAGAGAACTGGGCGTGTTGGTTCTCATCTTCTGGGTTTGAATAATTGGTGTGCTTGGAAGAGACAGGCAGGCGCGCTGGTTGATATTCTGGGCTTGAAGAACTGGTCTTGATGGCGACAGGAACGTGGCATTTAAGGTTGTTTCACGTGAGAGGCAATACAAAGTGGTGAGGCAGTACAGCACAGCACGGGACGGAACGGTGCTGGCAGATTGGCAGAACACGCGAACAGACAGCAGGAGTGCTACTGCTGTTGATACTGCTGTACATCTTTTGGCTACACTCACTAAATAGTAAGCAGTTCCTTGCATCGAACACGCGTCACACCGAACAACGCATACCGCACCTTCCAGTTGAGTGGCCCGTTCCCCGGATGGACAAAGCCTCCGCCCCCGATATCGGCGGTTGCCCCTCGATTCGGCTCATCAGCTTCCCGACCCTTGAAACATTATCACAAGTTTTTTTTTTTTCCAAATCGAGGAGTATGTACAGCACGTTGGATCGGGAACCGAATCAAGAGATAATCCGTATTTTTTGTTGCGAAAGAGAACTATATTCATCAATCACACAACATCGACGGCCTAAGGCGCACAGCCAGCAGGTTTGCGCCGTGGTGCCGGGGTAAGAGGCTTATTATGTACTGCGGAGCAACATTCGAAGATGAAAGCGCGCGTTGGCAGATCGGACTTTACCTACAGCAGTACGTACTTGTACGTACGAGTGCACTAGGCGACTCTTTTTTTGGCGTCGTCAGTGTACGTAAATAAGGCGGGTGTTTGGTTGTCTCTCAGCCTGATACGTAGTAGAGCTATACCAGGCATACTGCAGCAAAATCTGGCAGCCAGGGGTCAGATTAGCATACAGCATCCTCTGTGGGCTGCTCTCTACCGGTACCTACAGCACTACGTTTCGAGGCTCCAACTTAAGTGTAGTCGTTGAAAATAGAAATTAGGTTGGAAATTTTTTGCAGCAGTGTGAAAACCTCAACTGCACCCACGATTTGGGGACAAACCACTTGGAAATAGTGTGGGACAAGTTTTTTACAGCAGTGGGTGCGAGATTCAGGGACAAACTGCGTTTCGAAATTATTGACAGCGGCAGAACGATTGCAACGCTGTCCGTTCTGTCGTTGTCTTACCTGTAACCACTTTTTTTATGATATCACACTCGTATCTACAGCAGTATTAATAGTACGTACAATCAATACCAGGTATGTACGTCGTACAGGATGTGTACAGCAGCTGTGTAAGCAGTGCACCGCAGCTGCCAGAATTACGATGTACAGCAGTAACAACAAATTAATGAGTAGATCCAATGATATGAGTATCATATATCTGGGAGACGCACGCAGAATGTCTTGAAAGGAGAACATATCAACGACGCACCAACTGAGCGGCGCGTCGATCACAGCAAGGGCCAGAGGCTAGAGGTTAGCGTGAGGTACGTATGAGATACAGATGGCTCAAGGAATCTGGGCTCGCTGACGATCTGATGATACAAGCAACGGAGACCAAGTTGAGTACGCTCATGGAAACCGTTTTCGCTTTTTCAAAAAAATTAAGTGAGAGTACGTCAAGCTTGGCGGAAGCTCCATCCATCTGCAGGCAGGGCTTAGGACAAGGTACTTGGCTTGTGGCGAATTAAGGGAGGTTGCACTATCACAGCATTCTCGCTCACCCCAACGCCTGGAGCCGGCTCATCGCCCCACTGCTGTCACAATTTGACGATCTGTGATCGGCAGCCGAGGAGAGGTTTTATAGCACTGGAAGAGGCGTCGCCATTGGCAGCAGGGATCAGGGATGCGGGGTACAAAAAAAACACACACACATGGACCCGTGAACCAACGCGAATGCTCAACGAACGTCCAACTTGCTCGTAAGCCCTGAGTGCTTAGCCCCTTCCCCATACCGGGGGCCACGTCCATAGGCTGACCTTGGTATATCTCGCTCACTTGGAGCAAAACACTGGGGTGAGGAACGCGGAAGATATAACTGCTGTTACGGGTTTCGGGGGAATCGACCTCGAACGCGCTCCCGTCAGCTGCCGCCAACCGCCTACACAAGGAGTATCGATGCTTGTGGCGGTCTTGATTCCCGTGGCCCGTGAACTGACCCTTCGCTGGGGGAACCTCTTCTGCTTGCTGGCGATAAACACTCGATTTCTTCTGCGGCACATTTCGAACGATAGGCTGGTTCGCCAGTCTACGCACCGGTTCTATAAATAATATTCAACCGCCGACACGAAGGAATGTCCAAGAAAGTCACAGATAAAGCAGCGCATATATGGCCGCAGTGATCATGGGCGGTGTGCGGAAACGGGTCGATTAGGGATTGAAACGGATGCACTCTGCTGCTGGTCTTCCTCGTTGCTCGCTACTGCTGGAATCCCGATCTCTCTGGCGTTCTCTCTCTCCGCCGCCAGTCTGCTCTGAGCTTCGCCGCCAAAAGCACACCAACTAATAATTAATGCTGCATGTTCAATCGTCTGTATCAAGCTCCCAGCTCAGTCCTATGACCTACGGTCCTACGTCCTCTACGTATTACTACTACACCTTCTCTCCCAGCGACGCCCAAACACCAGGTTGCCTAACAAACCCTGTTTTTTACGTACTATTGTAGTAGGGCCTACCACTTCCCGGTACCTGGTGTTCGATAAGAATACGTTCGAATTGATCAAGTACCGATGTTTTCAGATGTTTCATGAATAGTCAACACAAACCAGTACAAACAGACACATATTTGCGCTCTGCTCATGCTTGGCACCCTGATCTCACACCGACCTTCGAGGATCGGCCAAAGCTAATCGAGGGTTGGCCACAGCCAGCAAAACCTCTTGTCGAAAACGTGGAATAGTCTCACCTCCGATTTCATCGTGGTTTTGTAACTCAACCCCCCCCCCCCCCCCCCCCCGTTAACCGTTTGAGCACAAACCATGATATTTGTCATCGGAACAAGTCGGAGCAGGATGTATGTCCCAGGACCCTAAGTGTCGCACCGCTGAATCTGCGTTGATTATATTAAACCATAATGGCGCAGAAAGCACCACATTGAGCATCCACTACCTCGCTGAGCAGGAATTTGAAGTTGTTAACGAGGAGGACCGATGGGGGGGGCAAGAGTAACGACTAACGCCGGTGGGTGCTGCGCGGGCAGAGGAGGGGAAGCGTGGATGGCAAAATAAAGGTGTACTGCATGCATCATGCATATGTGGGACGGGATGCCTGAAGGAGGTACAGCAGCACATAGCGAGAGCCAAGCAATACAACATGCGGTGCGCAGAGCTAAAAGAACGGGTTTGAAGCCAGCTCTGTGGCACCGTCATCTATTAATAGTACACGCAACGTTCGTCCCTTCGTCCGTCCTCTCTGGGAGTGTGGGCTGTTCGAGTACGGTCCGACACGTGCATTGGTCTCTTGAGAGGTGCAGCAATTAGCTTCGAAAAACGCGGGTAACCCAAATGCCACACGGAGGGTCAAGTAACGAGGTGCTGGTCGACACCCAAAAGGTCCAAGCATGCGTGCGCCGAAGGACACAGGGCGTACTCTGAGGTTCGCTTCCGGCCGCCGCAGGTAGCTAGCGGACAAAGGCATCTTGCAACAGTATCTACAAATATTTAGATCTTGCGGTGGTAACACGTACGGGTGTCCGCATCAGGTGCAACTATGTTACGGCAGCGCGAAGCTCCAAGCAAACAAACAACACGTCACCGCGACACCGCGCCCGCGACAACAACAACAAAAAAAGAAAGAAAAAAGCGTGGAGCGCGTCAGGCAAGGTCGCGCGGGCGAGACGAAGCGTCAACGAACGAGCGCGATCAATCGGGCTCCTCAGCACACAGAAAGACAAGACTATCCCACAACAGGAGCGAACTACTCCGTCCGTTTTCGCAACGCACAATCGGGAAAAACAACCCCACTACCGCGTACGGTTATCATCTATTCCCCCGATATCCCGGGATGTTGGGTGCTGCACGCGACGTTGTCATCCGTCGCATTGTCTAGAAACCTGTACCAGAAACTCAGATCACGACGACAATAAATAACGCTAGCCACGACTAGGAAACACCTTGCTATTTAACAACCCTTTCTCTCCCTTACTCCTTACACCTTCCGCAGCCAAACTCGAGATTGAAAAAAAAAAAAAAAAAAGACAAGTCCAGGCACCAGGGTACTTTGCCTCGTGGTCGCAATCATACCGCCGACCGAACTCTTTTTTGTCTTCGCTCTAATATGTTCCGCTTCATTGAAATCGGCCGTTACTTTTCCGCGCGCGGCAACCGGTCCAAACAGCATTCGCCGCTAATGAAACGCTTAAGTTAAAAGCACGGGCGGCGCGAGGGCCGAGAACGTCACGGCCCGCGAGTTGTCCGCAGCCATTCGATCAATCCATCCAAAGCTAATACCTAAATGGAAGCCCACTCCATCGAGTAAGCAATGTTGTAAACGCGAGGGATGGCGTGGTTGCAGGCAACCCCCATAAGATAGAGAAGCAAGCGCCACAGGACCCCCCATCAGCCGATCGCCCAAGACGCCTTCCGCAAGCGGTCGAGTCCATCTCCTACTTGGAATACATAATATATATATATATATATTCATAGCCGCGGGGACTTACCGTACTGCGTACTGCAAGCGAGCGATACGACGGTACGTAAAACTGAGACAGCTGCAAAGGGGCGAACACACAGAAACGCATCGGAGATTTGCACGGCGTGTGGAGACCTTCCCCCCTCCGCCCCAATCCTCTCCCCCCCCCCCCCCCCCAACTCCGCCTTCCGGCCGAGAAGGTAGGCCAACCAGCAACCAGCCGCACGGACAACACCACCGAACGACTTACGAACGGCCACTCCCAAAAGTAACCCCCTCGCCCAGAATCTGTCCCTCGTCCCAACTTCGCCCCCTCCTACTCCCCCCGCCTCCCGGTTCGAGGTCAAGGTCACCACCGACGAGATTGCGCTGCGCAAGGACGAGCTGCGCCCACCGCGCAGCCCACGCAGCAGTCCTTACCGCAAGGGCCGCTCGTGTGCGGCGCCCCCGGTGTGTGAATTAATTAGTTTTTAACGTGCATCCTGCCGCCTCGAGCTTTGGTGACAGCTCGCCTTGGTCCCTGAGCGTGAATATGCCTGGGCCTGGGGTGGGAAATGCGGGGAGGCGGTCGGGCGGTGAGGGGGTAGGGGGTCTTTTGTGAAGCGAGGAAGGGGGGGGCGGTGCTAAAGTGTGGTGAGCTTGAGCTGTATTTTAGTATTTTTTATGATCCGCCGGAGGATTGTGAAAAAAACACAGCAACAGCAACAACGAGGGGAGCGCGGGGCGAGCAGGGGTTGCGTAATCGATCGATTGTCTCCACGCGTAGGGACTTTTCATGTACCAACAATTAGAAGGCCGCATCGAAGGCGAACAATCGCAAATATTCACAGTCCGGACAGACACGCCTCGCGCTGCTCATAGCAGTCGACAGCAAAACCGATCGGGAGGCAGAGACCCATGGCACGCACAAAGAAAGAGAGAGAGAGGCGTACTGTAATTTAAACTCAAAAGCTATAGCAGTGGTGACACCAAGAAGCACGCACAAAGGCACGCACCGTCATCGCAGCCGCCCACGAACTCGCCGCCAATCCATATCTGAGGCACGCTCGTCCGGCCCGTCATCTGGCTCAGCTCGTAGCGGATCGCATTTCCGTCGTCCCTCTTATCCAGCTCCACGAACTGAACCCCCCCCCCCACCCACCCACCCCAACCGACAACGCCAAGAGGTAACACCGCGCGAAGCGACAGCACAGCGCGCACACACAACCAGGGTGAAAGGGCAAAACCTCGACAGGTAAGGGTAGGTAAAATCAAACAGAAAAAGCGATATACTGAAAACAATAAAATCATGCAACGCGAGCCATGCGCAGACGAGCCGGGGGGCTTCATAGCCCTCGCATCTTCAAGTACCGCATGCCCAACCCGGTGCTGAAAGTGGTGGTGGTGGAAGTTGTGGTGTAGTGGCGGCGGTAGCGACGGTGGCCTTGGTGTTGGTGTTGGTGGCATGTTGGTGATATTGGTGTACGGCATGCAACCGCTGACGGGAAGGGAGGGCGCGTCGCCACGTCTTTACCGACAAGCAGCGCCCTTCACAATCACCCGTGCGCGGAGCAGCAGGAATGTAATAAACACAAGACCGATGCACCCCGTGCAAACGGAGCGGACGGAGCCCGCCGTGGTTGTTGAAGTATAACGAGGAAAAACGAAACAGTAGCAGCAACAGTAGCAGCAACAGCAGCAGCAACAACAACAACAACAACAACAACAACAACAACAACAACAACAACAACAACAACAAAACAACAACAACAACAACAACAACAACAACAACAACAACAACAACAACAACAACAACAACAACAACAACAACAACAACAACAACAACCGCGACGCCGATGAACCCATAGAAAACAAAAACGAAACAAAAAACAAACACGAACAAACAGAAGAGAGCAAACAAACAACGAATAACACAGAAAATCGCCGTGCGCATGCAAGCGTGCGTCAGTGCGCACCTCATACTGGGACTGATCTTCCACCAGGTCCTCCACTAGCGCCTTCGCCTTCTTGCAGAACGGGCACCTGAAAACAAAACGAGCACGGCTCTTTCGGTTGAATCGACCGTAGCTCCAAGCAAGAGCGGGAAAAAACGAACGGGCTAGAGTCCGGCAGAATAACCGATACAACCTTGAGCGCGCATCAGAGCGTGGGGCAGTATCTATATATCAGGGGGGGGGGGGGGGGGGGGGGGGCGAAGCGCGAGCCTCGCCGAAACAAGGCCAATCTTCGGAGATCCCTCCCAACTCTCCCCCTCCTTTCCCTTCCCTTACGCATTTCCACCAAACAATCCTAGAAAAAAGGAGATAAAATAAACGCGTCGCACATCGACCCCCCCCCCCCCCCCCCTGCCCCCTAAGCCCCCCTCCAAATAAACCCTACTTCTTATATGCACAAGCTAAGCATTTGGAGTCCCAACCCCCTCCCCTCCAGCCACCCCCAAAGAAAACCTGTGCAGTACAAGCTGATATTTTGGGAGTCACACCCACACCCCTTTCCACCCCAGCCACCCCAGAAGAAACCATGTACAAGCTAGTAAGTGTTTGAACCCCCTTCCTCCTTCCCTCCTACTCCCTCACCCCTCCCGCCCGCCTCCCCCCCGAAACAAACCCTGCGCACTTGAAAGCACACGACCATGATGGAGACAAGAAAAAAAAAAACAGCTTTCTCTCCTCTACCATGCTTCCGACCGCTCTTTTCTTGCGCGGGTCAATCGGATCCAGAGCCAAGAGCCAGAGACGAATCGCGACCCACCGCGTCCAGGAGAACACCACCACTTTGCTCCCTGAAGTGTAGTCGCTAACCGTCTTTTGCACAGCCTCCTTATCGTACGGGCCCGCCCCCGCCCTGGCTATCCCCTGCTTCAGTACGTCCAGCGGGCTCTTGAAGCCCATCGTGGGCTCGTTATAGGCGGCCAGCCCCTGCCGGAAGCGGCCCCGCGTGCTGGCGCGCGCTTGGGTAAAGCTGCAGAGGACGGGAGCGGAGCGGGAGGGGGTGGGGGGGGGGGGGAGAGGCATGTAAGATATTACGCTCGCACAGGTTATCTATGTGCGGTATACCTCATTGGTCGCGCTTGCCCCTGCACCATACCGGGCACACCTGAGTGCCCACAGTTGAGGAACAAGAGGGCGTCGCCTAATTCCTCGCTGCACGCTTATCTCCATCCGATGCGCCTCGTCACTGCTAAGCTTGGGTGCATGTCGCACTGTAAAACTTCGACTAGAGACACCAAGCGATTGGGCGACCAGACGTGAGCCCTCGCGTGGCAGGAATGCTCGAAACGCGATGAACTAGTTGCGGAACCTGTACGATGGTACCCGTGTGTTGCTGGCAGCAGCGACGTCGATCAAGTACCGCAGAGTAGCACACACAGACATCTGTACTACTGCTTGCGGCGTTCACACTCGCGGTTGCTGCCAGCTGCACACAGGAAGATAGCATGCAGGTTCCACAAATATCTCTATATTCTCAACACTCGTGTCACGCAAAGGCCTTTGTTACATACATACCGTACTTCTACCCGTCCCATCATATTGTTGCTGTTGATGCTGTCTTCAAATTGAATCGTTAGTTCCACCCAGCTTCATCAGTATACCCACAGTGCCTGTCTGATTTCTTATCCTAGAGAGATATTAATTATGTGGCCACAGACGGTGAGACAGAAAAACTAAAACTAAAATAATCGCAAAGTCATGCGCAAAGCAAGTGAAATGCCAGCGTACAGGTACGAGAACACAACAGCAAGCAAGACCAAAAAAAAAAAAAAAAAGGCAGACAGAAAAAAATATGCAATGAACATAATACAGAGGACGCAGGGAGATAAGAAAGTCTGTGTTTTCTTCTTTTTAGGCTGTTTTCTATGAGGTTCATCTTTCGAGCTTCAGATTTTAACCCGATCGCATTTCCAGCTGTGAAGTTCGCAATTCGAAACAGTCTTCCTATGCGGAAAAATCGGGTATATTGTGCGTGAAGAGATTCGAGCAAACGCCCGAGACCAACTGCTGTCGTTATGGTAGGGCGTTGCGAATACACGCGCCGAGTGCGCTGCACTGCGCGTTGGACCCAAGCGTCCGAGTCTACGCTGACTGCCTCTGGTC
The DNA here is from genome assembly GCA_031763025.1 of Macrocystis pyrifera. Taxonomy (NCBI): domain Eukaryota; class Phaeophyceae; order Laminariales; family Laminariaceae; genus Macrocystis; species Macrocystis pyrifera. The sequence continues at coordinate 3,947,237 of JASSKH010000030.1, forward strand.
TGGCGGCGAAGAGACATGCCGAGTGCGCCGGAGTCAACCTGTCTTGGAATTTCGTAGATTGACACTATGTGACTGACTGCTGCTGCTGCTGCTGCTGTAGCCTACGGGTACGTATCCACGGAGAGGTGCGCGCCGAGTGCACTTCTCTTGATCTCTAGGCCCGAGACCGCGACAGCCGACTGCAGCCTGGCCACGGAGAGACGCGCCGCCCGCCGACTGCGCGTCGGGCGCGACACAACGTCGCTATACAGCTGTGTCACCATCCAACTCATCGATCGTTCTGCTGCTGCTTGCTGTCGTGGACAACGTCTTGAATTTAAAGACCATGCCATATTTTTATTTTGATAATCTGATGGCCCAAGTCGTCGGATTTTGGCGGAACTTGGGCCAAAATCTGACGACTTGGGCCATCGGATTCTCAAATCGAAAAAAAAATCCGGTCAGATTTGGCACATATTCGGACTGCATCAGCAGATGCTTTCGTTGTGGGGATCGAAAAATACAATTCAGAAGCTCGAAATCGAACCGCATACGAAACAGCCTTATTGCACAACAATGACCTTGGAAAATCGACAGGTTCTAGAATCATGTACCACTACGGCGGTGGACGCCTGGTGTCGACAAACGTCAGTCTGACGCCCGGGCAGGGTGGACCGTAACTGGACCAAGTCCGGCGGGAAGGCCTCATAGCCTCGGTTTTTGTTAGTGGTGAGCTCGCTCGGGCAAGTCCCACACTACCCGGGAGATATGACTCCCTCGGGTGGTTATCTTCACCTGCTCCTCTCGGGGGTCAGGTCGGGTCAACGTGCCCAAACTCCAGGGGTAACAACAGCCCGTTCTGATGTTGCAACGGGAGCTATGGGCTAAATTGACGTACGACACGAAATTGGAACATGGAAGTGTGGTGAGCTCAAGCTTTATTTTTACCAATCCGCCGGAGGATTGAAAAAAAAAAAAAAAAAAGGTGTCCAGGCTCAAGGTCTCTTGCCCTATTTGTTTCCGACGTTGATCCAACTGTGTCGTATAGGATTTAGAGTTGATCCCACTGTTGAGCCGTGGTTCTCAACACAATTTTCTCATTATTCACGCCAAGTTGAGCCTATTTTCTTAACATAACAGAGTGTTTGCGAAAAAAAAAGTGTCTTCAGAGAGTTGCTTTCCTTCTGCTAAAAAAAGTGATTTTCCTCCCCATCATGATCTTGGTGTGTTTGCGGACGTGGTACACCAAATCCTGAAGGAGACGCCTCCGAAATTGAGGAGGGAAGCGGGGATGTTCGGCAACGGGCCAACCAAAAAAAACAAACGAAACACAACAAAAAACAGCGCGCGAGTAGCAACGGCAGCCCAGCAACGGTGTCGGCGGCAGAGTTGACTGCAGTGCTGCCACTGCCATCCCACGACCGCAAGTAGTAGCACAGCAAGCGGCAGCCAGCTAGCGATAGCCGCAGAGGAGCAGCATCAGCTTGAGCAACAAATAAACAGCATCAGCACTAGCACCAGCACCAGCACCAGCTTCCATTTTTGCATGTTTCGATTGCTGCTGCTGCTGTTGCTGCTGCTGGTTCTGCGCTCGGCATACGCGCGCCACAGCGCCGGCGCGCTTCGCTCCCCCGCCGCCGCTGCCGCCGCCGCTGCTGCTGTTGCTGCTGCTACCGCAGTATGGTGGAATTGAAATGATAGAGGAGCTGTCATGCTGTCGCTCTCTACAAGCAAGCCGGTACGAGCACGAGTACGAGTACGAGTACGAGTACGAGTACGAGTCCTTCCGGGACGACGCATCCTCGACGACGCCAAGCTGACGAGAGCGTACCGTAGCAGCGGGCCACCGGCGGCCCGCTGGCACAATCCGACGCCGCTCGTCCGCGTTATAATCCGGCTTCAACTCGCGAGCCTCTGTGCTCCCAGCGGTTGTCGTGTTGTGTACAGCAAGTTGCATGGTATGGAAAATGCTCGGTGTTGATGAGCCAATGATATGGAGAGCACAAATGTACCGCAACAATTCGTCAAAATTCCTGTCTTGGCAAAAAAGTTACCAGGTACGGTACCCTGGTACTCTTTTGCCCTTTTCGGAATAGTTTGCCTCAAATGCTACCTTCGGTGTTTAACTTGGGGAAAATGAAGTATAAAATAACAGAAAAAACACACTCGCGCAACCAATCTATTAACCCCTTTAGTACTGGAGTTCCGTTTTTGGGACAAACCAGTCATATTCCAAGTAGTTTGTCCCCAAAATGGGACTGCGGTTTCTTACCTGCGGGCGCCCACTATTCCACTAACAGAAGTGTGGGAGGGAGCTATTAATATGGGCCATGCCCGATGCCGCCATGACCCCTGTTTAGAATCATAGTCGACACCTGGTACCTGGTACATGGTAGCGGGTGTACTCTGAGACGCAACACGCGAACAACGTGCACAAGTTTGTACTGGTACCCGGTAAAAACAACTCATATTGAACATGTTTCAAACGTGAACATGTTCATGTTTCATGTTCCTTCCGAAAGGGAGCAGGGAGTACGTACCTGGTAGGGGGTCGTAGGGAGTACTCGTAGTGAGGGCGGTGTTTTCGCTGGCTTCTGTTTGCTATAAATACGTTGAATGCGGCGATCACGCGTCGCTATTCACCCAAACGAACACATGAGGAGAGGGATCTCTGATGCGCAGAATGCCGAGAAAGACAAGGTGCGCAGCGAAGGAGCTGTGGTTGCTGCTTATTCCCTGCTCTCAACTCACGCAGCACGATCAACTTCAAAACCAAGTAAATTTCGCCGCATCCAATTTCAAACACAATGTTCACGTTTTCCTCTGCTGTCGCCCCTCGAAGGCTGGAAACTCACCGATGGATGGCGCCACCAGGGAGCGGCGTGGCGAAGGCTGAAGACAAGCACACCATGTTGCTCCCGAGGAGGGCGACTGCAAGAGAAAAAGAGCGCATGGTTGCAAGAGCGATAGATTGCCGCTTGCTGGCTGGCCCCTTCGAATGGCAATGACAACAATGGGAATGACAATTACGGGGGGCCGTAGTAAATAGGACCAAATATTGTTATTAAAAATAGTAAAATATAAAGGTTTTTGTCTGCACCGTAGATCCTATTTACTAGGTCCCCCGTAAGAGTCATTCCCATTGATGACAACTTGTCATATATCACTCTGATCCAAAATATAAGGACCATTTGGATTGAGTAATTATATTTTAACAGTCCCTATATTTAGGGTCGAAGTGGTATTGTTGTTGCCGGCGGTTTTCGTATAGAAAGAATACGTTTTGGTCCGGGGTTCATGTTCTCGAGGTAAACGCATGTTGTGCAGTGTGCGTGCTGTGCCCACCTATAGTGTCTGATGTCTCCGTGACCACAATGGGACCTAGCGTACCGGAGGCACACGTAAGTTTGCGACCAGTGGAAGCCACGCTGGTAGCTTGCGCGGGAATGGCAACGTCCTCACAGCTAAACCAGAGATGGAAACGGCGAGCACCGTCGGCGGTGGCTGCGATAGCTGCGTTCGTCGTGGCCAACCTCTCGTCCTTGTCTGAAGCCTTCCCGCCTCCGACGGGGATAGCAGCGGCGAGCTCGAGCAACCACGCACAAGGAGCCGAGCTCCGACGTGGCGGTGCGATCTCGTTCTCCTCAGCGAGAGGGTGCTTCGTCGTCTCGGGGCCATCCTCGGGGCCTGTCGCGCAGCAGTCAGCAGCTGCAGCGACAGCGGCGGAATTAACCTGGCCGACAAGAGCATGTCTCATGAGCAGCACCAGCACTAGCCACAAGCGACTGCCTTCAACATGCTACTCCGGCGCAAGCCGCGTGGGCTCAATTGCAAGAGCGACGACTACGACGACGATAGCGCCATCATCTACTATAGGGACGGTGATGGCCATGGCGTCGTCATCCTCCGCCGTGCGATGCGAGCCGACAGCCAACGCGTCGGACAGCAGCAGCAGCAGCAGCAGCAGCAGCAACGACCCACAAAGCGACGAATCCGCTTCCCGCGCCGCCGCCAACAACTTTCTTCTTCCTCCCCGCGCCGACGTCCCAGACGGAACCGCCCTCCTGAACCCTGGAGACCCCATCGAGTTCTGGCACGCCAAGGGGCTCGTCCTGGGCAACTACGAAAGTCCCGTCCCTGGGCGCCAGTCTCTCGCGGTCCGAACGGAGTCCGGCCAACCCGTAGTCATCGATGCTGGGCAAATCGTAGGCCTGTGGAAAGAGCAGGAGATGAGCGGCTTCCTGCCCAGAGAGGTTTCCGACTGGACCAAGCTCAGGGAGGAGGCGAGGACGCTTCTGCAGCGTACTCCCGGGAGGGGATTGGACCTGGGCCCGTTCTGGCGCGCGGCGAGCTCGAGGGGGAAGGGCTTCGTCGTGACGGCGGCGGACGCGGCGGAGTATCTGTTCGGCGAGGAGCAGCAGCAGTCGCGGCTCGGCCTGAAGAAGCAACGGCCGTTCCAATTTAGCTGGTGGGTGGGTCGGTGGGTGGGTGGGGTGATTGGGTCGGTGGGTGGGGCGGTGGGGTAAGGGTGGGGCAGGTGAGTCGGTGGGTGGGTGGGTGGGTGATGGGGTGCCTGGGTGCCCCGCACATCGCTGGACGGCCAGAGAAGAGCGCCACTGCACACAAGGCGCGATCTGACCGCCCCCCTACACAACTCCCTCCCCCCCCCCTGCCCTGGTGACGCCCATGAGTTTCCTACTGATGTATGTGCCTTAGCGTTTCCTCTCATACTGTGTCCTTGTTCTTGTTCTTGGTCCTGTTCTGTCGTCATTTGTCTTCATCTCGATATTGATCTTAATGTTGTGATGTTGATCGTTCTATCGGTCTTGATCTTGATCTTAATATTGTGATCTTGATTCTTCTGTCTTCTGTCGGTCTTGATCTTGAGCTTGATCTCACTCTTACTTCTAATTCTCGATCTTGTTTTGCTTTTGTTTATATCTCTCGTTATTTTGTGTTCCCCCCCAACCCCTCCAGTCCTGGCGAGGCGTATTTCCCCAGCCCCATCGAGCGAGCGGCGGCGGCGCAGGTCCTCTCGGGCGAGCTGACCCGCTTCAAGCGCGTCGTTTCTGAGCGAGTGAACGACCGGCCGGGGAAGGGGGCGGGCGGAAAAATAATTAACGCTGGAGCCGCATCGCCATCGTCTTCTTCTTCTGATAAGGAGGTTACAAAGGGTGATGTCGAAGGGGGGCAGCGGGGGGCGGGGCGGGTCTTGGTCCGTCTCGGCGGCTTCAAAGCGCTGGACCAGAGCGTCGCGGTAACGCGGGAGGTGGCCGACTTCTGCCGAGCGGTGGAGGAAGTAAAGAAGAACGCTGCTGCTGCCGCCGCCGCGGCTGCCGTCGCTCCTCCTACTGCTGCGGCTGCTGCCGATGCAGGTGTGGGGATGGAGACAGGGGAAGGGAGTGATGTTAGTGGCGGTTGCGGGGGGGGGGAGGGCGGGGGCGGGGGCGGAGCATCGGTGCGGGCGAAACTGTTCGAGCCTGCGTTCTTACTCATCCTCCACGGCTTAGAGGTGAGGTCTCGCGAACCCCGTGGCTGAACTGTGTCGCGGCGTCGTGGTTGTTTGAGGGAGAAAGCGGGAGGGAAGGCATGGCGTCGCGTGGTGTGGCCTGCGAAAGCGGCAAGCGGTCTAGGTATCTGGAAAATCGGAACGGTAGCTGGCAGCGGGACGGTACTGTTGGTGTTTTTGGCGGATGGCGGTAGCCTTGCAGCAGCAACACCAGCAGTAGCAGCAGCAGTTAACGCTGCCATCGCCCCGGCTGGGAACATTTTGCTACCACCGTGCGCTGCGTGTCCTCGGGGCGGGGCAAGGCGACGCGAGTCGAGGCCGGCCTGGGTATTGTGCAGCTTGACGGGCTTGAATACCAACGCTGACATCCCGTGTTTTGAGTTCCGCCAAGTGAATACTTCGCCTGTAAGAGCGCGGGTCGCGGCGGCGCTGGTCGGGGGGAGGATAAGGTCTGTACGATACAGATCCTGCACAATGTACCAATCGGAAGAAGTAGGACCTATCTGTAGATGATCTGCCTGATGTGTGTAATAAGTTTTGCGCAACCGCGGTCGTGTCCAAGTACAGATTACAGTAGTAGCAATTGGTACAGGTGGTTGCTTTTTCCGCTGACTGCAGCGGCGTTGCATTGCAGGTTTGTTGCACTGTGCTGTGCTGTGTTGTGCTGTGCTGTGCTGTATATGCCGAATCCGCGCTTGGAGGCAAAGGCAGTGTGTGTCGTGTGCAGCAGGACACCGCCGGGAGGGGGGTTACCTTCTTGCCCCCCCCCCCCCCCGCCCACAACTTGATATTTTCCCGGTGACCTCGTCCGGTCGAGAAGCGAGATTGTACATGTTTGATACCGGGGGGTCATGCACAAGCGAGGCTTCCCCCACTTTCCCCCCCATGCTTGGGGGGAAAATTCAGTCAATGTCGAGGTTTTTCTCCTCTTTCGCACCGACCCTTTTGTGTGGACGCCGCTGGTGAGAGCGGTGGGCGAAGCTTTCATTTTGTTTTTTTTTCCCCCGATTTTCGGTTCCGTGTTTCCACATCTTGTTTTTGTTGGCGCTGAAACTTACTCGGCTTTTTTTTTTTACTTTTTTCTCTCTGTTTCTTGGGCTATATTTGCGGCACTTTTTAGGCCGGTGATACTAAATTTTCTTTGCTTGGTACCCCCAACACAACCTCGGCTTTGCTCTCCCGCCACACCCGTGTCTCGTCCGGAAAAACTAACCACAACATGTGTTGCTATTGTATGCAGGCGTTTGCGATAGGGGGGGATGAGCGCTCCCTGGCCCCGGAGGCGAAGCGGGTGATGGAGGCCATGGGAAAGGTACAGGCATCATAAGGAAGGGGGAGGGGGGTATCCCCGCGTTTGGTTGTCGGTCATTACCTTTTCGGGGATTTCGAGAGGGGAAAAGTGATTATCACAATTGACAATTACAGCATCAGTTACACGGAAACAGGTCAGGCCGCCAGGTGAGGGGGGGGGGAGGGTATACTCATGTGATGCATGGCCGTAGTCGTATGATCATAGACCCCCGCATCCCTACATTGCCGGGATGGAGCACGTCGGGTTTTCACCGACCAGGCAGACGTAGGCGGGGGGGGGGGGGCGGGGCTAGGTTGAGCCCCCGAACGAGCTACGAACATTCCAGGGAACGGAACCGGGGAGAAAAATTGACACGCGCGCGTGGTCGCAGCATGACGATACTACCCGTACTACCGCCCGCATATGTGCGCCCACGCTATATACATGGGCGTTTGACAAAGCGGCTCTCCACATGCTGTTTTTGTGGCTGTATATTCCATAAGAATCACAGCATGCTCGCGAAAATGTTTTTTTGAGGGTTTTTTCGATCTCACAGCTGAGTTAGTTGGGTTTGTTTTTTTTTGTTTTTTTCCCCCCCATAAATAAATATTCCTGGGTTCCAGCAGGGGGTATATATAGCGCGGGGCGACGCCTCTCTCCTCTTGAAAAAACCAAATACCCCGAGAAGATAACAGCTTAACCGATAATACCCCGAAAAGGGAGGTTGGTCGGTTGGGGAGGGGGAAGAGCTTAACCCGTTTGGCATGAACCCCGGCCAAAAAAAAAAAAATGCCTTATAGTGTCGTCAACCGCCTACGAGGAGCAGCGGGAGCCCCCAGCAGTAAGTAGTACGGGGTAGGATCATGATGCAGCGCCCGTGCCTTGTCATTCCTTGCGTTCAACCATTGTAACTCGGACACCAACCATTGTATATCCCCCCCCCCCCCCCCCCCCCCCCCCCCCCCCCCCCCCCCCCCCCCCCAATCACGCAGTGGCCGTTGCTGTGTCACCGTCACTTTTTTTTCGATCGTCATTTTTCCCCTCTCTGAAGTCTCAAGAGGGGTTTAAATTAAACCCACACTAAATCCAAGTAGTTTTTCTCGAGAGAGAGAGTATGCGGTGGAATTTCCAAAGGGGTTGAGAAAGGGCGCGCTCGCTCTACTCTGCCGCAGACCCGCACCGCTTGTGCGAATTTGTTTTTTTTGTGTGTCTGATGTGAGCTTTTTTGTTTGGTTTTAGTGTGTGTGTGTGTTTTTTTTGTTTGTTTTGTTTCGTTTTTTTTGGGCAGGACGCTTCCGAGAGTACCGTCACGGCAGTTGTAGGTGGTGTCGACGTGAGTAGGGTGCGCGGGTACATGCTCTACACGTTTTGTTTTAATAGCATGTTCCTTTGTGTTGCTTGTTTTTTTTCGACAAATCTGTACCCTTTTTTGTGCTTACTCCGTACATACCTCATGTTTTCATGCTTTGTACCTTTGTTTTTCGTGCGTCGCGTCGCGCCCCCGAAGCGGAACCCATCGATCGAAAAGAGTGACATGCTCATGCACCCACAAATCTACCAAACCGTTGAGTCCATGCCCTGCCCCCCGCCTCCCCCGACCTGCCCCGCCCCCGATTCATCCTTCTCTGCCCCCCCCCCCCCCCCCCCCCCCCCCTCCCTGACCATCCCATCCATAAAAACTACCCACAAAATGTATACTTTTCCCCCCCCCTGAAAAACAATACCATGGTACATACGAAAAAAACCGAAAAATACGAAATAAAAAAAAGCGCAACAATAAACTTATTCTACATCGGCACTAACAACAACTAAAACTTGGGGGAAAAAAAAATAGGTGAACCCAGCGGCGGCGAAGAGGATTCTCGTGGACGTGGGGCTATGGACCCGCAAGCCCTCATCGAAGGAGGCCGCTGCCGCCCCGGATCACGCGGATGGCGGCGGTAGCGGGCGCGGTGGTGGCGGAGGGGTAGAGGGCTACGGCGGTGGCCAAACGGTGGAGGCAGGGGATGAAACGGGGGTCGTCCCCTGGCCAGCGGAGGCGTTAGAGGCTGCTTCGGCGCTGGGGAAGGAGCGGGCGCGGCGCGGGGCGAGCTACGACAAGAAGGAGCCGCGGGGGGGGGTCGGAGAGCCCGCTCCTTTCGGAAGGTATGGATGCTTTTTGTGTTGTGGTAGTTGTGGCGGGGGGGGGGGGGGGGCGGTGGTGTTGTTGTTGGTGCTGCTGTTGATCGCCTGTGTGTCTGTGTTTGCGGCGGGGGGGGTTGTAGGGGGAGAGGGGGAAAGAGGGGGGGATCGTTCTCCATGACCCTCGTCCTTCTTTTTCCGTATTGCTTTGTTAGTGTTGTGTCGTTTGCTGTGCTGCTGCTGCTGCTTCTGCTGCTGCTGCCGCCGCCGCCGCCGTTGCCAACCTTTGCTAGCTAGCAACAGGCGGCACGTCAATTTGTTGCCGGAACGAGGTTTTGCTTTTGCCGTCCCTTCTAGATATCTGTGGCTACACTGCTTAGGGTGGGGGCGCTCTTCTCCTTGTTCTGTACCGAAACATATGCTGGACTCTCATGCCGAATAACTTTTCCACAAAACGGGAGCGCTGTCCCATTCCGGTGTCAACCCTTTTCAGGCAAAACTTAAGTCTGTCCCGTTTTGGGGGGCAGACTACTTAGAATTTGAGTGTTTTGTCCCCAAATCGGGACTGCCGCACTTAAAGGGTTAAATGGCGCCTCGAAGCGCGTCTCCGTGACATTCATAGTCTGTACAAGTACTGGTATATGTACATATACATGCAGGGAAATTGTCCCCCCCTTCCCCCACTCGAGATCGTGACGAGCGACGACGACAGGACGTATTACACGAAGTTGATGCCGAGCTTCATTGTAGATGGGGTTGATTTTTTTTCTGTCTTTTTCTTTTATGCCTATTTATTTTCCCCCCATTTTTTTTCTCCCCCATTTTCTTTTTTCAACGTTTGTCTATTTATTTTCCTCTTTTGAAAGAAAAATATATATACCAGGTATATGTTTCTTTTTTCAACTTTGATTCATTCGTTTTTTTTTTTTTTTTTTTGGGGGGGGGGCTTATTTGTGCGTGGCAGGTACGACTTCCGGGGGGCAAAGTTCGGGGTGTACTGCATCGACGGAGTCGGCACCAGCTTTCTGGACGACGCTTTCTCATTCGACCCGGAGACTCGCGAGGCGTTCGTGCACATCACCGACGTACAAGGGCTGGTGCCTCAGGGAAGGTGAGTAGGCGGTAGCGAGTGGGGAGGGAGGGGGGGGAGGGGGGGGAGGGGGGGGGTGGAGGGGGGCGGGGTACTCATTTGTTGCTTGCCGTACAGTACCCGTTTGACAAATGATCACGCGTCCCTTTCGAGACGGGGAGGCGGGGGGGGCAGTGGGGGGGCGGGTGTACTCGATATCATGCATGGCCGTAGTCGTATGCCCATAGACCCTCACATCCCTACAGGAGCACGTCGGGTTTTCACCGACCAGGCAGACATTGCTTGCACCAAGCGCGAAGCGGGGGGGGGGGGATCGTGATGTTGGTGGTGTTGGTGTTGGTGTTGATGTAGGTGTTGATGGTATTGGAGGCGGTGGTGGTGGTGGGGGCGGCGGTGGCAATGTTGGTGTTGGTGGAGGGAGGGGGCACAGGGTGATGGTGGTGGTGGTGGTGGTGGCTTAAGGCGTAATGCCCACGGAGATTTCGAGAAGTCTCTACTGCGTCCTCCTGTTGCAAGCGTTCCTACGTACCGATACTAGACAGGACAGTCACGCGCTGTGCACGGGGGCTTGTAAGATCAACCGCTGACACGACACGCCTCCTCCCCCTTCCTTGTCCTACCTCAGCACCCTGGACGACATCGCGCGGCTGCGAGCAGCGTCGGAATACCTCCCCCAGGGTCCGCTGTTCATGATGCCGCCGGCGGCCCTCAAGGCCATGTCGTTTTCCGAACGCGGGCCGAATGAGGCCGTGACCGTCGGAATTCGGTTGGATCCGAAAACAGGCGCGGTGGTGTCTTCCCGCGTCATGCTGACCACGCTGCCCCCGGCGATACCGCTAACGTTCGACCAGGCCGACAGGTAAATAAGAAAATAAGAAGAGATCATCTGGGGGGAGGATGAGGGGATTCGATCTCGGGGCAGGGTGTACTCATAATCATACGTGGCCGTAGTCGTATAACGCTATACCCTCGCATGCCTGCAATGCCGGGACGGAGCACGTCTGGTATTCAGCGAGTCATGATTCGATCCCCGGGGGGGGGGGGGAGGGGGTGATAGAAGGAGGATGCGAACCCCCGGGGGGGGGGGGGGGGGGGGGGGGGGGGGGGGGTGATCCCAGGGGGCGGAGGGGATTCAGATTGTGTACTCATCATGCGGGAGATTTTAGGCTTATTTTGCAAGGAAGTTCACCACCCGCAGGTGGCTTTCGTTCCATTTTGTCAATGATGATCGCATGTGAAAATTTGGAGGAAGGGGGGGGGGAGAGACCGCGCGGGGGGGAGGGGGGGGGGGGGAAGGGGGGGGGAAGGGGGGGGGGCGTGCTCATTTGTTGCTTTCCTTGGTCATCTGACCATTGACCACGCATCCAGGGGGGGGGGGGGGGGGGGGGGGGGCTGAGCACCGTTTCCCCCCTACACATATAAAATCGAGGCCGGTCGACCGCCCTCTGAGTTTGTGTGTTTTTGTTGGGTTGCTTTTAGGCCTTGGTGTTCCTTTGTCGAACTTGTACCAGAAACGTTTTTTTACCGTCTGCGGTGGCAGCGGCAGCGGCAGCGGTAGCGGTGAACGACGGGCTTTTTTCGGCGGGGTGGGTGGGTGGGTGGGTGAGCGACGAACCAACCAAACGCATGTGGTAAAAGCCAGCAGATCGGCAAAAGACCACACGGCTGCTTCCTCCCGCGCCCCTTTCCCTCGGCTGCGCGCTCTTGCCCCCCTCCTTTTTTTTGTCGCTCTTTGCACGCGCGTCGCGGAGGAGGATAGCGATGGCGTGGTCCTCAACCGAGCAGGCGTAAGGTAGCTCGCGGCTACGATTAGCCCATTGATAGTGAAATCCCTCGGGGTGGGGAAGGCATGGACTTATCGACCAATGCTCACAGACGCCCCCCCCCCCCCCCCCCCCCCCCCCCCCCCCCCCCCCCCCCCCCCCCCCCCCCCCCCCCCCCCCCCCCCCCCCCCCCCCCCCGCTTTCAAGAAAATGTTTTCCTGATCGGTGATACAGGGGGGACGAGGGTCCATGGCCATCCATACGACTGCGGCCATGCATGACATGCGAAAACCCTACCCCCCGTCCCCGTCCCCAATAGACTGCGACCATGGCACGGCGCGTTTGTCTGACTATCTGCAGATTGAGCTGTCGTTCCTTTCTTGTTGCGGCGGCGTCCCTCATTACCCACCTAGGCCGCGAGAGGCGTTTCTGTAGCGGTGGAAGCCCCCCTTACCCCCCCCCCCCCCCCGCCTCTCCGCCGGGAAGTTTGGGAGGTACAAGGCAGAAGTAGAAGAAAGGGTAGAAAGGAGGGAAAGGCTAGCGCTAAGAAACAAGGTGGAATCGGAAAAACACTTTAGAGATATACGGGGGATTGAGGGAAGGCATAGGAATGAAAACGTATCTGCATGGCCCAATGGACTTCGCGAAAACGCTGAAACTGCGCTTTCGTGTAGGGGACCTGGACCTGCCAGAAAGAAGAAAGAGGTGCATCAGCAGCCGGGAGGAGGCGGAAGTAGACGCACAGATGTGCCCGTGTGGCAAAGCAATAGAGAGTAGAACTCACATCGCAGGAGAATGTGAAATATACAAGGAGGAACGGGATATGTTAAAAGAGGAGATGAGGAAAATAGACGAATGTGACATGGAGGAGTTTGATACACAAGATAGCAGCGAGAAAAACGATCGCTATCCTAGGAGATAGATGGTGGCCACAGGAGACCAAACAGGAAGGGGATAAGATTAGCAAAAAGTTTCTGTGTAATTTATGGAAACAAGGTATTGAGTGCCCAATTGTTGGAGGTGTCTCTATTAGGAGTAGGAACGGTGCTCCGTCTCGAAAGGGATGCGTGGTCAATGGTCAAATGACTAAAGCAAGCAACAAATGAGTACGCCCCCCCCCCCCCCCCCCCCCCCCCTCTCCGGAGGCTGCGAGAGGTTTGTACACCTTCGTAAAAATTCTCGCCTTTTGTGGTGTTTTTTTTCTGATTGCACGTTCTTAGTCACCACACTTTCACTAGTTTGCGCTATCCTCCACCCCTCCCCCCCCCGCGCCTTCCTCCCTCCCCCCCCCCCCCCCCGTCCCCCCCGCGTGTATGCGGGCTCGGATGGCTTTTCAGACTGCTGGAGGTCGGCGAAAAGGGAGAGGGGGGGGGAGGGAAAGCTGGGCCGCATCGCGACCGAGGTCAGGGCGCTCGAGTACATCAGCCGGCGGAGCGCTGAGGCTAGCGGTCGACGGCGACGGGGGAGGGAAGGCGTCAAGTTTAGGACCGGCAGGGGGGGCGAGGTGCAGGCCACCGAGGTTTCCAAGTCCAGGCGAGTCGAAGCGCGACGCTACCACCGCCCCCGGCAGTGATTACCTCGTGTTAATAGTTCTTCTGAGTTTTTGTGTCAAATATGTGCATATCCTGCACGAGGCCCATATACAACCCGAAGTACGCGCGATGGGAGTATCAATAGTATCACTAGTAATAGTATCACTAGTCAGAGTATCACTAGTATATAGTATCACTATTAATAGTAATAGTATCACTAGTAATAGTATCACTAGTAGTAGTATCACTAGTAATAGTATCACTATTAATAGTAATAGTATCACTAGTAATAGTATCACTATTAATAGTAATAGTATCACTAGTAATAGTATCACTATTAATAGTTTTACTATTAATAGTATCACTAGTAATAGTAGTAATAGTATCACTAGTATCACTAGTAGTAATAGTAGTAATAGTATCACTAGTAATAGTATCACTAGTAATAGTATCACTAGTATCACTAGTAATAGTATCACTAGTATCACTAGTAATAGTATCACTAGTATCACTAGTAATAGTATCACTAGTAATAGTATCACTAGTAATAGTATCACTAGTAATAGTATCACTAGTAATAGTATCACTAGTAATAGTATCACTATCAATAGTATCACTAGTAATAGTATCACTAGTAATAGTATCACCAGTAATAGTATCACTAGTATCACTAATATCGCTATTACGGGGGTCCATAGTTAACAGGACCTATGGTATACATAAAAGCCCATATATTTACCTATTTTTACTAACAAAATTTGGTCCCGTTAACTATGGACCCCCGTAGTAGTATGACACACTGCCTGCGAAGATGATTGTGAGTTTCGACGAAATCGTCGATCTTTTGCACAGCTGTTGTTTTTTTACGTGTACCTGGTACGTAAGTATGGTACGTACGAGAGTATACTTTTAAACAATATGCCAGAAAACAATGAAAGAAAGTGTCTCATCACCTCCCGTGGCTGTTCTCGACGTATTGGCTGTTGGAGATGTGAACACATGGGAGCTCACCTCCTGGACTGCGCCCGATTGGCGTACGTAGTGCCTGATCATTGCGAGTGCTGCCTGATCAATACGAGCGCGTATAATATATCCTCGTGGGCAGAGAGTTGACGTATAATCGTTGATGGGGATCTTGGTGCGCGCTCATGTCCTATCACGGGGGTCCATAGTTAACAGGACCTATGGTGTACATAAAAACCTATATATTTAACTATTTTTACTATTACGGGGGTCCATAGTTAACGGGACCAAATTTGGTTAGTAAAAATAGGTAAATATCTAGGTTTTTATGTATAACATAGGTCCTATTAACTATGTACCCCCGTAATAACAATATTTGGTCCTGTTTACTATATATATATATATATTTTTTTTTTTATCCATCACTTTTACTTCCCAGCCCACTCGTAGGGTGGTTTTACCCTCGACGATCTTCTGGACAAGCCGTGGTCACAGGTGTCGTCCCTTCTGCCCCCCGGTACGTGCCTTTATTTTTTTGTCGCGCATAGGTGTAGGGTTCAGCATTCCCACTGCTCGTCGATTTTCATCGAATGTAGCCAACTCACGCTTTCGCGCTTTCCGCTTATCAATTTTTTTATGCAAGAAAAAGTCCCTATGAGCATGCACTCGGTGGGACTTGAACCCACGAAATTGATCTTGACAGGCACGCGGACCACCTACCAAGCCACCGGGGACGCCGGCTGTGCTATGGCCCCCCGTAATAGACATTTTAGTTTCAAGTCAGAATGGTTGATTCTATAGGATTGCAATCAGACTCATCTCCTGAAATACGTAGATTTTGACGGAATCGGGGATGAAAGTAACTCACAACGTCTCCTCCTCTACAACCTGTGTTCTAAAAAAATTGCCGACGAATTGCGAATGCTCACAAAACCTATTTACTTTGTATCGAAATTTGATTTCCGATGGCTCCCCCAGGCCCTGGTTCTCCTCATCCGCTAAAACTGAAACGAAAAAAAATAGAATCAACTTGCTTGCCCAAATTCGGCGTCAATTTCTTCCCCGGTAACCTCCCATTTTCTGAGACGGTTCGAGGGTGGGACTAGGGTTGATTTTTTTGGGATGGTCTTGAGGTTCAGGTTTGGGTGGGGTCGGCCAAAACTCAATCGAAAGAGACACTTGTGTTTCGTATCATTCAGTTTTACTTCAACCTAACTGCTGTAGAACTCTTGTCCAGGAGGTTGACCAGCCCCTCCACACCACCACCGCCCACCCCCTCGCTTGCTGCTGTGGCGTAGCTGTATTTGATGGGCCATTTTTTTTTGTGTTGAAAAATTCGTACCGGTGAGTATTACCCCGGTTTTGGAGCTTCATCCCCATTCTGGGAGACGAACTTAGTGTGGGATAGCTTCTGCAGTTTTTCAGTGAAAGGGTTCATTGTGGGCACCACTGGAGAGAACGACGACCTGTCTGAATAATGTTGACCTCATCCCCGATCTCAACAACCTGTCTCTTCCCATCTACTGCGCGTACCCTTTTTTGCTGTCTGCGCCCCCCCCCCCCCCTTTCCCGCCCCCCACCCCCTCCTTCTCTACCCCCCTCTCCTGTTTCTTCCTCCCACTTCTTTCCTCTCGCATTATACCCCGCCTCCTTCCTCCCTCCCTCCCTCCCTCCGTACCCCACTCCTTCCCCCCCCTCACGGCGCTTCGCGCTTGGTGCAAGCAATGCCTGCCTGGTCGGTGAAAACCCGACATGCTCCGTCCCGGCATTGTAGGGATGCGAGGGTCTATGGTCATACGACAACGGCCATGCATGAGATCGAGTACATCTCTCCTATCGAATACACCCCCCCCCCCCCCTCCCCCCCGTCTCTCTCGCCGCTCCCCCGTTCTTCCATGGTCTCTCTTTCTCTCCACACTTGCTTTATTGCTATGTTTACTTATTTATTTTGTTTCATCCCGGCCGGTTGTCTTTTTTTTTCTCTCCCTCTCTCTCTCTCTCTCTCGCCCTCCCTCGCTTTCTCTGTTTGATCCCCGTTTTGTCTTCCTGCGGCTTGTTGGGCTTCAGAGCGCGTCGCCTGGTGGACGAGCTCCTGACTGTCTACACCCTAGAGGTGCACGGCTTCTGCCGAAGGGCTGGCGTCGCGATGCCTTCTCTCGTCGGCCAGCAGGACAGGGTAGCCGCCGGCCGATCGAGGTGAGAGAACAAAAACAAGGAAAGAAAGAAAGAACAGAAAGAAAAAAAAAACGCTCATACCGCTGTCTTTTTATTCCAAGAGAAAACTTGTAGAGACCGAAATAGAAAAAAAAAAAAAAAAAAAAAGTGGCAAAATGAAGAACATCAATACGTAGACCGAAAAGAGAAGGACACAATAGCAAAGTGGAGATCAACAAACAGAAAACGAGGGAAACATATTAGTACAAGAAGAAAGTACGAGAGTAATGGGGCAAGGAAAATAGCAGGATACACGAGGGGGGGGAGGGGGCAAAGCAAGGAAGGTAGTGAGTACCACGTAGCATGGTAAAAAACATTATAGTGACGAACCGACCCGCTAGAGGCGCCGCCGGAGCCCCTGCCTGGGTCGAGTTGCCTGCCCCTGCCCTACCAGGTGTGTGTGTGTTTTCAATAGCCTAAAGAAAATGTGTGTTGGTAGTGAAAACGAAAATCCTTACCATCAATTACATAGTTTTGCTTACGTAGTAATGTATTGTAGTATTATTGCCCAACATATCAAATATATATATCGATACCAATACGGCTGTGGTTGTTCTCACACTATTACGGGGGGTCCATAGTTAACGGGACCAAATTTTGTTAGTAAAAATGGTTAAATATATAGGTTTTTATGTATACCACAGGTCCTATTAACTATGGACCCCCGTAATAGCTCATGTCAGCAGCATTGAGGCTGTAGTCACAGGACAGACCCCTAAAAACTGGAGCGGAAAAATACCCCAAAGAAAAAATATTCCTCAAATCAAATGATACACAGGCAGCCAGATACGCATTCACGACTGAAACACGTCGTACACCTCAAAACCGGAAAAAATATCAACGGTACCAATGCATGAGTATGTGGTACGTAGATAGTACCAGGTACCTGGTATGCACGAGGGTGTCGTTCACCCACCCACCCGAAAGGGCTCCGTGGAGAACCTACTATCAGTACTACCTCCTGCTCGCTTTGTCGTCGCATGACTCTTGTTCAGGCATACGATAATAGCCACAGAGTGTGCACGCACCAATCATTAGATAGTGCTGCTACTGCTGGTAACCGTCTTTCTGTCTCGCCGTGCTTGTCCGTATTGCTTTTTTGTCTCTTCGGAATATATATATATATATATATATATATATGTTGTTGCGATGAAAGGTACGGGACGGGACCTCTGCGACGCTACGTGGACATATTGGCGCAGCGGCAGATAGCGGCTGTCCTGCGGGGGACGGGCTACCTCGGAAAGAAGTACCTCATGGAGACGGTGAGGAGGTCTTGCTGTTGGTGGTGGTGATGGTGTTGGTGGTGTTGGTGTCGGCGTTGTGTGTGTCGCTGTGTCGATGTTGGTGTTCATGCTTTTGCTTGCAGTCTGCTGCTGCTGAGACCGCGGCTGCCGTTGCGCAAAAAACGACGCGAGGCGGACGCGCACATTGGGGACAATTTACCCCAACCTCCGCACACCGAACACCTACAACCCAGCAACTGACATCGCCCCTCCGCACGCTTCGCCCATGCTGAAACCGTGCTAGAGCAAGACCCTACCCTACGCCATGGGCACGCGCGCGCGATCACGCATCAACACCACCATACACTGTGTCACACATGAAGCACCATGTATCACGTATAACACTAGTATCACACTACAACAGAACACCTTCACACGCCACACCGCGCCAGAACACCACCACCGCACTACCACAACCTCACCCGCCCCCCCATCCCACCACCTAACCCCCCCGTCCACCTACCCCCACTCCTCACCCGCCTCCCACCACCTAACCACCCCGTCCGCCTACCCCCAGGCGAGCTACCTTACCTGGCGGCAAAACAAGACGCGCGCCACCCGCCAAGAGGAGGCCGGCCGTCTCTCTTTCGAAGCCCTCGCAGCTCACTGCAACACCCAAATGAAGGCTACCGGATTAGATCACGCGGTTGTTCCCGGCCGTGGCACGGGCCGGGGCAGGGAGGTTAGACTGGAGGGGTTGGGCGTGTGCGTGCACGTGAAGCGCGCCCGAGGGTCTGGGGGGCGCGGGGTTTCCATCGAGCAGGGGGAGGAGGTGCGGGTGGTGATTGAGAAGGTAGAGCCGCGACTGAAGCAGGTGGTGGCCACCGAGTACTCGCCCGATCGGTAGCGGCGATGATGATGATGATGATTGTCGTTGTTATTATCGCCGGCGTGTGTGGTGGGGGAGAGGTAGAGGGGAGGGGGGGGACTCGGAGCGGGGGGGGGGCTGTTGGGGGGATGAGGTTTACTTTGTTTCGGGTGCCCATTCTGACCACGCGGGACGCATGATGCCGGACAGCGCTAAGGGGTGGGCGCGTGCACAAAGAGCGTGGGCGGAGAAGGGTTGGATGCATCTGCAGCTCGGGGGAATATTTTAACAAGATTTTAGCTTACACGGTATATATGATGATGGCCGCGCTCTGTGCCCGCCGCATGCCCGCTTTTGTTCGTGTAGGCATCGATGTTTCGATACCAACTGCGACTCCGCGCCGCGCGGAGTTCCATCTTGGTTCGCCAGCGCCGGGGGGCAGAGAAATGGAAGCGCGGGCGCAGCCGCAGCCAACTCCGGAAGATGAATGCGTTCATGCTTGGTTTTTCATCTTTGTTTTTTTAGTCCGTCTCTCTCTTTTTTTTGGTATGCTTGAAGGACCGCCGAATACAGAGACGCATGTCTGCGCGCTAAGGAGGGGCGTCGTGAAATGATGCACTCGACCGCCTCGTCACGAGAAACCTTCATTTGGCTGCACCCTCCGTCAAGCCATACTACAGTACGTACACGCCTACACACGCTATATATGCCGCCAAAGAATAAGCGGCTGGGGATACCAGCCTCTTGATATTTGACACTTGAGTAACCAGTCTCTTTTCAGAAATATAGAACGCGTTTGGGCTTTGTACGTCCGAAGGCACTTTTTATTTCAGAACCAAGGTATGATACATGCGAGAAAACTATTAATAGACATGGCTGTCATAATCATGACGAAAACATACGCTATTGGGCGCGTCAAGGCCCCCTTTACACCTTAACATACTACTAGTACGGGGGTCCATAGTTAATAGGACCTATGGTACACATAAAAACCTATATATTTCCCTATTTTTACTAACAATATTTGGTCCTGTTAACTATGGACCCCCGTAAATAGTAGCTTTAGTGTAGGGGCGGTCCGGCAGGAGGTCAAAGCGTGGGCTCGTCGTAACACCATGTCCTATTTTATCATGAGTACGCTCGGCTTGTTGAGGGGTCGTTACTGCGCTTGAGCGACATACCTCCGCTCGTGATGACAGTCTGCGGAGTAGGACAATAACCAGCACGGACGCACTGTGTGTGTGCCACGGTGTCTGTGATTACGGTGGTGCACCTTGGCATATTCATTCTGAGCGAAGCTCACCAGCCCGCCTGATGCAGCGGCTCGCGCCAAGCCTCTGGAATAGCACGCCCGCCACCACTACTACTGTCACACACATACGCAGAACCTCCTCTTGCAATACCCGACATATGGGCGTAAAGGTATCCTGTCACAGCAGCAGTAGTGACGCGTTCTACAATAGAGGTAGCACGTTTCCGCTGAACTGTTTTCTGAATTACGGGGTTTCTTAACCCAAAGTCGCCGGAATGCCAATCTTGTTTCGAAAAATGCCGTTTTTATATGCTTGAGCCATGGGATTATTCATCGGGATGCATTTTGAGTCTTGCTGAAGTCAGTTTTCGGGTGAGGCATGGAGCTCCTTAAGGTCAACTGAGCAGCCTCAGAGAATTTGGGGTGGACCTCTATCGTAGAACGCCTCTCGTTAAATTCCAACTGTTACGGGGGTCCATAGTTAACAGGACCTATGGTGTACATAAAAACCTATATATTTGCCTATTTTTACTAACAAAATTTGGTCCCGTTAACTATGGACCCCCGTAAATAGCCTGTTCTCGAAACGTGTGGATGATGCAACTACAGTAGTTCCCAAGTAGTTCGTCCCCGAAACGTGGACAAAAGCGACATGCGCACGGCCCTGTCCTTGGAGGATGTTTGGCTGAGGGGGGGGGGTTCATGACAACTCGGGTGCATCGTTATCATCACCCACAGGCGGATCGAAAAAAAGGAACATTAATAATAGTACATTCCCCAAAAATCTCGAAAAGAACGAACATTTATGATAGCACACTCCCCCCAAAATATCGTTCCACTCTGGACGCATTGTAATTATGAAGGACAGAGCCGGCTGCCGGCAGGTCAATGGTATGTATGAAGAACCCCTAGCGCTAGCTGTCTTCCTCAGACTTTCAGCTGCAGCACAACGGGCGCCGGTGGTTTCGTTTCGGTGATATGCGCCTCGAATGTTCTGCAGCTCAGTCCTAGTAGTCCTCCTGGCATACACTCCCATCACCATACCATCCTTCCCACGCTCCGCCACGCTACGTCCAAGGCACCGCTACAAGGTACGCCCCGCGGCGTCCGTTATCTCGCCGGCCTGGCGATGCGCTGGCGGCAGTCCTGCCTCGTGCCTCTCCCACGCCCAGCGCAGAGCGTCTTCGGCATCGCGAACCCAACGCCGCGTGTCGAACAGGGGGCACGTCCGACGTGCTCTCCCCAGCTTCTCTCTCAACTCATGGCGAAGCTGGTCATCCCTGTCCGCAACCGCAGTAGTACGAGCAAGGGTAAAACACGGCGGGGGGGGGGGGAGGAGATGGGGGGGGGGGTGGGGGCGGCGGGCGGGCGGCGGCGGCGGCGGCGGCGGCGGCGGGTGTTCGATGGGCAGAAGCGTGCTGAAAGGCGGAGCAAGCGGCTGTATCAATTAACAACTCAGGCTGCGGAAAGGAAACCATCACCCGCCTTCCAGAACGCCAGCGAGGCTCCCTTACCAGGCGTGGCACGCTAAACATACCAGACAAGAGTACAAGAAATACTCCTCTTCAAGTTGTTCTTGTGCTTCTTGGTGGTAAAATAAAGCTTTCTTCAACGATTTTTCGACCCAACCCTGACCCGAACCCAACCTAAGCGGCCGCCCCAAAGCACGACCCGAGCGCGGCTTCGCCGTATTTTTTCTGAAAAAAACATGCGGGACCCCTTTAACTCGTGTGCTGTTGTTAGTTCTTCATCTGGGATTTTCGGGGGTCTGAAAAAACGAAAACACAGTACAGGCTACTGGCGCGAGGACTTCCTACTAAAAACCTCGGTCTAGAATGCTAGTTTACTACCGCGCAAGGCGGAAACATGAGAACCACATTGTAGACACTAAGATGAAGAGTTGAAAGTCTCTTTACATTTCCGTCCGAGCCAAGGCTGACTGCCTCTGGTCTGGCGGCGAAGAGACGTGCCGAGTGCGCTAGAGTCAACCTGTCTTGGTATTTTGTGTTTCATAATGTGACTGACTGCTGCTGCTGCTGTACAGCAGTGTAGTCTACCAGTACGTATCCATGGAGAGGTGCGCGCCGAGTGCGCTTCTCTTGGTCTCTAGGCCCGAGCCCGCGCCAGCCGACTGACTGTCGTCTGGCCACGGAGGGACCCCCCCGCCCGCCGACCGGCGTCCAGAGGTAAGCTCCTGTTAATAGCACCACTGCTGAAAGGCACAAGCTTGACTGTTTCGCCACGCGCGGCGCGCCCCGTGCACGTCTCTGACCAAGCGTGCCGCACCGTCCGCATCAAATACGCCTATTAACCCTTTTAGAACTGCAGTCCCGTTTTGGGGGACAAACTACTTCAGAATTTGGTTTTTTTTTTCCCCTATGACAGCGGGACTGCAGTCCTAAAAGAAGTTTTAAAAGTTTTTGGCATTTACCCCCAGATAGCGACCGAAACAATGGTTGATAACCTGAGTGTTATCAACCGCCTACGAGCGAGCAGCTTGAGGGCCCAGAGGTACCGGTAGAATCGTGCTACCTCCGTGCCGAACTACTCCTCCCCTTCTATCTCGGACACCAACCATTGCACCATCCCCCACCCCAACCACGCAGTTGCCGTCACTTTTTTTTTTATCGTTATACTTTCCTCTGAAAAGTCTCAAAAGAGGGTTATAGCAGGAGACCTCTGCTCTGCTCGCATCGTGATACTGTTTTCAGTGCAAGAGGGCGGTCAGCCAGGGAAGTCAAGATCGGGGGCTAGTACCAGCAGCAGGTATGTGTGACCGTCACCTCGCCAGAGCTTGCACCAGCCGCGTGTACTCCTCGAGAGATTCCGTCACCAGCTCCGGCATCCCGGCCGCTTCGACGAGAGAGGCCCCCACCCTGGACGCCATCTTCACGCCCCGTAGCGTTACCATGGGCACCCCTGCCCACAGCGCGTCGCAACCCACGGTGTGGGCATTGTACAGCTGGACCAGATGGTCACAACATGTGACCGGCGAGGGTGGTGGTGGAGGGGGGGGGGGGGGGGGGGGGGGGGGATAAAAATGCTCAGTTAGTTCGTGTAACGTCGATAACTGATGCTATGTTTCATGAATAATAAAAAAGGAGTTACATACGCAAAACGAACGACGATCGAATAAACATACCAGGTATCATAATAACAAATGGAAATGGCACTTGGGTTGATGGTATGTGGTAAATAGTATAACAGGTATTTATTACGGGGGCCCATAGTTAATGGGACCAATTTTTGATAGTCAAAATAGGTAAATATATAGGTTTTTATGTATGCCATAGGTGCTATTAACTATGGACCCCCCGTGTTCATGAGTACTAAAGACGGCAGTGACGGCCGGGATGGGCGCGAACAGTAAAAAAAACAGGTACTGATATACCTAGTACCAGGCATGTATTTCAACGCAAAGCTGGCATCTACTCCATACGCACAGGTAGCGTATGCTAGCCGTGCACATCCGTCGTGTGCTGTGGTACATCAAACCAACGCCGCAATCCTGCAACACCTGTCTGCCTCCCCCGCGCCTCCACTCTCCCGCGCCTCCCACCCGCACGCTAGGCTTGACCGAAACCTATAAACCGGCGACCTCAACGGCCACACCTAAAACGAAGGAACCGAATGTTCCACAATCACGTAGGCGGTTCACTCAAAAAACTAAAAGTTTTCCCCGTGTAACTGCATGGGGACAACTTATCCCCGGGACACTGCGCTCGCTCGCTCCCCATCTCAGACGACGACTTGTTACACGCCACTACCAACATCCGAATCAAAATGCAAGCAGTGTGTTCCAAAAACGGGGGTGCTTTCCTAAAGGGGTTAACCCCCCGACGCTTACCCTTACTCTAATCCACGCTGTTAGCCTCGCCCTTACCCCTCATGAGTCCTGTTCACTGTTTTTTTCTCTTCAATTTTTCGTTTTTTTTTTTTAAATCCGCATATACGTCGGGGGACTACTAGTAGAAAAAAAAAAAAGCTCTGTAAAGTAAATTTTGAATTTTGAAAAAAAAATCGAATTTGGAAAAAAATATTTTAAATACGTGAAACACGACTTAAAAAGCCCTTTTACCCTTACCCCTTGCTCCTACCCTTTCCCTTTCCCCCTCACCCCTTACCCTCCCGATTCTCACCGGCGTGTCCACGAACAGGTCGGCAAGTCTGAGTCTCTGGAGGTGTTCTTCTTTCCCGACAAGCGGGGCAAACATAACGCGGTCTACGTCTACCCCTGCAAGCCTAGCCTGCCGCCGGAGGTTGGCACGGGCCGTTTCGCCGCCGCCGTCCAGCAGCCAAAGAACAGTCCCAGGAACCGTCCGGAGAACCTGAACAACGGCGGGGGGGGGGGGGATGAAAGGGTGCAAGGGGGCATTAACGATCATGGGAGAGTGAGCTGAGCACCACGCGGTGGGTGAAAAAAAGGCGCTATTCGCAATTCAGAGCCACGCCATTCATAGGGACGCTGTAGCAGATAGAGATAGCGTCCGTAGAATCGAGCAACTATTTTTGGATTTTTCGAACTTTTTCTACCCTAGCCGACAGGCCGTCTCAGCGGCGGCGTGCGTGCGTGCTGCATCTCGCTGAACTGTTGACTGGGCCAGGAATGCCAAAAAAAAAACAAACAAAATAAATATATATATACATATTTATATCTGGTACATATTGTAAATAGCTCATTGGGTGTGATACACATGATGCTGCGCGTGTGCCGAGTTTGATTACCGAATAAAGTGCTGGGAAGCTTTCTCTATCGAGGGAAATAGATCGGGGGAATTAATTACCTAGGTTTTAAAGTGAAAATCGATCGGAGAATTATAGCTCGGTTCAAGAGGGAATCGAGGGGTCATGTCATCTTGATTTTAGAGGGAATCTCGAGGGGGTCATTTTACCTTGGTTTTAGAGGGAAAATCGATCGGACGAGAAAACAATTCCAAGGCCGAGACCCGAGAGGGTACAATAAATGATAATGATAGAAAAGTGAAAGCCACCAGACGGGCTGCCAGGCCGAGCGGCGGCGCGAATGCACTCGCGGTAGCGCCTGACCGTGAAGAAGGTCCATGCTGCTTCCTGCAGGTAGGATGCTGGAGGTGTACATACGCACTGTGTAGATAGACTCTTGCCACTCACGCCACATGATCTTTTCCTTGCACTCTTACGGCAGAAAAATCTTGATGAAGGGAACGCATGCGGTTCGCCCGGGGGGTGTAATACTCTTAGCTACACAAACGGGTTGGACGGCATCTCTACAAAACCCCAAAAAATAGACGATACAGCCTTGGCAACATGCCGGATGTGTGGACCGTTCCACGGTCTCACCGCGGTCTCATACAGCCCCCCCCCCACCCCTCCGCTATCTTGATGATTTCCAGAACGTTTGAGCTCGTTTAATGACTACAGGCTATTCATAGATTCTACCAACACATCATCGTCATGCATCATTGACATCATCATCTCCAACATCGACGTCAACAAACATCACGCACCACCACCAACAACAATAACAACAACAACAACGAACGAGTCCACCCCGCGTCTTCTATCGGGCACGGCCGATGTCGGCGGAGGAGATCGACAGCATGTGTCGCCCAAACAAAACAAGACAGCGAATAACGAAAAAATACAATCACATCGCACAAAAGAAGGCCCATCTTGGCGTGCACAATGGACACCTCACGGTGCAGGGAACTACATCTCCCGATACTGACAAACAGCCGGGGGGTGGGGAGGGGGAGGGTAAGGGGGTGTACTCCTGTCATGCATGGCCGTCGTCGTACGACCATAGACCCTCGCATCCCCTAAAATGCTTGAGACAGAGGACATCGGGTTTTCACCAACCAGACAAGACATTGCTTTGGGTTCGTCAGGATATCATACCGGCGACGGAGATCGACTGCCGTACTGATGATGATTGATGGTGTTGTCACAAAATTAATAGCTCATTTCCCTGAAATCCTACCCCGCAGTCACAAAACAGCCCTATAAATAAAACAAAGAAACAAAACGTGTTTCGGTGGAAAAAAAACAGACGAGCACAAAATTATACGTGCACCGCAGTACCAGTACATAAAGGAATTGTGCTAACGAGCTGTGGTACAATACCCTCCCCTGTCACTTGCAAAAACTACTGTACAATTTGCTAGGAGCATACCCATGGTAGACGTGACCAACAAATTGCCAGCAATATACCCATGGTAGTCACGAAAAGAGAAGAACACAAAAACTGAACGCGGGGTTGACTGTAGTACAACGTCAGACTGTCATCGGTGCTGTCAGGTGCATTGGGTTTCGAACCTCGGCTGGTGTAACACACAAGGCATTTTTTATGAGTCTTCGTTCCGTCATGAGTTGGTAAAAATCGACCGAAGTCGACGAGCAGTAAGGATCGCTAAGCCCTGCTAGGTATGCAATGGAAGCAAAGGTAACTACTGGGGGGGGGGGGGGGGGGGGGGGGGGGGGGGGGGGGGGGGGGGGGGGGGGGGGGGGGGGCAAGGCAAGGTACCTGTGACCACACGGCTTGTGGTGCAGAAGGCCGTTGAGGCTAAAATCTCCCACGAGTTTTAAGCTGGAAGTAAAAGCTGTACCTATTAAACACCTACCAGCATACAAAAAAAAAAAATAACTCGTTCGAGGCTACGGGCCCATCCCTTCCACGCCATAGCAAACCTCCATCCACGCCCCGAATGTGTGCGGGTCTATCTTGTGCAGGCGGTTGAAGTTGCAAAGCACGACGCCTTCCCCTCCCCGCGCCGCCCGGCTCTCGTCTCCGCCGCCGGCGCCGCCGCTCCCTTCCTGCGCTTCTCCCCCGCCCTCTTGCTTCGGAATTTGATCGCGGTTATCTCGCTGGCCGCCGGGACGCACGGGGGGGTTGCTCGCAGCGCGTCACCGACAGGGTGATCGAGGTTGCCTGGAAAGACTGCTCGCTGCGGTGGTAAGCCGTAATCCGACCGATCCGGCGCGGGGTCGTCTATCACCGCCGTCTCGCTCTGTCGGTAGTCGTTGACGAAGTAGCAGTTCGGCATCTCCAACACCTGGGGGAGTGCCAAACATTGGTGGCGACAGGCCGAGGCCGGCGTCGCGGAGTGGTGGCGAAACAAAAGGCACGGTGCGTAAGGTCAACACTGTCGCCGTTTATTACCACTACTGCTACAGTACCTACTGCCGAAACTTGCTGCTACTTCTTCTATTTGCTACTACTACTACTACTACTACTACTACTACTACTACTACTACTACTACTACTACTACTACTACTACTACTACTACTACTGTTACTATTACTAGTACTACTACTACTGCTACTACTACTACTACTACTACTACTTCTACTACTACTACCACTGCTACTACCACTGCTACTACTACTACTACTACTACTACTACTACTACTACTACTGCTACAGTTACTGTTACTGTTGCTGCTGCTGCTACTGCTATTGCTACATACTGCTGCTACTGCTACTACTACCTAATACCGGTACTACGTATCATTTTACCCGGCAATATTTTGAAAGCCTCTACACAACCCCCCCCACCCCCCGCACAACGAAACAACACGACCCTACCACTACAAACCCACTTCCCCACTACCCCTACCACTACTACGGTTGCGGCGCGTGGAAGGACGTCAGGAGCAAGGGTTACGTTCACAGCGTGTTGGCACACGTTTACCATGAAAAGGGAACGATAAACCGGTGTGCAGCTTGCCGCGAACGGACAAGGGTGCGCACGACAGCCTCGAGCACACAAACGGCAAGGACTCTAAAATGAACAGGGAGAGGAGGGGACAGGAGCCTTCGGGGGGGGGGTAAACGGTGTCGCATTGCCGACGAGTCTCTAAGCAAACGAAAACCACGGAGCCGCCCAACGTCTTTTCCCGTCTTCACGAGCGGGAACAATGCCCAAGTCCGAACAGCGGAAGGCTCGAGTGAATAACCCCGCTTGTCTTTAGACCCCCCCCCTATATTTTATACCTGGTATATATAGGTTGGGTTGGCGTCGGTTGGCGACGACGCTGTAAACACACCTCTCACTACGTGAGCTAGACAACCAGGGTACCGTTCTTTATTTTTTATTTTTTTGGCGGTTACCACGGCTGGCGGTCGAGTTAGATCATTTTTGTGCGGGGAGCATCTTTACTCCGCACAAGGGGGATGATCGTATCACGTAGTGTGTATATGGTGAGGCACCCACGAGGCAGTTACATAGCAAACCCATTGCTGTCTCTGGAAGTGGCCACACCAGAAATTAAACCAATGCATTGATGCTGTCATCCATATGCAAGAAAATCCGCCTCTAAAGCGGTTCTTAGTAGGATGCAACTCACCCTTTATGCGGCTCGCCTAACACCTCACGGCTCTTCGCGCTTGCGGCAATCACTGTCTGCCTGGTCGGTGAAAACCCGACGTGCTCCGTCCCGGCATTGTAGGGATGCGAGGGTCTATGGTTATACGACTACGACCATGCACGATAGTGAGTACACCCGTCCCCCCTCCCCCCTCCCCATTCTTCCATGTCATACATGGAAACAGCGCAATGAGCGCCCAACTGTTGTAGGTGTCTCTATTCGGAGTAGGAACGGTGCTAGGAACGGTGCTCCATCTCGAAAGGGGTGCGTAGTCCATGGTCAAATGACCAAAGCAAGCAACAAGTGAGTACACCTCCCCCCCCCCCCCCCCCCCCGCCCCAGCCGAGGGTGGTCGAGCTATACCGTCGCATAGTCATGAATGGGATACCCTTGGAAAACAAATTCCCCCCCCCGCCCCCCCCCTTCCCTCTCTCCCGCCCATGCGCCCAACCTCGCCGGAATCACTCGTCTCTCCCCCCCGACTCTCCAAGCGCACCAACAACAGCACCACCAGTAACAAGAGCAACAGGGACAGCAACGGCAACAGAGGATCACCACCAACCTTCTCGGCGTAAAAACGCCTCAGCTCCGTCGGTATGACGACGCCGTCGGCAAGCAAATAGTCCACCATGTCCGCGGACCCCATGGTGCCTGGAAACCCCATGTAGCTCACGGCGACCGCCGCGGGGCCCAGGGCGAAGATGTCGGCGCTCTTCGCCGTCCCCGCGTACCCATTAAGGTTGACCAAGACACCCACGCTGTCCGTGGCAGCAGGCCAT
Organism: Macrocystis pyrifera; assembly: GCA_031763025.1. NCBI lineage: Eukaryota > Phaeophyceae > Laminariales > Laminariaceae > Macrocystis > Macrocystis pyrifera. The sequence goes on from JASSKH010000030.1 coordinate 3,976,171, forward strand.
CAGAAATAAAACGTTTGTGGGGCTATTGGGAGGGAGCGGGAGGAGGCATGGTTGTGGATCGAGCGTGTTTTCTGGTACGGTGGACGGGCGGTGTTTGAACGGCGAGAGGAGCCTACGGTGCTCCGCCTCTATATCACATATTCCTATCGAGGGAATAAGGAACAGCCGCGCGGAGTTTTCCAACGCACGCCGGTGTGCGCGGTAGAAATCTGATGAGGGAGGTTTCCCGCAGGCCGCCTGCAATACAGGACGAAGGAAAACAGGCTGTGAAACCGACAACCTTCGCATATAGTACGTATAGGGGAAGGGAAATGGAAGAGGAGGAGCGGCCAAGCCGGGGAAGACACAAAACCGGGCCAACCCCCCACTGCCCTGTCATTTCGCGCCAAGGCCATGTTGTTCGACCTCTCCCAATGCTGGACGGAGCACCCATACACACACGGACACACACGCACACCCCCATACCACCATGCATCCACACTCGCATCCGCACACGCCCGCCCGCACACACACCCAGCCCCAGCCACGCTCTCACACACACAATATCCCACCCAGAGTATGATTCCCAGCGAAACACCGCCGGAGGGGCCTCGCGCACCGGCTACACAGTTCAAGGCACCGTACTACAGCGGCAAAGCCGCCCAGGGGCATAGGCGGCGTATTCGTTGCTTCGGCGGGCTTAGAAAAGTGGGCGAAGACGACGCAAGCACCGACACCCTTAACGCGTCGCACCACGGCAAAGCGGCATGTCCTGAGGCCGCCATGAATCGCGATCATGCAACATCCGCAATCAGCCCCGAAGAGCTCGCTCTCGTACAGCATGCTATATCCACGACGCCCCTACACGTGTATCAATGGGAGAGAGTCTCGCGATACGCGGTGGGTTGCGCCTGTGTCTCTCTCTGTACTCACCCGTCCTCCGAGATGATGGCCGCCGCCTCCGGAGCGGTGAGCGCGCTGAGATCGCGGAAGTGCTCCACCTCTCCCTCCATCTTCCGCCTCTGTGCCGAGCGGTCGTCAGGGTTGAGAGCGTACAGGAACACCTCGAATTGGTCCCGATCGATCATCCCGAACGTGCTCTAATGAGAGAAAGGGAGGGGAGCGGAGGGGGGGGGGGGGGGGGTTGAGAGGAGAGGGGAAGGATAATGAGAGAGAGAGAGAGAGAGAGAGAGAGATAGAGATAGAGAGAGAGAGAGAGAGAGAGAGAGAGAGAGAGAGAGAGAGAACGCGAGGGAGGATGGACGACGATGGAGGTGATACACCAAGCGATAAGAGTTACTCCTATGTGCGTTGCAGATCGCCATGCTAATGCATGGCGTTTTGTTAGACCGTTCGGGTTGGAGCTCCTGGCTGAGGCTTTACGTCAAGCGTGCGCTCGCGGGGAACGAACACCACATACCTATCGCGACAGCACCAAAGGCGCCACGGAGCAGGCGTTTCGCTCAGGAACAATACGATGCAAGCCCGCCACTATCGCAGCACGCTTTATGTTCTCTTGCCTGCATCAGATGCGTCAGAGGGTGGGTCCCCATCAGGTCTCCGCTGACATACCCAAGTCGCACCCTGCCCCGAGAATCTCGCGATGAACCAGCAGCCAGCGGTCTCGGCTTCCGCCGCCACCGCGGTCGCTCTTCTCCATCCCTCGCCTCAGGCTTAACCCCGCTCGTCTCCGCGGCCTCGGCCAGAACCCCCCTGGACTGTTGCTGCGCCACCACGAAGCAATCGCCGATCGATAGGGGTGAGCTGAGAGAGTCGAACGGGTGAAGGGCTGGTCGCGACACGTCGCCCCGATCGCCCGCGTCAGGAGTTTCTTCGGTTGAAGAAGCGGCGCCAGGAGCGGAGCTAGAAGCGGCAGCGGCAAGGCTGGGATTCTCCGCAGGTCCACCATTCGCAGTGCCCTCTGTCGTTGCCGTGATTATCTCCTTTGAAACGCGGGCCGGTGCCGCCTTCGCACTTTCGAACACAGAATCCCCGACCACAGTCTCCCTGGCAGCCCCTCCCCCAGTCTCCTTCGCAACCCCTGTCTCGGTTTTCAACAGCAGGGAAGCGTCTCGTCCCTGCCCCTCTCTAGGAAGCAACTCTAACCCCAGCAGCATGTCTCGATCACTGACAGGCAACCGTGGCGGCGCCGCCGCCGTCGCCGGCGACGTCACTGACACCGCCCCCGCTCCAAACCCTTCCACCCCCCCGTTCACCCCCCCTCCCTCTCCTCCTCTTTCTCCCTCCTCTCCCGCACCCAGGCTCCCTGCTCCTCCTCCTCGCCGTCGTCTTACCGCGGCCTTCAGAGCGCGAGCCTCAGCGTCCCAGTCGTCCCACTCGCAGAGAGAGGCGTGACACTTGAACAGCGCCACCGCCCAGCGGTCTGTCCGGGCGCTGTCGGTCGCCTGCCTGGACGCAGGGCTCGCCGAGGCAACGAGCTCGAGGCAGCGGCGGTAACACGCGGCGGCCTCGGCAGGACGGCCGGAGTCGACGCTGAGCGCGGCCAGGCCCTCGTGGAGGTCGACGTTTGTTGGGTCGGCCTGGTGCGTTGCGCGGTGGCAGAAAGGGAGGGAGAGAGGAAGGGGGGGGGGGGGGGGGGGGGGGAAGAGAGGGAGCGAGGGAGCCATTCCGAATGTTACCGGTAGCGTCGGGGTTCAGTTCCCCGCCCCCCTCTCATGTTCTGGTAAGTGGACAAAAACACAGCTGTTCACGGATCAGGTCAAACCTCACGGGTTGGGTCTGGTCGGGCCGGGTCTGACTCGACCCGACCCTCGAACAGTTTCAGATGTCTCGACCTGACCCGACTCGACCTGCGAGGTTTTGAAAACCTCCTGACCCGACCCGTGATATTGAAAAAAAAAACCCTGACCCGACCCGACCCGACCCCACCCGTGAGGTTCGGACTGGCTCTTGAGACACTGGTCGTATCGCGGGTCGGGTGACCTTGACCCGCGAGAAAAAATCTCCCGACCCGTGGGTTCGTTCGGCCCTCGGATCGACTTTGCAAAATAAATCATCGTTTTTGATAAAATACCCCACAGCAGTGATATGTGGTCTGGCTGTAGTGGCTATGGATGGATGTGGACATGAATATACGGATTTGGCGGTGTTTTGGTCATGAATATGAGGCCAAAGATGTATCGGCACGGGAGCGGCAAGATTTCGAAGTGTCGGATCCGCGGGGAGGATCCACGAGTCCCGGCCCACGGGTCAGCGAAAAAACACTCGCGGGTCAAGGTGGCAGACCCGCGACACGACCCATATTTCACGGGTCATGATTTCAGCTTTTAAAACCTGACCCGACCCGACCCGTGACATTTTTTCGTTTTGAACTATGACCCGACCCGACCCGACCCGTGAGGTTTGGAACACGTTCCGATCCGACCCGACCCGACCCGTGGGATCCTGAAAAACTTTCGACCCGACTGGCGGGTTGGGTTATGACCCCTGATTAGTGTGAAGCGGAGGCCGCTCTAGGGTAGTGGTAAGGGTAGTGATAAGGGACGCAGGTTGTTCTGGCAGCTGGAAAGCAGTGCTTCGCTTCTTCTGATTTAGATCTTATTGATGGCGAGAGCTGAGGAGGTGCTCCGGTAGAGAAGAGAGAGGTAGGGGGGCGGGACTCGACGCCCAGATATACGCGTCCCACCCCACGCCACAAACTCTCCTAAATTCCTCTTATCTGATGTACGCCTACAGAACTTTCCTATGGCTACCGATCGTTCTTCTGCTAATATAAGAACTTCTCACTTCGTGGTCCTATCTGCGTTGAGGAACATTACTCTCGTCTAACGGGTTTTCCGCCCTAGGGAACATTCCTAAGAGAACGTTACTCTCAACTAACGGAATATCCGCCGGGTTAATCCATTCTTTGGATTATTCTCGTATTCGTGAGACTACAAGACTGCAACATATTATACGTATCTACAAGGCGCTTCGCTCCGCGGGCGGCCTACGCCGCCCGCTACGCTCGCTCAGGAAGGAAACATCAAATTATGCGAAGCGGACAGAGGTCCATGATTGAATTGTGTTTTTTTTATGGCCCCTGTAGTTAGCTGCAAACTGGCGACTTGATAATGCCAAGATAAAGAGTCTTGCCGCCATGCTTCAGGAGAAAACAGCTCGGACGCCACATATGCTTCGCGTCGCGGGCGGTTTTCCGCTACGCTCGCTCACACGTCGTACATACGTACATACCCCAGGTAGGGTACTTATTTCTTCTTTCGATATGCTCTGTGTCTGTGTACTCGTCGTATGTACGAAAGATAAAGCACAGAACGGCACAGCAGCAACACAGCAAAAACAATGAAATTGAAACCGAAAATGTCTAAAAGAAATAAAATCCCCGTCCCCTTCCGTGTAATAATTTACTACCTGAGTGGAACACCTTACACCAGTCAAAAAAGGAAAAAAATGAAAAAAAGAAAAAATCTTACAGCAGAGCTTCTCTCTCAGCCTCGTACGCCGCCCGCCCCTCTCGCGACCATGTCGCCACCGATTCAGTCCGGGTAAAGCTTCCCTCCCTCTCTTCCACAGTGAGCCCCGTCGCCCGCCTCGCGTGAAGCCCGGTGCTCACCGTGGACCTCGACTCAAGCTCGACAATGTTGGTGCTCATTCGGGGTACCTCCCTCTTGTGACTCTCAGGGTGTGTCTAAACAGAATCGAAATCGAAAATCGAAAATCTAATTGATAATAAACAAGGCGCTGATTGGTCCCTGGTCCAAACATGTTCCCCTTCGTTTTTTAGGTTCCGAAAAAATGAACGATTTACAACCCAATCCCAAAATCAAAAAGTTGAGGGCTGGGAATCGAAAAGGAAATCGAAAGCACGAACAGCAACAATTCAGCTCGTCCTACTGGTCAGCGCAGCCACGTCAAAATATCACATCAGGACGGCCGTGCACAGCATCCAACCCACAGCTAGCACGGCAACATAGCCGCATAGACCCCCCGTGAACAGCCAGCAGGCGAACCACAACACCAGCCCCGACGTTCTCGGGCCTTTGTTTCCCGGCGTTCGAGCCGGAGCGAGCATAGTTTGAGGAAAATTCAGGATGATACCCTCGAGAACGAGGTCGGAAGTTCGTTCTCAGTATAATTTCAAGCTTGATCTCGGGGCGTCAAGGTTGGACGCGCCATCACCTCCATGGGAGGCCCAACGACCTCCCGGAATCGAATTGCCGTCGCATTTGCCTGCTTGTGTGGTGAATCTGTGTTACCGAGCGCTAGATTGCCGGCATGTGTGCACAGATGCGAACGGCCTAGTAGGTTGTGCTCTCCGTTGCTTTTTGCCTGGACTTCTATTTTCACTTTTCGATTCTGTTTAGACACATCGGCATATTTTTATCGAAATCGAAATGAATTCGATTTTCGATTGAGCTTTTCGATTCTGTTTAGACACACCCTCAGCACGGTCGCAAAAATAAGCACCGCTTGAATATTATCTTACAATCCCGAACGACCCTTAAATACTCGTACGTACTCTATCCAAAATCATAAATGGAGGCCAGACAGAGCCTATTGATGCATCCCTCGTGTCTCGAGGCACACGCGACGCCTAGGCGCGAAAGCGGCGACCGCGCCCCTTGCAACTCCCCCTCTACTCGCCAGCATCCGCTGACACCCGCGACGGTGCCGGGTTCGCCCGCACAACCGTGCTCGGAGTACACGCACGCACACGAAACGAAAGAAGAAAAAAGGAAAGAAGGACTGAAAGTACGACGAGAAATGGAGAAAACAAAGACTCGCTGGAACGGTCCGGCAAGTAATAAACGGAGGCGATTCCCAAGTGGGAGCTCTGAGAGGCCAGGGGTGTACCAACCGAGCACGCTCAGAGGTTGAGATATCTATAAGTAGTTCTATATCTATAGCCCATGAGGACTTTACTCATATCACATTAGCCCTGAAAAAAAACAACACCAAAACGGCACGCCCTGCTTGTGGGTGTTTGCTCGAAACTTGGTACCTAGTTTGCTGTAACTGTTGGTAAAAACACCTACATAATCTCTTACAACATATCAGAGGGTACCAGGTACTACACCAGTACAGGATGTACTACTGCTGTGCCTGGTACATCCCTTATCGTTCATCCTCGTCGAGGCTTGTACCCCTTCTCCCGGTCGCACGAGCCTGCCCTAGAATACGAGTACCATAAAGTTCAGGTGTTGCTCTGAGCACGCTCACCATCAGACAGCAAATCACTCGGCGGCGGCAGCAGCAACAACAGCGTAGAGGCAGAAGTAGCAGCGACTTACCTCGATCTCCGCCCTGTAGTATTCGAGGAACCCGTCCTTCACTCCAGGACACAGTGAGTCTATCTCGAACGCAGCGACGAGGCTGTGGAACCCATCGCCTCGCTTCCCTTGCCGAACCAGAGCTCGACCAAGCTCTGCCTTGCACACAGCCGAGCGCGGGGCCAAGTCCACAGCACGCTGGAACTGCTGCGCGGCAGACGCGAGGTCGCCGGTTAGGGTGTGCCGGCGGCCAAAGCCGAGCAGGTCTTCCACGCGTGTAGTGCTCGTATCCTCGTGTTCATGGGGTTGCATGGGTTCCGTGTGAGGGTCGTCTCCGTCTCCGGGTGGAATGGACAATCCAGGTGCTGCTCGAGGAGCTCGTCGATGGTTGACCATGTGTCGAACTGCCGGCGCAACTTGGTTGTGGGTGGCCCATGCCCATGCAGAGGCTACCGCGGAGAGAGGCATAGCGAGGGTGGTTGGAGGAAGAAAACATAGGGCCTTCATCGACGAGTTGAAGAGAGTCCAACCAGGTGCGGTGGGTGCAGCAGCGGCTCCAGCAGATAAAACAATCAGGCGTCACCCCGAGTAGACATCCCACCCAACACACTATGAACACCGAGCTGTTGAGTTTTTTTTTTCCGTTTTACCCGATCTTGGGCGCGGCACAGGGTGTATTACCCGTGGCATAGGCGTGCGTTGCAAAGGACTTCATCGTCTGACAGAACGGCGACTCTGTGTACAACCGAGTCCGGAAGAGAAGGCTGCTGCTGCTGCTGTGAACACCAGAGGAGGCAGGCACGGAGTGAGCGACCGTTTCATCGACAAAGTTTTGTGGGACGGTTCTTCATCAGAGCTTGAGTATACCCAAGGGCAAAAAAAAAAAAAGATATCTTCGCGGGCGAGGGCAGGCGGACCCACTCAGGGCATCATCAGCGCTCTCGTCACAGCGAGCGGTCGGGTGGCAAACTACCACACCCAGCGGAGGACACCGGCTGGAATCCGACGTGGTCTCGGCTTCAAGTTTCCCAGCACCCGCTACAGCAGCAGATACCTTTGGGGGATCAAACCCTTTTTTGCGTGATACCTTGGTAATATACGGGTACCTGGTACAAGGCAACCCAGAGAGCATGTCGACCACCAGGGGTTCCGCAGCTTCGTCTCTGTCAGCACTTGGGGTGGTTTTCCTGTTGCGATCCTGCGGAGCCTTTGTTGCGCCCCCGACCGGTGCTGGCGCTCGAGGGCCCCCCGCCAACAAGGCAACAGGTCACGGGTCCACGTTCGGCGGGGTGGGCTTGGAATTGAAAAAGGCGACGGACATGGCGCTGCCCGGCCGGCCTCTAGGCGGGACGAGCAACAGCTTCGTACCCGAGGAGAGCTTAATAGGCGATGGAGAAGGAGGAGACGCAAGGAGACTGATATTGGCATCGGCGTTGGCCGAGATGGGTGAACATGAAGTGGGAGGGAAAGAGGGCGGGTCGGCGGGGGGGGGGGGGGGGGGAGGCGGCGGAAGAAGAGGGCGGTGGGGGATCGGGTTTCGCAAGGCGCGGGGGGCTGTCGCGCGGATCTGGAAGAGAGGCGGCGCACCGGCAGCAGCAGGAGGAGAGCAGGTGCTGATTATTACCGCAACGAGTACGAACACTGGGTAATGTAGAGTTCACAGCGTAGTAGTACAACTAAAGCAGAACACAGGATGACTCGAGCTTTCATAGTCCTACCCCAGGGCGCATGGTTTTAGCTCTTGAGCCACATTTTGAACCACAACATTTTTGTCGGCGAAAGATCACCATCACATGAGAGCAAACAGCTATTAATAGCACGATCAACCTGATAAAAAAATGCTCTCAATCAACAAGTATTAATAGTACGCCTAGACACGTACTACAAGTACTCGTAGTTTTCAACATTTTTGTATCGCGAAAATGATACCACTCTGATTCCAAGTATAAATATTTTGTGCCCAAAACGTGGGTGGGGTGCAGTTCTGAAGAGGGTTAACAGGCGCGAAGATCTCCATAAAAAGTCGGCCACCATGTATGATAGGAAATAGGAAATAGGACTGCACCGTGCATCGGCTCGGCGGCATCTCGCGTTATTTTGTTATTTTTAGTCCACAGGGTGCCGGTATGAGCAGTTGCACATCTAAGGTGGATAGCATATGCGTAAAACGGGCGATGCCAAACTTTCGTTGTAAAAGCCAAATACTAACAGTTGTGGTCGATGTAAAAATCACGCTTGCTTATCGTGTTCATGGTATTTTACGGGACTTAGGCCGTACGTTTTCTGTGCGCGTGTGTGAGCGCATCCCTCGGGACTTTTTCCTCGGTTGGCCAGCCACGTGCGATTGGTTGGCCCCACCACTGTGAGGCAAGGGAAGAAGGGAGGCCCGAGCTATGAGTACCTATGCTTGAACGATACCGTATTGTGCCTGGCTTATTTTCGCGCCCTCTCACACGTTATACCAATAGGTATCAGAAAACCAGTTAGTATTGCTGTGATGTGAGAACACCATCATCATCACCATGTTCATTTTTGAGGCTATCGTCCGGGGGGGCTCTTGTTCCAAGAGAGATTCGCCCACCAGTTTCCTTCAAGTTTTGGCGTCACCACCACCGCAACAACAACCAGACATATCCAACCTTTTACTGCCGTAAATCCGTCCTCTTGTTCTGGCAGTCAAGCGCACAGTTGAACACACATACGCGTCGCGTTCATGTTCGCACATCTCATGAGGATGCCTGGATCGCCCGTTGTCTCTCCCCCGCCCCTTTCAGCTTTAAGCAACTGATACATAGCCGAGCCAAGCACGCTGTACATACCTCGAGCAAGCACGTGAACGAACTGTGGAGCGAGCCCAACGCACAATTCCACATTTTCCAGCATTGAAATACTGATATACGAGTATAATACACAGTTACAAGTATCATGTTTCGCCACCCGCCAACGTGCAAACATGACGGCAAACGTCGATCAACCATTTTAAAAAAAGTTAGAGGAATAGAACTATGAACAGTACCGGTAGACAGCCTTCAAGCCCATTCGGGTGCGCGTTCCCACACACTAGTATGTGTCTGTCTAATAATAGCTCTCAAAATAATTTGCAAACAGACGCAGAAGTGGAGAAGGCACGGTTATGGCATGACGCCCACTAGAGAGGCGATGAGCAGCAGATAGAGAAAGCAAAACACGTACAGTAGATGGAAACTACTGTAAACGAGGGTGCCCGTTTTATGCCTATTGTGATCCTCTTGTATCGTGGTCGCGACCCATAGCAAGCAATACCAGGTTGTCGTGAAATGTATAAACTACACCAGATGGTACCTGATGACGGATGATTCGGCATTTCTTCTTCCCGCGTGGCGTCTAACAAACAACAGCAGCAGAAGGCGGAGGAGGAGGAGGTGGTAGCTACATCGGCAGCGGCGGTCTCTTCCCTGGTCAGCCATGAACTGTCCCCGGACGACAGGTCGGTGCCCTCAGCCATCGTGAAGGTGGACACCGGAGACGTGCCGCGGCTGTTGCACGAGATGCTGGGAGACGACGATTTCGACCGTCAGCAGCGTGTTATGATCCTGACGTCGGACACCGGAAGAGGCCACTTCGCGGCAGCAGAGGTTGGTTGGCCAACCTGTGTCCGATAGCTATCTACCGGCACATAAGAACTATCTACTACTGTACCTCCTTCTCGGCATGTTTTTCATCTGACTATCAGAGGAATTCTTGTTTTTTCCCGCCTAGCGGCCCCCTCCTCTTCTCTTCTTCCGTGCCCAGTGCTCAGTTAACATCGTACCCGGCCAGACTGCTTATTACCCGTTTCTGCTGTTCTGCTGATGTGCGCTTTAGCTCAGGTTTTGTGCAAACGTCGTTTGTTTTTATGTCCTTTTGTTTTTTTCATTCTATCGATAGGTGCTTGGTATTTTTTTCTGCTCCTCCCCCACAACCGAATGTTGCTGCTAAAAAAACAAAAGGGTTAGTCTTGGCCACAAACTGACGCTGTCGGACAGGAATGTTAGCCACTTCAGCAGCCTTACAAAGGCCGTCTTGTTTTGTCACCCCTTGTCTCGCCCCAGCCGCACCCTTAGCACGACACAGGCAACTTCACGCCCTTTCCATGCGGTAGGTAGCACGCACATCGTTGTTAAAAAAAAAAAAGCAACAGCCTTGAGATCGAGGATTTCGTCGAAACTCATCTTTGCAAGCTGTGTGTGATACTAGTGGTACTAGTGGTACTTCCACCGCGCGTACTACGGGTTGTAAATGGCCTCATGCCCGGTATGCAGTAGTCCGTGTATGAGGGAGACAATATCTGAAGCTGCAGAATTCAAGGAGTGGGGTGTGTCTATATGTGGGAACTAAAAGTAGAATTCGAGGTTGCATTTTTTCCGGTGTGTATCTCATACCTGGTATAGCAGTTTTATCAGCATATATTTGGATGCCATTGTCATCACTGTATCTTGTCACGAACGGGCATTTTTTTCCGGTGTGTATTTCATACCTGATATAGCAGTTTTATCAGCATATATTTAGATGCCATTGTCATCACTGCTGCTAGCTACCGAGCAGCATTGAATTGTTGAAGAACTAGACACTTTCCCACTAAATAATCCCCCCCACACACACACATACACACACCCGTATGCGCTCGCTTGCCTGTCTAAGCAGGCCCTTAGGGAAGGGTTGCACGAGCTCTACCCCTTCATGGTGATCGTCGACATCGTTGACATCTGGAGACAGCGCGCACCGCTGCTGACCAGCATGATCGTGGGGTCTTTTCTGTCCATGGCGGAGGGCTCTCGCGTCTGGAGGGCCCTGTGGGAGCTCAGCCGATTCCCCCCGGCTCGCAGGGTTGCTGACGTGAGTCACGAAAGAGAGAGGTAGAGAGAGAGCGAGAGAGAGAGAGAAGGTACAGAAGCCAGGAGTAGAACGCTTCGTTCTGGTTTCGTGTCGAAGAAATGCCGGAGCGTTGGAGTATACTTGGTATAGACTGCGCCTTGCCCACGGCACGTGGAGGACAGGGGCCATGATACCGTAGAGATACGATTGCGCGAGCTTGTTTTCTTCACGATTTTTATAGAATTTTTCGGGTGATATGGAATGGTTGCTGGTCTCATAAGTCCGGAATTGAGTCGGCTGCAATGTTTGCTTGGTTTTCGATATGCATGCACCGTCTTACTGCAATTGCCAGTTCTTGTTGGTTTTTTTTCTCTGGCAGTGCGTTCGCAAGCGAACTTGGCGACATGCCCTGCCCTCATGTCATGATGGAAACAACATATTTAATTTCGGTAACCACATGCATGTACCAGGGCAAAACAGTCTACCGCCGCCCGAGATGGCCCATGGCATCCAAATCAAGGAGCCCGACTATCTGCACAATGAACTAATTTACATACTAAGTATATGTGTACCAGGCACGGTATTATATTATAAGACACTTGCCGGATTCGCTGGGACGATCCCGTCAAAGCACGGTGAATGCGCGCGAGGTAACCGTGGGAAGCGTGACGTCGAAAACAAAAACTGCCATCACCAACCTTCGCCGGCGTAGGTGCTGCTTCAGGGATCAACACATGCAGCAGAGAGTGGCACGATTGATATCGTTGCCTTGCGTTGAACGTCTCGCTGGTAGGAATACTAGCCAGCATTGCCGCCTTGACAGCAGCAGTTTTAGGTGTTGGGGGCCCGTCGCAACATGCCACTCGTTGCTTATTGAATGTACGTTTTGTGATGAGCAGCCAGACACCAGCGCACCAGAACCAATGCACCCAGCACTAGTACCAATGCAGCACCAATGCACAGCAGTCACGAGAGAGACAGACATGAACCAACTATATCCATTCCCATGCCCCTTTTCCTGGCCTGCGTTTCTCAGGGCTTGATGAACATGCGGTGTCACAAGCGCATCCGAGAGATCTTTGAAGACGGCAAGCCGGACCTGGTGGTGTCGGTCCACCCCACGTGCCAGGAGGTCCCCCTCCGCGTCTTGAGGGGGCTGGACGGCGGCATTAGGAACGTCCCGTTCGTCACCGTGGTGACGGACCTCGCAGGGACACACCCTACTTGGTGAGCAAGCGCTACTTAGTCTTGATACGAAATCATATACTGTAGTGATAATTTGCACCAGTAGAATGATAGCGGCAAGTAGCTAAACAGGTTAAATGTCACCTCTGCAGGCGGCATGGGGGCCGGGGTTTCGAATCCATTTGGGATCAAAACCCAAGAGGTACATACTTCCTGTGCCTTTTTTCTCGTCTCGCTGAAAGCTCGATAGCGTATGAATTTCGCAGCAAAATTCGACCGAAAATCGACGAGCCGGTGGGAATGCTGCATGCACCTCATGTGCGATGAAAATAATTAGGGCACATCGGAGGGTTGGCAGCTGTGACCACGGCTTGTCTAGAATAACGTTTTGAGTGTACGTACGAAGCTCTTGCCGGTTTTGTGCTGGAAAAGCAAAGTTGGCCATTAATGTAAACAACTCCTAAAAGTGTTGATGCCAACGGGGAAAAAAAGAAGCAAAAACGGACGCTTCCTGATTAAAACCAAAAACCCGCCAAGCCACGGGTAGCCTAAGGTCTATCGCACATGAACTACTCTAACTTACAACGCCCTCTTGATTTTACTTGCCGTGCCCCTACCTACCACACACACCCTTATGTATTGCTGTCGTGGTTTCGTCTTCTTTTACAGGTTCCACCGAGACGTGGACGCGTGCTTCGTGCCCAGCGAGCAAGTCTCCATCCTTGCGCACAAGTGCGGCCTCGCCCCCGACCAGGTCCGGCTCCACGGCCTGCCCATCCGCCCGGGATCATGGCGTGAGCAGTCGATCAAGACTGAGCTGCAGGAGGAGTTCGGCCTCATGCCGGAGGTGAAGACGTGCCTGTTGGTCGGGGGAGGATTAGACGCAGCCGAACTAGAGGGCATCGCGGACTCCGTGGGACGCAGACTCGGTCAGGACAACGAGGAGTACCAGGTAGGTGGGCGGGCAGGGGGCGGGGCGGAGGAGGGGGGGGAGGGGGGGGGGGGAACGGGGGGGGGGGCGTTTATATCGCGAGGATGCAGGTGGCCACAACAGCCGTTGTTTTACCTTATGGGCAGTGTATCGCGTTGTAAGCATCTCCTCAACATTCTGTGATTGACCATGGTCTGCAGCTAGTCTATCATGCGTTTCGCCAATGCTGTTGTACATATGCAACTACCGGCTACAAATTTCGAACTGTTCTTCGCTCGTCGCATGCCCGAGCGTCGATGCACTCAAACCACTTACGCCGTCTTCCATATGCTGAGCCCGTTTTTCTTGTCCGACCCGCTGCTTCTGACGTTTGCGCTTGACGGCTGACTGCGCTTTTGGTACGATGCCGTGCTATTGGCGCATGGGGCTGGGGCGGGTCTGTTAATTTCTTGCGTTTCCACAGATGGTGGTGGTTTGTAAGGGCGACAGGGTCGTCATGGCTTCCCTTGAGGGCGCCAACTGGGCGCCAAACGTCCACGTTCACCTCAAGGTTAGCCGCAGAGCTCTAGCATAGTGTTTTTTTTTCGTTCTCGAGAAGCGATACGCTATATGTATACCACCTGCGCTTCAAATGTAAGTTTTATACCCGAAGCTGAATTCCTGGGAAAGTTCTTCAAGATATACCAGGTAGTTTGTGGCGGAGTTTACTGTTTTGAACAGAGCGAAGGTAGCAAAAGGAAGAAGGTGGCCGCAGTTTTCCTACTGGTCCGTGTTGTTTTCAATGAGTTACCAGGTACTTGATTGATCGAAAAATATTGGGTGTCGTATGACGCCATCCAAGGTATTGATGTCACACCTTCTTTCAAGGATGGTTTTGCTGTGGGATGACTCCAACTTTTGGACACTACAAATGTTGGGGAAAAATCGGGGAAATTTCTGACTGAATGATGTCGAAATTGCGTACTGTGTGTCTAACTCTGGTTCTGAGATGTGCCTAAGAACAAAACGACATTGCCGTTGCTGTTGTCGTTTTTGTTGTTGTTGTTGTTGTCAAGTTTTGGTACGAAACCAAAGGGCTGCGACGTTCTACATGTAAGCGCCGACGGATATTGTTCAAAACTTTGTTTCGACTGTCCTTCCTCTATCACTTAAAAAGTTGTCATGCGATGCACACTGTCGCTGTATCCAGTGTCTGTATTTAATCAATCGGAACGTGGGGTGCTTTCACTTATCGTTGCCCGACGAATACTGGATCCCCATGTTTTCGGTTTTACGGTTGCGCCGCGCATTCCCGTGTATCCTCTTCGCGAAGAACTACGTTTCGAACATGGACAAATGGATGGCAGTGGCGGACTGCGTCGTCACCAGGGCTGGCTCGATCATCATCGCGGAAGCCATGGTTCGAGGCCTTCCCATCATGTTGACCGGCTTTTCCCGAGGCCAGGAGGTAAGGGTGACGCGATCGCTTTCTTACGTCCCTCTCTTTAGTCTCTTTGTGGCATACGTACGTGCATAGTTGGAACATGGAGTCATCATTCGAGCACGGAGAACAGTGGCAGGACTGGCAATAGCAACAATTGCAGCAACAGTTGTAACAACATCGTACCAGCGATCGAACCGGTAAAGTTTAGCAACGACCACGACTAAAGACAACGATGACAAGGATGACTACGAAACTACCTGTGGCGGTGGAGCAGCGACAAACAAACGCCCTGTGTCGTTCCTCTGTGTGCAGTATTTTCGGCTCGATCTCGATATCGGGAGTGCTGCTTCGGTACGGCGAAGGGTTGTTCTTTTGTCCGCATGTCCGCATGCATGCATGCATGCATGCGCCGATAAATTGCTGCTGCTGCTATTTTACGTCATGCAGATACTGCTGGAGTGCCCTGTAGCCCATAGGGCTCTCCTCTCGTCAGTTGCTAGAACAGCATTATTTTTTTATGCTTTCCCTTTTTTGAGCGCTTGCCGTCATCTTTCGTCACTTTAACCCTGCAATATTATTTTACGCTGCCAACGATCGTTCAATGTAAGTATTGGATTGGACGAGGCCTCCTGCCCCGGCAGGTGGTCCTCTCCAAATTTCCAAGGTTGTGCTCTGTAGGCTTTGTGGATTCCGGGCAAGGGTATGGAAGTCTCACAGAAACGTGCGGAAAGTTCCGAGTACGGGTATAGAAGTCTTGCAGAACTCACAGAAGTTCCGGGTATTTGTATGGAAGTCTTACACAACCCACAGAAGTTCCGCGCGGGTATGTGAATGTTGTACCCATACCCCTACCCGTACCCGCACCTCTGTGTTTTACAAAGTGTCGGGTAACGGGTATACACCTCGGCATTTACCCCGTTCTACGAACATTTACCCTACACAAAGGCCGGGTACGGGTAAGGGATGTTGTACCCATACCCCGGGTATTGTGGGACGGGCATACAGTACTTACGTACAGAAGTTTCGGGTACGGGTATTAATGTCGTACGTATTAGCTCACAGGAGTTCCGGGTACGGGTATGAGTGTCGTACAGAACTTACAGAAGTTTTTTGTAGGCTGATACATACTCGGGTACGAATACCCCGGGTACGGTGTTGTGTGTACCCTAAAAGGTGCAACCTTACAAACTCCCTTGTGTTTATTTGCTGCTGTTCGTCCTTAGCCACCTCCCGGGAGTTTGCGTTGTCTCACCCAAACTTGTTTCGTACTTTGTACTGGTACACGTCGGGCGTTTCTTCGGCGCGCACGCGGACAAAACTGAACCAACAGCTGCAGACGGTGACGACTCGCCCGCATTCGCGTAGTCGTGGTCTCGTTTTCTGCTTGTGACGGTTAGATCAGTGTACAAGCGGTCAACCGGGTGTAGAAATTCGCCACCTTCTCCATCTTTCACCTCCCGATCCTCGTGATCTCGCCAACGGTCGTTCCAGCCAACGGCTTGCTCTCTGCACCTCATACGCGCAAGGGGTGCATGCTGGTCGGGCATTCCCACAGCTCCCCGGTGCCCCCGCCCCGTAGTTCGCTCTCCTTGTTCTGTACTGTACTCTCCTGTCTGCATGTACCCTTCCTGTCCCGGCATCGTGAGTGCCCACCTATGAACCCATCCCGGCTCGGCCCGCCACTTATTTTGACATGCCGCATATCTTGCATGGCAGGAGGGAAACGTGGCGTTCGTTTTGGAGGGAGGTTTCGGAGCCTTCAGCACGGACCCTGCTAACATCGCGGACACGATCAGCGAATGGCTTCGAGACGATGAACTGCTGGGCAGCATGAGCGGTAGCGCCAAGCAAGCCAGCCGGCCCATGGTGCGCGCCTCTCGGACATTCCCTTCAAACTAAAAACACAAAATCGCCAGATCACACCATCTCTCCCCGCTACCACTCGTACGTGTTGCCTTCACGCACCAAATCGGGCAGTAGTTTCTGGTCAGGTCGCCAGCCAACGGGTGTTGTTTGGGCACACCATTCCAGTCTTTGCATAAATGTCACGATAGGGTACAAAAAAAAAAGAGGAAACGCAGCCACACTCGCCACTATGTCGGAACTCAAAACAAAATACGTACGAGTACGCGTAGCGGGTCGGGATTTTGTTTTCAGAAATGGATATATTTTGTTTTTCCCCCATTTGAAAAAAGAAAAGCAATACTGTTGTATAGCCCTCCCTCCCTGTCTGGGGCTCAACAAAAGAAAGGGGTTGTCGATTTGTTTTTTTTTTCCCGTGTACCTACTAATAGTGGTTGACCTCCCCCCATCCACGAGATCGCCAGCTGCAGTAGCTTGCAATGCACCTCGACCATGATCGGACGAGGGACCCGAGAGAAAGCCAACTCGACTTCAACCGCCCTGCCCCCGCTGTTCGCTCTCATATAATTTCAAACGAACCTAGGCCACGGACCTCATCTGCGGAGATGTTGGGGAGATGCTACTCTCCAGGGACGAGTCCGCGGGGGGATGCGGCCGCTGCAACCTCGCCATCGACACTTTTATCGTGGACTGACGTGCTTGCAGCAGCGGTGGCTCTTGCTTTCACTCTTGCTAGCAGTAGATAGTTTTTTATTTTGCTTCCTGTTGCTCTGTTGCTCTGTTGCTATTAATAGGGCTTTTTTTTCTTGTCCGTTTTTTTTTAATTCGTTTTTTTTATGTCCTTTTTTTTTCCTTTCCCTTTTTTCTCCTGTTTTTTTTTGCCTTTTATCTTCGCTCTTTTTTTTTTTTCGCATGGTCTTCTTGCTGTTTTGCTGTAGCTCTAGCTGTCGCTCTATTAAAAGCTGTTGCTCTAGCTGTTGCTCTAGCTGTTGCTCTAGCTGTTGCTCTAGCTCTTATTCCTGATCTTGCGTTGGTCGACAAGGTACGGCACGTGGCGGAGCCAACCACCCCCGAACGCTCATCATCACGCTGGTGTTGGCCTACAATATCTGCCCCTACCTGGCGTGCCTGTTACACCACACGCCGGGCGGAAGAGCGTTTACTGGTATTAATAGTGCCAATGCGCTCCAGGTGGAACGAGCTTTGTCTGGGAGTGTGCTGTTGTACGGACGTAGGCGTTTTCTTCTGTTCGATCTGGCTGGGGGTGATGGTGCACCCGAATCGTCACTCTCTCTCCACGGCCAGGCATCCTACAAGCATACAGAGCCGTGCGCACGCCGCTGTGTCCACACCCGAACAGCAAAAAATACAAAAATACAATAAACAAGAGGTACCGGGCACCAGGTACGTGTGATATGTCGAGCTACTCATGCTACAGCCAGCACAAGGGAACACAATCTGCCAAGGAATTAATATGAGCACCTACCAGGTATATACGAGGCATTCCAGGAAGTTTGACTGGTACGGTTCAGAATCGTTCCATCGCTCGATCACGAACCACGCGTCAAGAAGTACTGAATAGTGGAACTGATGAGTCAGCCCCAACCAGCGGTGCAGATCAGTTCACGCCAACATCAGCATCTGTCTGCAGTTTGTATGCACATATATTTTACCAGAGGTTTGATAAAATATCAGGCGTTGCGAGTTAAAAAGTACTCCGGGCCGGGCTCGAACCCGCGACCTTATGCGTGTGAGGCATACGTCATAACCAGCTAGACTACCGGAGCTTGATGGATTGACGGGGCTTGATGCACCCACTTCGTCCAACACGTCCTATCAAAAGCACACAACGAAACACATCGGAGCGAAGAAGATCTTGACGAGAGATGATGCGACACACGCATCATCACCGATCGTCAGAACCAAAAGGCGATTTTTATTTGTATGTATTCTGATTGCACCATGCAGATATATCTACTAGGAGCTTATGCATCATGCAGATTTAATTACGAGCTGATTCAAGCTGAACCCCCCGAACTTTACCCGCCACGGATGCCGCTTGTGCTATCTACTCGAATGTCTCAACATGCCAGATACTTGGCATTTGGTATCAAACTAACCGCGATGAACAACGGAAGAGGGGGGGTGGCATCGCCAGTTCTGTCGTTGAGGTCTTAGGGCTGGCGCTAAAACGTATCCCGACTCCCGACCACCGGTCAGGCGTTTCAGCAGGAAGGAAGAAATCATATATTTTCGCAACACCAGGTTTATTTTTTTTCTGAATGAGCCGGTTCTATCTACTCCAAGGGATGTCTGTAAGACGTCTCACACATTTATTCGAAAAACTTATCGCATAGGGTCCCATGCTGGAACTACGTAATTACGAGGCATCGCCGAAAAAATTGGCATTTTGCACGTTCACTGCACGAAGGGGGCAAATAATCCCGCCGTTTGTAGGTAACAGATTCTGAAAACTTGTACACGTTGTACTGTGAGCTACAGCAGTAGCCCCTGTCGACCCCTCAACGCAATTGGTGTGCGTGTTTACTTTTTTGGCCGGGAATTTTGGGATTTTTTAAGGCCCAAATATCCGAAAGATAATATTCGACCGAATATCGGGCCAAAAAAAAAAAAAAAAAAAAAAAAAAACGCCGCAACGTAAACGGTAGGGTCGTGGTGAGTTGACTGACTAGTAGTCGCCAGCTAGTTTTTAATTAGCTATAGGTGTTATAGTTAGTTGCGGCGGTGTCAACTATCCGATTTTTTTCGCATTAGGGTTTCCTTGCTTCTAGGAAGGCTTGTTCGGTACGGGTACATATTTCCCGGCGTCTCCAAATAGCACTGCCACGCTGCGAGCACACAGAGAGGTCCTCTGCAACTCATGGCGCATCAACCCATCGCCATCGACTGTGCCGGTGCCGATGGCAGGGCCGAAGGTGCCGTCAGAGCTGAGCCTGGCCTGTCAACAGACCCAACAAGGCGGTGTTGGAGCGTCCGTCGCGCAAGTGGCCGTTTCGAGCGCTCCTCCGCGACCGAGTGCGCGCGACAAGACAGCGGTTCGCCATCTCCCGTGGAGAATTATTTGCTGGCTCAACTATGAACCGTTCTTGAATCGCTGTGAAAACGCTGGCAACGGATAATCTACTGTATGCTCTATGGTCCTGTCGTAGAAGAGGTCTCGGTCCGTTTCCTACCTGGTATATTATTTTCTTGTTCTGTTTTACTGGTGGTCTGTCTGCTGCGCGTGCCGCACGAGTGTTTACCGTTACGACAAAATGTAACACCAGTGAGAGAACGGGGACGGCATGTCCATATGTCTGGTGATGAAGTCTGATAAATTGAGACGAACTTAAAAACTTTACCTTTCGTGATCAAAACCAGAGACAAGCCTGACCGATTTATCATCTTTTTGAGTGTAGAACGAAAAAAGCCAAATAGCGTAGTTTTTGCCTCCGGCGGCGCCCCTCCAGCGGGCCTTCCTCGGCCAGGGGAGGCTTCTTTGGCTCGCTACGCTCGCTTGACTTTAGTTGACTGGCTTCGCCTGCCCGCCAGCCAACTAGTCGTCTAAAGTCAGTGAGCTGACTGGCTTCGACACCCAACTAGTAACCAGGCGGGAGCTCCAGCCAATTCACAGCCCTAGTAAACGGGTCATTTTGACAGTTCGACCGAATATCTGGCCAAACAAAAAAAAAAACAACAAAATACACCGTCCGGCAAATGGGTTACTGACAGAGGCGCTCGCAGAACACGTGTGAAAAAAATCAGGATGCGTGTCTATCTCCTAAAACCGACGCGACACTTCTGACGCTTACAAACATAATTGAATTCAGAAAACCGTTTAGTCTCCATACTAATGTCTAAATGTTCCTTATATTCCCGTCCAGAGTGTCTACAGGCCCATCTTATCGAGGACTTTTATTTTTGTCTATTTGATTTGATTTTTTTTTCTAATTTAATTTGCATCTGATTGGCCGAAGAGTGGCTCACCAGGCAGGCATTCTCAAGGCAAATTAGAAAAAATCGATTCCGGTGAAAAGTCTTGTGGGACTTTTTTTGTGTGATTTTTTTTTATTTCAATTTGGAATTTGGGAGTTGATTAACCTTGATGTATTATTATTATTATTATTATTATTCTTGCCTTCTGACAAAATAGCGTAGATGCCGTTCCTATATAAACCAAATATCCTTCCTTAAATCAGTAGTATCCCTCATACACTTCTCTTCCTGTCGTTTCCAAATTCCCATTCCCCACAACATTTCATTTTAGCTACCAGTACAATGTATCATGTTCATGTTGGGTCAACACCCCCGGTAGAGTCCGGGGTGATTCTCGGCCGCTTCGGGGACCACGACCGAGGCGATAAAACGCGAACCTTAACGAGAAGCGACCGGAGCAATAGCCGCGCCCACCACGGCCACAGGCCATAGCACATCGTACCCGGTGGTAGCGCCTAAAAAAATCATGGCGGCCGCAACCCCAATTTTTCGGCCTGCTCGATCGGCCAACCATCACGAAAACGGAGCAAACGAGCAAAAAAACAGAGGATACGCTCGAGACCTCGATAGCTGGTGATCCGCACGTGGCGCTTGAGGGCTCCCTCCGCCCACCCAAGACACCCTGAGAGTGATGGCTTCCTATCCTGCGGCACCAAAAAGAAAAAAATGCTGGCGGCGGCGCGCACGCGACAACGCAAACCTTCGCTCTCGTCTACGCTCGTCGCTGTTTGTCGGCTGGGCGTTGTGTGACGCGGTGCCTTATTCCAGGTCATTCCGAATAGATTTTTGTTTGGCAACTAATACGCCGTTTCCCGATAGGATGGATACAAACACGTTTTTTTTTTCGAAGCTAAAATAGAATTCATTGAAATTAAAATTTTATTTCCAAATAACGAAATTTAGCGTTCCCCGTTAAGATGGGCTCCAAACGTTTATTATATTTCCGTTCAAGGTGGTACCACTATGGACGGCAATATAAGGGCAGTTGGACTATGAACAGTAAGGACAAACGGACCTTCTATTTCGGTCCAGAGTGGGAATATGTGCGTGTTTTCAAGAAATAATCACGGTCGCGGTGTGTGCGTAAAATAGTGACAGCGTGGTTTGGTGTTTCTGCTTTGATGACGGGGTGAGATGTAGAGGTACAGGGTGTATGTAGACTGTAAGGACCAAACTTACGAGCATTTGTTTTGTTCTTGGGGGTAGTACTTAGTTCCGTACGTAGGCACTATTCGACGCGAGTCGACGAGAGGGGTGAAGGTAAGTGCCGAACGTTTCTCGCGATAAAATGCCAGGCAAGGCACGTGCCGCGGTGGCGAGCGGGAGAGAAGAGTCTAAGAGCCTACTGAGTGGCCCCGGATCTAAGTTACGACTAAACACGGTTCATACCGAGACGCTATTGTAACTCAACCTGTTAGAGATTTTGTCTTATGAGCCGAAAGTTGCGGGTTCAAAAGTCGCGCCAGAACCATTTCTGAGTACCAACGCCCCAACGGATAGGGTGGACCGTAACTGGACCGAGTCCGGCGGACAGGCCTCATAGCCTAGGTTTTTGTTAGTGGGCGGGCTCGCGCAAGCCCCACACTATACCCGGAGGAGATGACTCCCCGGGTAGCTATCTCCACTATACACCTGTCCCTCTCGGGTGTGAGGTCGAGTGGGTCAACATGCCCTATCGGCTGTGGCATCAGCAGCTGGTTCTGCTGTTGCAGCGGGAGCGACGGGGAAAATTGACACACGACACGATTTTTTAATGTGACAGTGTGGTGAGCTTAAGCTTTATTTTTTTACCCAGTCTGCCGGAGGATTAAAAATAAAAGAAAAGAGAAGAATACGATAGGAGGGAGCAGGAACAAGAAAGACGAAGATAATAAATGGGATGGAAAAAAACAAACAAACAAACAAAAACGTGTACCTGGTATACAACATTTTCGGGTGGCAGGTTGACTGCGGGCGCCACCACCCGATGCTGAGGGGGCGCGGGGGCCAGCCACGAGGTGGTCTTGGGCTGCGGAGGCATAAAAACAACAACAACAACAACAACAACAACAACAACAACAACAAACAAAACAAGTGTTGCGGCAAAATAAATCAGAACGTGGGCGCTTCTATTTTCTTGGGCGGCGTGTATAGAGCTATGGCAGCCCAGCGCTTAGTGTTTACATTTTGCCTCGGAACGAAAATTACAATGTTCTCGGGTTGCGGTTTGGCTGCGGACGCCACCCGGGCGCTGAAGGGGGACGATGGGGAAGTCACGAGGTGGTCCTGGACTGCGGGGGCATAAAACACAAGAACCAAAAACACAAAAAACACTAAACACACACAGCACAAAACGTGACGGCGTAAGAAATACAGAACGTGGGCGTTCTTTCTGTGTTCTTGAGTGGCATGCAGACCTACGGCAGGCCAGCACCTCTGGCGTTTTTTATACAAGTCTGTTGGAGCACAGTTTTGGCGGGGTGCCGCCGCCCCTTCGGTGCTGAGTGTCCGTGACAGGATGGTCGTGGGCTGCGGGAATTGAAAAGAGCAAACAAAAAAAAAAAAAACTACGATGGTTGTTGCGGCGAAATTAATCGAAACGCTACATAGCTGGCGTTTCTGTCTTCGGGGGGATATATAGTATGTAGAGCTACGACAGACCAGCGCTTCGTTTACATTTAGTTTTTGGCTTGGGAGTACAACTTTGCGGGTTGCTCTTTGGTAGTAGGCACTGCCCCGCGGTGCTGATGGGTATGAAGGGCAGCAGTGATGAGGGTGTAGTCGTGGGGCTGCGGGCGGCATACCAAAAAAAAAAAACTTCGTCAAAGGGTCCGCGGCGTTAGAAGTTAGAATGTGCCCCCTTCTATACTCTTGGATGCCGCATATAAACACGTTTCATTTTCAGCAGATCGATTTTTTTTTTCACGTTTTTTGTCCAGGAATACAATTTTTGCGGCTTTTTGGTGGCGGGGCACCCCTAGTGCTCGGGGAGGGCTGGCTTGCGAGAGCACAGAAGACATGTAAAGACAAAAGGTTGCAGCATAAAACGTATTCGAATCTCTCAGATCCCAGAGGTCGGCGCGCTGGGTCTAGATCGCGGGGGCTCCGCATCGTACCAATCACATGGCTCCCTCCTCCTGTCCTTCCTGAGCGTAACGCATAGTGCTGACGATCCTTAGGGCACCCATGGCTTGCGCGGAAAAAATGGCCCAGCCACTCCCTCCGCCGGTGCTTATCTGCATCATCAGTGGCATCTGGTGCATTCAACCATTCCTTGCATCACCACACACCAGGTACTTTCTTCATGCTAGGAATTGTGTGTGTTATCGACCTAATCTCTACCGCTCTCCACATTCCGACATCTTGCCAACCAGCGGCGGCCGGCGCGGCGATTTTTTGTCCTTGGGGTTGTGGCCCCGAGAGTGCACATGACGAGCGACGCGTCTACGTAAAGATCTCAATCTCGACAAGACCTTCCCAAAGCCTCCGTTTTCGTTGCGTTGCTCTTCCCCCTGGTTTTGGACAAGATCGGCTCAGAAAATCATCCCAGAGGGTGTGTATGTTGCGTGTTGTACGGTACTTATTTATACCCGCGCCGAAAAAAGAAGTCGAAGGAAGACTCTCGCCCCAGGCCAGAAATTACCTCGTACACTCCACACATCGAATTGCGTTTCTGCTTTTCTTATCGCTTCTGGTTGTCGTTGACGTCACCGCCACCCTCAGCTCCCCAACGACCACACACAACCACCACCACCACCAAAACCAACATCAACACTCAAAGTCACGACCGATCTCCTCCCCCTCTTCTTTTGTGTACCCCCCCCTCCCGCTGTTTGATTTCCGTCGCATCTGACGCCGCTTCGGCCACCCCGGACCTAATCTTAATCTGAACAGGAGGTCAAACATTGTCGTCACGGAGTCCAGGTGCGCAAGTAAACGGATACCTCGAGCTCCAGCTGGAATCGGCGAGAAGAGCCTTGGGCGAGGGTATTTTTGGGATGGTGAATGGTGACGAAAACTTCTGCCGCGAAGCTTGGGCGTTCAGCAGGCAGCGGCAAAGCGCAAGTTACTGTAGGGGCACGGGCGGAAAGAGGCCCAACGAGTGGTAGCAGCAGCAGCAGCAGCAGCAGCAGCAGCATCAGGTCTGTTCATCGTGTCGGAAGTCTTCTTCGACGGGGAAGAAAGGCCGCGATCGGTCGAAGGCGAGGCGAAGGAGTAGAAATGCCTCGGCACGGGGGAAAACCTCGTTTTGAATGGGTATATACCTTGCGTAAACCTTCCGAGCGTTTCTTCAGCCAAAACCTTCGATCAATTTTTATTGGTGAATCTACTACGAGGTACGAGGTTTGGGAGCACTTACTAATGCAGTATTGTAACAGTTAGTACCGGTTCAAGGGAAATGATGCTGACCTCTTGCCGCGGCAACAATGAAAGCACGTACGGTAGTGCGGATTAGGGAGGAGTGCCCGCTGTGTGACGCCAACATCTACCGTAATAGTCGCAGATCTATAAAAAAAAGTACTCCGGGCGGGGCTCGAACCCGCGACCTTATGCGTGTGAGGCATACGTCATAACCAGCTAGACCACCGGAGCTCGGTGGTGTCAATGTACGTACTCAAAACAAGTCATCATCATTCACAACGAATAATATCTGAACAAACATGATTACCACCGTGAGACACTCGTAATCATCGATCGTCAGAATCAGACACCAGAGGGGGGGAAAATGCCAGGTATGTGTACACATAGACGATGCGCGGGCTCGTCCCCGTACGATTGCCTAAGAGCTGTGTTTTTTAACGCGAGAGGCCGACCGGAAAGGGCAACAGGAGGTTGCGAAGAAGGAAAAAGGGCAACAGCAGCAGCAGAAGAGGGGCGCTGCTACTACAGTACCAATGGCGATAACATTTCATCCGGTAGAATCTTTCCTGGAAGTTTCCGAGAATTTTACACTCGCTAATAGTGTCAGGGGGGAAATCGTGGTCCGCAGGTTCGGATTACTAAACAAATTGCGAAAGCGGCGAAACCGAGTTTCTCGCCCGTTTTGGGTCCGGTTTGGGTCCGGTTTGGGGTCAGAGATAGGGTTAGGGGTTGAGTTGGGTCTAGACTCGTACCTTTATCCCACCAGGAAGTGCTTCGTAGCCCGCAAACAACGAATCGCATGACCCCTGAAGCCGAGTTCACAACTGTGTAGAACGAGATTTTTCTTTCCTGGAATATGTATTTGCTCTGCATATGCTCGTACGTACACGTATTGCGACTACTATAAATATAGCCTAAAAATAGTGGAGGTGGTGGTGGGGGGGTGTGTGTGGTGGGTGGGGAGGTGGGGGGGAGGTGGAGGGTGATATAGCTCCGTGGTCTACGTGCCCAGCATCACGATTTTAAGATTTTGATGCTGGGTCCAATTCCTGGGTTGCGGCTTTTTTTTTCATCCGAAGATTTTTGACCGTTCGACGTTTTCGGACCGTTGTATCATACAGCGGTGAGTTCTTGACGGAACCCCCCCAACAGGCATCTGTGCGCGGCTCCTGAGTTGGATCGGGCAGCCCGACGCAGAGGTAAGCACTTCAGCCGGTGTCAAACAGACTGTTTTTTGCTCAAGCTTAAGCTCTCAGAAGAACATACATAATAAAAGAAAATGGCGCTCAAGGCCAGTGTTACTACCGGTCTTGTCCAACAGAACAGGATAAGGAGGAGAGAAGAGAAGAGAACATAAGAGAACTCAAGTGAAGGAGTGTGCGTGTGCACGGTCGATCGATCACGGAGCGTTGAAGTCTCAAGACCCTCAGCATGCGGTGAAAAAAACAGCGGCAGACGTGATCCCAGTGTCATCGTTGCCGGGATTTTTGGCGATATCAGCTTCTTTTGTGGGCAGTGCAACACAGGCGTTTCAGAGGCTTTTTTCGGGTACCCCTGGAACCCCAGCGAGGCCCGTATAAACAACAAGATAGTGTAGCTGTCGCTAGGAAATTCGCCCATCAGGGTATATATAAAACTGTCGTCAACTTGTGTGCGTTGGTCTGTGCTGATGTGTGATGCTAAGGGAACTACCAGGTAGCATATTGCTGCTGCTGCTTCTCTCTGGTTTGCTGCACTTCGAAAAGCAGATTTATTTTCCCTTACCGTCACGTGCCGGATAATTGTTGCAAGGCTTAGACCACCGGTGCACAGTACCGGCCCTCTCACAAGAAACCTGAAATCGGGCTCAGGATGAATTTCTTATCCTGGGCTCAGGCGGCTTTCTTATCTTGGTCCCCAAAAAGGCACTTTTCCTGTTATACTATTGATAGTGTAGAATGAATGTCTTGGGCCCAGTTCAGCCACAGGAAGAGGGATCAACTCTCTTGAAGCTTAGGTATGACTAAGCTGGGAGCTTCGTTAATTTTCTTCGTTTTTCAGGCTGACTTTCTTAGATCGTCCTACAAAGACCAACAAAAAGCTGCAGTGCAGCAGTACCCTGGCCTATCGGGTATCCGGCCACCAACGTTCGCGTCTACTAGCATAAGAGCGGGTGCTGAAAAAAATTCTAAAAGAGTGCCGCCAAATCTAGCTTTCCGAAATTCTCAGCGGTAGCCACTATAAATACGCGTCTACGCACCCGTGAATACAACCGCAGGTCGTCGTGCCTCACACGACACACCACAGCATCCAGATACATCCACCCATCCACCCCCCATGCACGACGAATCGCCTCGCAGTGCAGAAATAAACAAAAAGGTATACCCTACTGACAGTTGCCTTCCCTGGCGTTTTTCTAGTCCGCAGGAGGGTAACGTACCATACTTTATCAAGGGAGGGTTCAGCAAAAGCTCTGCCAAAATCAGGGACACTATCAGTGGGTGGCTGGGAGATGGTGAGCTCTTCACCTAGATGAGCAGCAAGGCCAAGCAAGGCAGCCGACTGCTCATCTAGGCCAGGAGGGTATCGTCTTGCAGACAGTCACTGATGGTATCCGCGGTCTTCGCCGTTTTTTTTCTGGAAGACCCTAATCCTTCCTCGATGACATAGAGCACGTTACCATCCTGCGGACAAGATGGACGCCAGGTAAAGTAAACCATTACTAGTCCCATGTATGCATTGCATGTCCACATCTACAATGAACGACCAAAACATCAATTACAATGCACAAATCTATTCTAAGTCGTACATATCTTCCCTGTGGCCGACCAACCATATTGATCCGGATCCTTGAAATACAGCAAACGCCATGCGTCCTCTAGTCAGATACAAAAAACTACAGTTGCCTCCCCTGGCGTTTATCCCGTCCACAGCAGAGCAACGTGCCGTACGTTGTCGCGGGAGGGTTCGGATCTTTTAGCAAGAGCCCTGCTAAAATCGCGGACACTATCAGCGAGCGGCTGCGACATGATGAGCTCTCGGCCTGGATGAGCAGCAAGGCCAAGCAAGGCAGCTGTCTGCTCATCTTGGCCAGGAGCTTACCGTCTCCCAGCCGCTCATTGATGGTATCCGCGGTCTTCGCAGACTTCTTCCTGAAAGAACCCAACCCTTCCTCGATAACATACACCACGTTACCCTCCTGCAAACACGATGGACGCCAAGGAAAGTGAACTGCCAGTAGTGCATGAAAATATTACACGTCTACATCTACTTTCGTCGATCGAAAAGTCACTTCCAATGTACAATTAAACTTCAAGGCGTATATATCCTCCCCGAGTCCGACCAGGTCGGTTGAGCCGGACCCTTCAAATAAAGCAAACGCCATGCGTCCTCTAGTCAGATACACAAAACTACAGTTGCCTCCCCTGGCGTTTATCCCGTCCACAGCAGAGCAACGTGCCGTACGTTGTCGAGGGAGGGTTCGGATCTTTTAGCAAGAGCCCTGCTAAAATCGCGGACAATATCAGCGAGCGGCTGCGACATGATGAGCTCTCGGCCTGGATGAGCAGCAAGGCCAAGCAAGGCAGCTGTCTGCTCATCTTGGCCAGGAGTTCATCGTCTCCCAGCCGCTCATTGATGGCATCCGCGGTCTTCGCAGACTTCTTCCTGAAAGAACCCAACCCTTCCTCGATAACATACACCACGTTACCCTCCTGCAAACACGATAGACGCCAAGGAAAGTGAACTGCCAGTAGTGTATGGAAATATTACATGTCTACATCTACTTTCGACGACCGAAAAGTCACTTCCAATGTACAATTAAACTTCAAGCCGTATATATCCTCCCCGAGTCCGACCAGGTCGGTTGAGCCGGACCCTTCAAATAAAGCAAATGCCATTCTCGCTTTAGTCATGGCAGGCAACGGGTGTACGAGGTCGCTATCGCACGCCCGACTTCCCAAGACCTGACACAACAGGAAACGCGCTGGAACTAATCGTCTTCACACGAGGCGGCAAGTTTACCCTCTATGTAAGAGTACCGCCTTTCCTGGAGCCAACGAAGTTTCTTCTACGAGTAGTGAGAGTAAATTTGCGTTTGAGGCGCAAGGCAACAGTTGCGAATTCCAAGACCAACCAAAAATAGACTGCGGCAGTACCGCGCAGCGGTACCCTCGCCAAACAGGTAACGGGTCATCAACGTTTGCGTCCAGCATGGAGCGGTTGTTCAACAATATCTGAGAAGAGCAGCCAACTTTAGGTTTCCGGTAGCCACTACTGTACACGCCTACGCACCCGCGAATACAACCGCACGTCGTTGTGCCTCGTACGGCATGCCACAGCATCCAGACACTTTTATTCGCCCACCCCCCCCCCCGTGCACCACGAGCGGTTTCGCAATGCAGACATAGCAACCGTATGTATCGCTACTGACAGTTACCCTGGCGTTTATCTTGTCCGCAGGAGGCTACCGTGCCGTACGTTGCCGAGGGAGAGCATTGGCATTTTAGTGATATCCTTTCTAAGATCGCGGACATTGTCAGCGAGTGTCTGGGAGACGTCGAACTCCTGGCCAGGATGAGCAGCAAGGCCAAGCTAGGCAGCCGATCGATGGTGCCTGGAAGTTTCGGCGGTGAGAACGGACAGCAGCGGGGACGGATTGAAGTCGGGTGGGCTTGCCCCCACACTGCTTGTCCGATCACAGTTGCGGCGAAGTGAAAGGTGCTGCTGGTTAACTCGTCGATGGAGCAGCCACTAATAGTGACATGGCTCGGTTTCCGGACCGATGCGCCCAAAACGGCTATTAATACCAGATACGTAATTTATAGGCAACGTGACCGGTGAACACACTGCTCGCTGTGACGCCTGATAGCAACTACATTCATCGGGGGGAAAGAGTTGTGTGATCTGGCGTTCTCAGTTTCGAGTCCGGAGGGAGTGTTCGAGAGACGCACCATCGGTCGGCTGGCTTGCTCGGCGTTGCTACTTATCTCGGCCACGAGAAAATCGCCTCCAAGCTACTCGTTCGTGGAATCCGCGGTCTTGACAAAGTCGTCGCTTCAAAGACCCGAACCCCCCCCTCGACAGCATAGAGCACGTTACCCGCCTGGGGCCAACGTGTACGCCGGATAAGGTAAACTGTCAGTAGTGTAGGTATGTCTACATTTTTGTGGCTGCATCTACTTTCGACGACCGAATTGTCATTTTTACACTTATATTTAACGCCGTACCTATTGTCCTTAGGTCTGACCAAGCCAGTTTAGCCCAACTCTGGAATGAACAAACTACCATGCTTCCTTTGGCTAGGAAGAACTGCGGGTGCACGAGTTCGCTACCGCACGCCCGACTCTCCCGAGGCTCGACACAGCAGAAAACGCGACCAAACTATTACGGGGGACCATAGTAAACAGGACCTACGGTACACACAAAAACCTATACATTTCCCTATTTTTACTAACAATATTTGGGCCCATTTACTATGATCGCCCGTAATAGCCGCCTTCACACGATGATGAGGCAAGTTTACCCCACCCACCTGTAAGACTCTCGCTTTTCTTGAACATGTGGCTGCATAAAATACCATGACCTGTATTTTCGCGTCGCGTATGTATCGCTTATCGTATCGGCATCGGAATAGTTAGCTATCCGATTTCATTCGATCCGATCCGATCCGATCGGATCCGACCCAATAGGATATCGGCTTGTACATCGGATACGTAAAAAAAAATATAGGGCCGTATTGGACTCGAATCGGGTGTGTCTCCGACATCCAGCGCAACACTACGAGTTCCTATTTTTGCCAACAGCTATGAGGAGGGTCTGGTCCAGGGTTTCTTGTAGGCCGCCGGCGCGCGTTGCTAGTAGGGCCAAAGGCGTGTTGCGGGCCCCGGTGGTCCCCCGGAGGGCCGTCGGAGGGCAAAACTCGCGATATATACATAAAAAACGAGGGAAAAATATCCTTCAAACATCAGTTTTGCCGGATTGTTTTCACCGTTTTAACCCTTTTGGGACCGCAGTCCCGTTTTGGAGACAAAATACAAAAAAAATTGACTGGTTTGTCCCCAACAAGACGGGACTGTGGTTCTGAAAGGGTTAAAGAGCCGAAACGTATCCCATACCGGTATGTGGGTATACGTACTGTTTCCAAGTTGTTTGCCCCAAAATGCCCGGTACAGTTATGAAAGAGCAGCATTCATAGTTGTCGAAACCTCACACACTACTACAACTGTACTCAAAACAGCTTTTACCAAGATGAATAAAATTTGAGTCTGTGGCGGAGAAAAATACCCCCGTTTTTTTTTTCGCGCCAACAGCGCAACACCTGTACGTACAGTAAAGGTAGCGCTGGTCTGGTCGCGTCGTCGACAAAATATGAATGATGTAAAATATAAGGCCATAGGGTACGCCAATCGCCAATCACCAGACGGTATCGTCATACGTAGGATACGCCAATCGCCTAAAGGGCTAGGTGCTGGTAGCTGGCCAGGAGGAGACCTGGATCCGACCAGGGTTTTGGTCGCGGCGAAGCTGCGACCATCGCCCCCCCCCGGCTGGTGACGGGGCCCCGCCGAAGGCGCCCCCGAGGGCCTCGCTGAAGGCGCCTTACCGAAGGCACGTTCTCGCGCGATTTGTCGTCACTACTACTTTGTTCTGGTCTGTATATGGAGTCAAACAAGACGTTGATTTTGGACGGTGTCTCATAGGCGACGTTTTGTGTCAGGCAGGGGTGGGGCTACGGCGGTGGTAATGCTGTAGATTGACTCACAGGAAAAAGTCGAAAAAGCGAACAACATGCGCGGTGATACACACAGGCGTTGTACGGAATGCTGCTTTTAACTCGCTCTTCTCATGTGGCACTTTTGGATGGGTTTCCGCTGTAAAATGAGGCGTTTTGGTGGGACGAACGTACAGTGATTACGTACCGCTGGAATCCTCTGGCAACTCCCTCAGCCAGGAGAGATATACGAGTACAGAGCAGGCACAGCGCCCATACCTGAGGCAATTTTCGTTGGGATTTATCTTGAAATTTCTGGAAATTTCTGCCAAGTAGCACCAATTACAGACGAGATATGTAGGGATTTTGTAGGGACAAACGTCGGTGATTGGCACCACGATCGCGCCACCTTTGTCAGACGAGACGAGAGGTTGCGCGCGCGAGGAAGAGAGAGACCTCTGTTGCAGCTCGCAAGCTCAGACAATCGACGCAGCAGAGGGCGGCCCCAGCATCATGCTGGTGTGGCGGTGTCTCCCCCCTATAGTATGTGCCTTGTTCTGTGTCTCGGAGTCTGCGCTCTGTCTCTGTGAGAGGATAGAAAGTCGGGGCCTGCGCAGCCTGCTGTCCCTTTAGGTACCCTCATCCGGCCAGAGGCCACAGGCGCAAGTTTAGAGCGCCTGCGCGTAGCCAAATCACAGCAACATCTGCATCAGACTACAAGGCCAGCAGCAGTAGCTTCGTCTCCGTCAATCCGAGCTCTACTATTAACAGAGCCCTTGCCTGCAGCAGCGGACAAACCCCGTGCTTGCAGTGGCTTGGACGGGTTTCCCGTCACATTTCAAACTGCAGCAGTACAGCAAAAACATTGCCACCCTGTCCGGAAATGTAAGAGAGCTTTGATACTCGTATTAATACCCACACGGTATTTATATTTCCGGACATACATACAGTACTGGTAGTACCAGCACCACTCTGTCCGGAAATGTAAGACATGGTCGGTGCTGATATTAATATTCAAAGAGTTCTTACATTATCGGACAAAGTGGAATCGTTCACGCGCAAAACTCAAAACCAATTCTAAAACCAAGTTAAACGAACTCTCCCCGAGGAAAACATCCCTTCAAAAATGTTCCCCAGGTATAGGATCGAGGCACAGAGTAGTGCCAAGAACTGCCAGTAGATATTGGCCCAGCATCGAGCCCTACCAATCACCACTGGCCAATCGCCGAAAATTCGAAATTTCGAAACTCTTCTCCGTATTTTTTTCTGGGTATTTTGTTCTTGTGCATTTATTTTTCGAAACTCAAGATCCAAGTGTGAACAGCGAGTACCTCGCCCGCGATCACGCAAACTGCCAGCCACGGAGGTAGCAGCAACAGCAGCAGCAGCAGCAGCAGCAGCAATAACTCACCTCGATATCTGCGCTGTAGTACCCGAGGAACCCGTCCTTCACTTCAGGACATCGCGAGTCTATCTTGAAAGCCGCGACCACACGTTGGACCCATCCCCTTGCTTTTCTTGCGGAGCGGACGCTCAACCAAGCTCGGCTTTGCACATGGTCGAGCCCAGCCGGCCGGTCTTTGGAACCGGTCTTTGGCGGATACGAGGACGCCGGCTAGAGTGTGCTAGCGGCCAACGGCGAGCAGGTCTTCCATGATTGCAGTGCTCTTCTCCTCGTGCTCGTGGGGTTGTTTGAACGGGTCCGATCATCTCGGGGCGCATTGCAGTCAATCAAGGACAGCAATGCAAAAGGCCGCTGTGCGAGAACGTTTTGGAAGGTTGGCGATGCATCCAAGTGTTGGTGCAATCTGGTTGTGAGCGGCCCATGTCTATGCAGGGGCTTCTGTGGACAGATGCATAACGAGCATGGCTTGGGGGGAGACAGATAGGGCCTTCATCCGCAGGTTCAACATGCATGACTGACCCCTGCTCTCTCTCTCAAAACAAGCAGACACCCCCCGAGTAGACATCCTAACAAACATACTATGAACACCAAACTGTTGGGTTATTGCGTTTCACCTGCGATCTTCCCTGTGTTTGGAGCGTACGATTTTGCCCGTAGCATAGGCGCGCCTTGCTAAGAAGTTCAGCATCTGGCGGAACGGAGGCTCTGTGCATAAACGAGTTTGGAAGCGAAGGTTCCTCTGCTGTGGGCACCAGAGGGGGCGGGCACAGAGTGAGCGGCCGTTTCATCATCCAAGCTGTGGCACGACTTCCAGAGCTAAAAAAGATTTTTTGCTCCAGACTGCTCGGCCGGCTGCTCCAAGCGCCAATTTTTACGTATCATAGCAAGCACAACCTGGAAGCAGGCGACGCATCCGAAGCACCCCCGGCGCTTTCGTCACAGCCAGCGGCCGGATCCTAAACACCGACACTAGGCAGAGGGTAGCGACTGGGATCCAACTTGTGGTCCCGACTTCAAGATTACTCGCACCTAAAAAATACGTTTGGGGAGAGAGAAAAATAAAGTACACCCCGGGTACACGGAAGCAAGCAGCATGTCAACCGAGCGGGCCAGGCAGCCGGCGGCAATGCTAGGTGCACTAGTGGCGGTTTGCCTCCTGCGTTGTTCCGGTGCCTTTTTCGCTCATTCGACCGAGGCGAAGAGGGGGGCGTTGCCCGGCAACAAGCCGACGCGTCACGGGTCATCGGTTGCTCTCGAGGCGGTGGTGCCAGATGCCGAGCGCTCTCGTAGCACGGGCTTGCCCGCTTTCGGCGGAGTCAGCTTGGAGTGGAACGGGGCGGCGGACGGGAAGGCGTTTTTTTCGGCGAAGCTGTGGGTTGGGCGAGCAGCAGCTTAGTGGCAGGGGGGGGCGCATCCGACGCCGATGGGGAACAGAAAGAAAGGGGGGTGATGGCATCGGCCTTGGCCCAGAGGGACGCAGATGGCGTAGGCGCAACGACGATCGAGGCCTCAGGCGCAAGAGGGACGGCGGTAGGGGGGCAAGGGGGGTGGGGAAAAGGATTGCGCAAGGTACGGACTGCTGTCGGAAGGGTCTTCCAGCGCGGTGGTTCGGCAGGAGGAGGAGGAGGAGGAGGAGACCAGGTGCTTATTATTACAGCTGCGAGTACAAGGATAGGGTAGAGAAGAGCAGCATGTGATATTGCTGTAAAGCGGAGCACATGATGAGTTGGCTTGAATTTTTCACGAACACACAAGCGCGCGTTTTTGTTTTCGAATCGGCAACAGTACGAATACAGCAGCAGCGTCTTTGTCGGCGAAAACTCCCCACCGGTCAACAGCAAACAGCCGACAGCGAGCAACTTGAAAATACCTTAAAACTGTTTGGACACGCCCACCATTAATACTACTGCAAAAGAGGTCATGGGGATCCTCTCGAGAAAATGGCCACCATTTAGTGTAAGAATGCACCATGCGTCGGGTCAGCGTGTCTCGCGTGATGTTACCTACGTACGTACAGAGTGCCGAAACAACGAGTGAGCTGGTGCACACCCAACGTACATAGGCGAAACATGTGTTTGACGGCGCTGCTAAACGTTATTTGCGCTTATAGCCAGATGGTTGTGGTCAACGCAAAAGTCCGTTTGTGGCTGGGGATTTCGTACACCATACAGTAGCAAGATCGCACATCTGTGTGTGAGAATCTCTCGGACCGTTTTTTCTTTTCGTTTTACTGGGCAGTCACGTGTGATTGGTTAGGCCCATCGCCGTAAGGAAATGAGAAGAAGAGCGAAATAGAGTAAAATATCAAGAATGCTACCTGATAATGGACAGTTCGGCGTCTTTCCTTCCATGTGACGTCAAACAAACAACAGAAGCAGCAGAAGGTGGCGGAGGAGGTGGCGGTGACGTCAGCAGCGGTTGCATCTTCCCTGAGCAGCCAGAAATTGCTCACGGGCGGCAGGGTGGTGCCCCCAGCCATCACGGCGCTGGACACCGTAGCCGTGGAGCTGTGGTCGGACGCGATGCTGCGAGACATGCCGCAAGACAACTCCCTTGGTCGTAGTCGGCGGGTTCTCATCCTCATGTCCGACACCGGAGGAGGCCACCGCGCGTCAGCCGAGGTCAGTAATGTTGTATGTAACTATTGTAACTGCTGGCACAGCAGTATCTATCTTCTTGGTGAACTTGTAGCTATGTTTACCATATTCGCTGCCCGCCCTTGTCATCACACAGGTTACCTCATGCTTCATCTATGCGGAGTACAGTAGGGACATTGTTTCTCAAGTACTAGCGGCTCCCTTCAACGTGAACTGAACGACCCCCCCCCCCCCCCCCCCCCCCCCCCCCCCCCCCCATCGGCTCTCGCTTGCCTGTCTACTCAGGCCCTCGCGGCAGCGTTCGACGAGCTCTTTCCCGGCATGGTCGACGTCGACATCGTCGACATCTGGACCCATCACGCACCACCGCCGCTTAACAATTTCGTCGGCGCATACCAGTTCATGGCGAAGCACCCCCTCATCTGGAAGGCGCTGTGGGAGTACGGCCGATTCCCTCCGACCCGTATCCTGTCAAAAGTGAGACACCAGAGAGAGAGAGAAAGCTCAGAAGCACTGGGTAGAATGTTTTGTTGACTTTTCTCAACGAAGGGGTATCGGAGAGTTGGAGTATACCAGAATAGGCTCAACTTGCTCACGGCAGGTGAAGGAGATAATCCACGGTATCGTCGAAGTGCGATTACGTGCGGAGGGCTTTTACAAAAATATCGGATCGTTCGTGAAATCGGGTTATTTTTCATCACTCGAAGTACATCTACAACTACTAGTAGTATGCTGGTCTGAAACAAAGTCGGAATGGGCCTTGCCATAAAGTCGCTTAGGGTTAGATATTGATGAACCGCGGCAGCCCCCGATTGACGCCGTGAGGTCTTTGTTTTGTAGTCGCATGCATGTACCACGGCAGCGCAGTTGATCGCCACCCTGTGAGATGACCGATGCCATCCAAACCCAGCCCGACAAATGATTTGACATACGTAACTACACCTGGTACTATTGTTTAGGACATTCGTCGGATCCGTTCGAACGACCAGTTGCGTCGCGGTCGCTTGCAACTACAAGAAGCGTGGTGGCGAAGGCCAAGACCATGTGTCACCACCGTCACCGTAGCAAGCATTAAGGCAGCCAGCGCCACAATGGATGATGCGCTCACCGTTTACGCCGCACAGTGAATGGACGCTTTTGCCGCAGCAACAGCATCGTTTATCCGTCGCAGAATAGCCCTCACGGCTTGCTGAACATGGCTCGGGAAGAGTAATTGCGCCAAAAAAAAAAGCACAAGTGCACCAGCACCGGCGCACCAGCAGCTACGAAGACGCATAATGCATGCCGTTGTCGGGGCCTTTCTCTCTCAGGTGTTCATGAACATCCGGTGCCACAAGCGCTTCAAAGCCATGTTTGAGTCGTACAAGCCGGACCTCGTTCTGTCAGTCCACCCTCTGTGCCAGGAGGTGCCTCTTCGCGTGCTGAAGATGATGGGAGGCGGCACCAGACAGATTCCCTTTGTAACCGTGGTAACAGACCTCGGAGAGGCGCACCCCACTTGGTGAGCAAGCGTTACTTGGTTTTATAGCTGAATAAAAGAACGATATTGTAGTACATACCCTGGTAGCAAGAATATATATATGTATATATATATTTGCTGCATAACAAAGTACGTGTCGCGAACGGAATGTCGAAAGCGGAAGGCTTGTCGTCTGGCCCCATTAAAAAAGCACAC
The DNA here is from genome assembly GCA_031763025.1 of Macrocystis pyrifera. Lineage (NCBI taxonomy): Eukaryota > Phaeophyceae > Laminariales > Laminariaceae > Macrocystis > Macrocystis pyrifera. Next base: position 4,013,320 of record JASSKH010000030.1, read on the forward strand.
TATTCTCCACGGACACCCCAACTGTAAAATGCGTGTACATCGCAGCACCCCCCCCTTCAACCCACGACCCCCGATCGCCTCTGTCTTTAAATACCCTCCCCCTGCCTCGTCCCCGCCACCCTTTGTGTATTGACGGCACCGTTGGTCTTGTTTCAAGGTTCCACCAGGACGTGGACGCGTGCTTCGTGCCCAGCGAGCGGCTCGCTATCCTCGCGCGCAAATGCGGTCTCGGCCCCGACAAAGTCCGGCTCCACGGCCTGCCCATCCGTCCGGGCTTCTGGCGCGCGCAATCGGTCAAGACCGAGCTGCAGGCAAAGCTCGGCCTCAAGCCAGGGGTGAAGACGTGCCTGGTGGTCGGGGGAGGGGATGGCGTCGGAAGGCTGGAAGCCATCGCACGCTCCGTGGGACGCAGGCTCGGGCAGGACGAAAAACAGTCGCAGGTAGGTGGAAGGGCTGGGGCCGGGCCGGGTCAGGTCGGGACGGGGGAGGCGGGAGGTGGGTCGGGGGGGAGGGAGTACCCCATATCATGCATGGCCGTAGTTGTATGACCATAGACCCTCGCACCTCTAGAATGCCGACGGACGGAGCACGTCGGGTTTTCGTCGATCAGGCAGACATTGCTGGCACCAAGGGCGAAGCGCCGTGAGGTGTTGGGCGAGTCGCATGAGGGTCGAGCTGCATCCTACGAAGAACCGCTCTTGAGGCAGATTTTCATGCGTATGGATGACAGCGTCATGAAATTGTTTTTTTTCTGGTGTGGCCACTTTCAGAGACAACAATGGGTTTACCATGTAACTGCCTCCTGGGTTCTGGGTCGTATACACACTACGTGATACGATCATCCCCCTTGTGCGGAGTTAGGGTCTTCCCCGCACAAAAATGATCTATCTCGGCCGCCAGCTGTGGTGACCGTTGGAAACAAAAACGGTACCCTGACTGTCTAGCTCACGCAGTGAGAGGCGTGCTTTACAGCGTCGTCGCCAACTGACGCCAACCCAACCTAGATATATGTACCAGGTATATAATGTAGAGGGGGGGGGGGGGGTGGTTAGGGGGTTATATCGAGAGGGTGCAGGCGCCCACGGCAACAACGGCAGAAGTCATAGTAGTGTAGATGGGCGATGATTCGTCCCGACGCATCGTTAGCATCTTCTCAACAATCGCGCTATCCACGCTTGACCGTATCCTGCAGCCACAGTCTATGGTGCGTTCGCCAACGTACATTTTTTTCGCAGCAGCTACCGGCTATTCCGAGCCGTTCTTTGCTCGTCGTCGCCCTAGTGTCGCTTCTTCTTGTTCCCTCATTCACAACCCCGCTTTTCTTGTCCCACCCGCTGCTTGTGACGTTTGCATGCGACGGCTGGGCTTGATTTTGGTGCAATGTCATGCCGTGCGTGGGCGGTGGGACTGGGGCGGGTCTGTTCATCTCTCACATTTCCACAGGTCGTGGTTGTGTGCGGGAAGAACGCAGTCGTCAAGGCCTCCCTCGAGAGCACGAGCTGGGCGCCGAACGTGAACATGCACGTCAAGGTTAGCCAAAGAGCCCCATGGTTGGCGTTTTTGTTTCTCAAGAGGCGACAACAGTAGTACCGTCCGTGCTTCAAGTTTTCGTTCAAGACATGAAGAAGCGGCGGAGTTGTTTTTCAATATAGCATTTTTTTTCGCGAGGTTTTCTATTTTGGAGTTGTCCTATTGGTTCGTTTTTTCGCAGAAGAAAGCCTTTGATCGGTCGAACATATTTTGGATGCTCTCTGACGTCATCCCAAGGTACTGGCGGTACATCAGTTTCTAATCGGAGTGTTTCTAACGTGTTTTTATTTTTACCATGGGATGACGTCACACTACATTGAGTAATATATCTAGGAATTTCGGGCACTGGATGATGTGGCCAATAAGTGTGCGTCCGATATCAATTCCCGGAAAGCGCCCGACAAAAAAAATCGACATTATTGGTGTTGCGGCCGCAGTTCTCGCATTTTGGTAGGAACATGTCGAGTTGTGACCCTCTCTATATGAGCGCCGACTAACAATGTTGAACCTTTTTATTTTACTGTCGTTCAATACTGGCTTGACTCTTTCTCACGTACGGGTGCCGCTACACCCTGTGCCTGTACAACATTCGTCGGAAGGGAGCTTGATTCCACTTAATAACCGTCCCCTCTCTCGCCTTTTTGGTTTGCCCCGCCGTTGTCTCGCTGTGTTCGCCGTTCGTTCTGGTCCTTTATATCCTCTTCCCAAAGGGGTTCGTCTCGAACATGGATGAGTGGATGGGTGCGGTGGACTGCATCGTCACCAAGGCCGGCCCGGGCACCATCGCGGAGGCCACGACTCGAGGCCTTCCCATCATGCTCAGCGCCTTCTTGCCAGGCCAGGAGGTAAGGGTGGCGGCGTTTCCTCCTCTCTTATAGTCTAGTTGCATGTGCATCGAGCGCTACTGTAGAATATGTGTGGGCTCGTCACTCAAACATCGAAAACAATGAACCTCTGTAGTGGCAGAAAAAATGATGGCAAAAATTGTAGCAGGAGAATCAGTAGCAGCAACAGTGGCAGCAACAGTGGCAGCAATCAAAACGACAACGACGACGATATTTTCAGTGGCCATGAAACAAAATCAAAACGCTTTGTTCGTTCTTCTGTGCACTTTTTTCGAGTCGATGATCCGGCCGTCGGGAACGCTTCGTCGCGGCACAAGCTGTACAATATTTATTCCGTATGCATGCATGCATGCATGCGTGCGTGCGAAATACCGCGTGCTGAAGCTGCCACGTCGTACAAAAAATGCATTCGCACGCACGCATCTGACAGTTACTTCTACCTGTCGTACCTCTTGTCCGCAGAAGGGTAACGTGCCGTACGTTGTCGAGGGAGGGTTCGGATCTTTTAGCAAGAGCCCTTCCAAAATCGCGGACACAATCAGCAAATGGTTTCGAGACGATGAACTGCTGGCCAGAATGAGCAGCAAGGCCAAGCAAGCCAGCCGACCGATGGTGGGTCTCTCGAACGCTCCTTCCGCATTAAAAAACCCCGAAATGCCACATCTACACAACGATTACCGCGGTTTCTCTCGGACGCCACATCGATCAGTAGTTATCGGTGAGGTCGCCAACCAGCTAGACTTGTTGGGCACATCAGTCCAGCCGTCGAGCCATGCTACTTATGGTAGCGGTTGAGCCATCGATGAAGTCGCCAGCAACAGCTTTCAATCCACCACGACCGGCCGTGATCAGACGAGTATATAACACGAGAGAAAACCAAGTCGAGACCTCAACCGCCCTGCCCCGACTGTTCGTTCTTGTATACTTATATGCCGCAAACAAACCCAGGCTACCTTCGAGATCTGCCAAGACATCGGAACGATGTTCGTCTCCTAGAAAGACTTTGTGCTGGAGAAACTCGGCCGCTACATCGAGGTTTCCGACGCCACGATTATGTTGTGACGTGCTTCCAGCGGTGCAGCTCGTTTTCGTGATCGTTCTGTTGCTCGCGGCGACATATCTTGTTTAAGCTTGCAGCACTGCTTTGTTTTGCTCTTTCCTTTTTTGGACCTCTCTTGCTTGCAGCATTAGATTTAGCTATTGCTCTGGACGTTTATTTTATTTTAAAATTGATACTTTTGTTCTCTTTATTTTGCTTTCATTTTCTATTTCTTTCTTTGTTTTTGCCCCTTCGTTTCCTATTATTTTTTTTTTTTTTGTTGCCGCTGTTGCTGTTGCTCTAGCTCTGGCTTTAGTGCGCTATGTTTATCTTGCATTGGGCAACACGGTACTAAGGTACGACGCGCGGTGGAGCCGCCCCTGGGCGTACACCATCACGCCGGTGTTGACCTACCTACCTATCTACTAGATATACCTACACCCGACGTTCCCCTTACACCACAAGCCGGGCGAATGGGCACATACCTCCAATGCATGCCAAGTGGAACGAGCTTTCTAGGGAGTGCACTACTAATCATATGTTTTCACTCCTTCTATCCGACTGAGGGGTGACGACGATGCACCCGGGTTGCCACACGCTATGGTCGCGATGTACGCAAACAACACCAAGGCGGGCGCTTCTATTCTATTGGGTGAAATCACGACCTACCATTACTTATACTGAAGGCCGACGTTTTTTTGTTTGCTTGTCTTGGACACCAATTCCACGGGGTTTCGCTTTGGTGGTGGGTGCTCCCAGTGTTGAGGTGACACCGGGAGCACAGTGTGTGGGTGGTCGAACCCAAGGAAAGGATTGAGGAGAGACTATTCTCGCGTTGCTACTTCAGTGCTGGAGCCGATGATGGAAACATCGAGGGAGGCACAAAGGAGAGAGCGACATGCACCGCCTTCTCGCATACGAATCACAGCCTGTGCTCGCAGACGAAGACGGAAACAGCAAGCACTACTCGTATATAATTTAGAACTCAGACTCCGCCCAGGTTTCAATTGTTTTTTTCTTTCTATTTTTTTTGGTTCCGTTCCATCTATTGTGTTTGCCTCACTTTTCCAGCTCCCTCGCTGCAGTAACTCAGCTCCGGGGTCACACATGCATAGCGGGCACTCCTCTCTCCTCCCCACGACGGCAAGAGTTCAGCGTTTTTTTTTCCCTTGAATCAGCCAAAAAAACAACGTGGGCAGGCACACCCCCACGAGTCAATCCCAACATCCTCAGTCTAGGGCACTATTGTTGCTGCATTCATAAGTGCTCCCAATGGTATATTCTAGCAGTGACATCTGATCGAAAACATTTTTGGTCGAAAAAGCGCCCGGAAGGTTTACGCAAGGTGGTCTTTCAAAACGAGGTTTGCCTCCCGTGCCGAAGCGTCACTACCCCTTCGCCCCGCCGACCGGTCGCAACTTTCTTCCGCCGTCGGAGAAGACTTCCAACACGATATGCAGAGCTGCTACCGCTCGTTGCGCCTTTTCCCGCCTGTGTTCCTAGCCGGCACGTGGCTGCCGCCTGCTGAACGCCCAATCCTCGCGGCAGGGGTTTTCGCCTCCATCCTGAAGAGACCCTTGTCTAGCGCTCTTCTCGCCGACTGCAGCTGGAGCTCGAGGTGTCCGTTTACGTCGCACCCAGATTCCGTGACGACTATGTTCGACCTCCTGTTCCGATGAGGTCCGGTGCCCGGGGTGGTCGGAAAGAGGCAGCAGATGCGAGAAGAATCGAACAGCGAGAGGGACATACAAGGAAGGGGTGGATGAGGTCGATCGGGTTTTCGGGTGTTGGCGTTCAGGTGATAGTGTTGGTGCTGGTGTCGGTGTTGGTTCTGGTGTTGGTGTAGGCGGTGTTGATGTTAATGTTGGTGTTGGTGTTGGTCTTGGTGTTAGTTTTGGTGGTGTTGATGGTGTTGGTAGTGTTGGTCTTGGTGGTAGCGTCGGTGTCGGTGGTGTTGCTGTTGGTGTTGGTGTTAGTGGTGGTGTCGGTGTTGGTGTTGGTGTTGGTGGCGTTGGTGACGTTAGTGTTGGTGGCGTTGGTGGTGGTGGTTCTCGTGGTGATTGTTGGGAAATTACGGGCGGGGTTGACGGCAAGATGCATGCTATGGTAGGGTTTCCACACGTCGATGTTGGTGTTGGTGGTTGTGTCGGTGTTGGTGGTGTTGGTGTTGGTAGTGGTGTTGGTGTTGGTGGTGTTGATGGTGATGGTTAGGAAATTACGGGCGGGGGTGGCGGCAAGATGCATGCTACGGTAGGGTTGCACCTACAAATTTTCCACACGTCGGACAGGAAAATTTTGTTCCCATCTCATGATCTACCGTACCAGTAGATATTCCAGGGCGGGTATGTTCCTGAGAGGTATGATCTAGCCCATGTTGCCGCGTGGGAGCCGCATAACCTGCACCATCTATCAATACAGGACAGGTTTCCTGGGTTGGGTACGTACTTCTGCAGATCCTGCGTAGCGTCTCATAACGGCAGTCTAGGAGCTAGATTATATATATGTAGATGATCTATCTGTAGATGCTTTATCTGTAGATGATTTATTTGTAGATGATCTATCTGTAGATGATATGTTTGTAGGTGATCTGTCTGTCGATGATCTATCTGTAGATGATATATCTGTAGATGATCTATCTGTAGATGATATATCTGTAGGTAAGCTGTCTGTAGATGATCTATCTGTACATGATATATCTGTAGATGATATGTCTGTCTGACGTGTGAAAGCCTCCGAGGCTCCTCGCTTGGGGAGCTCTCTACAGTACGCCTCCTCCAAAACCCTTTTCTGAGAAAAACCTACAGGCAGAAATGAACAATCACGTGGCCAGGGCGTTGCGACGAACAAAATAGTAAAACAAGAAATAACCAGTTCTGTTAGCTCATCAATTCAGAAGCCTCCGTCGGTCAGAAATGTTGCGTGGCTTCGCAAGAACAATCGGAAAGGCTGTAAGAAATGCAAATTATGGAGTTAGTCTAGTCCAATAGTTGGAGCAATTTCTGCTCTGGAGCAATCGTGCCTTCGACTGTAATGGCACGGGTATGCACTGCATCAAGCCGCCGACATTTTATGTCCCTTTTCCTTGAAGAAAAGGTTTTGCATGGAGAAACAAAGCAGAAAAGTTATATATCTCAACCGACCCAGGACCTGAAACCTTACTCCCCCTCCCCTCCGTCCCGGCATTGTAGAGATGCGAGGGTCTCTGGTCATACGACTACGGCCATGCATGACATGAGTACACCCCCCACACCCCTCTTTCCCTACCTCGCAACCAATCCGAACATCCTGGAGCAGCAAACACGTGTACTTGAAAAGCGTCGGCAAAAATCACGCCGTGTTTTAGGGTAGCTACTGTAATTCTTCCCGCAATCGATTTTTTCTCAGATGATGCTAACCTGCCAGGCCCCGACCGCGGCTGATTCGCGCGTCCCCCAAGATGACCATATTTCCGCAGGCATCGCACGCACCGACAGACCCTGGGGAGGGGCGTAGGATCTGCGGCGGGGCGAGTGACGTGTGGCGTGTGGCGTGTGGCACGTGGTGTGTGGTGCGCGGTGCATGTGGGATATGAGCGATTTCCGGGATGCCACTTGTTCTTTTCATATTTCGTCGCCTGTATTCGTGACTACGCGGAGAAAAAGGGGCAATATTACCATCTTTGTCCTTAGTACTACGACCGTTGATCTACTGATGACAAGAAGAGGACTTTTGTGCCATCATGCTGGTGCGTTTTGTTGTCCGCGATGCAAGCAAAAGAGGGCGACGAAGCGGGTTGAGCTTCCTCTTGAGGGCGCAGGGGAAGGGCACCGTCATCAAAAGTGACCGTCCCCGCACAGGGGACGTCGCAGCATATATCGCTCTAATTTCGGGTGGCGTCCTATCGTTGCTGCCGTTCTGTTGTCAGCGTTCGCTGCTACTGCTGGATTTTTCTCGGAACATCACGTGTCGTCCAGAGGGTTCTCGGTGGGTTTCCTACCAAATGAAGCGTTGCAGCAGTCTAATACGACTTCAGTACGATGAACCAGCCCCAGTCAATCTTGGCGCGACCACGCGCATCTGAAAGAAACGTAAGAGCAACACACCTGGTACCTGTTATGCCTAGACTTCTCTTACAAGATGCCAGCTCGCATCAAAGCCTATCAATAGTTCATATCGACACCAATATTCCCAAGACGTCATTCTGCGGCGATTTCTGTTCGCCCGATGAGCTCACCCCCTACAGCTCGAGCTTTTCGCGACCGTTTCTCCAAAACCGAACCGGTACACCGGCTGTTATGAATATGTCACCAGCTGCAGCGTAAACCGGGGGCTGGACAAAAGCAACACCGGGTGTCTCTAGAATCTCACCAGCGGCAACGTGCTGCGGGGGAGGCGGAGGTGGTGACACCACCGACTCGGTCATCGCCTGATCGCCTTCGAAACCTGCCGACCAAAAGTGGAACGCTTGACCCAGCAGCCTGGACGCGTGCGCGCCGTATACCCTCAGCAGCAGCAGCAGTATACCGTTGCGACGAATGTTTTCCTTCCTCCTGGCGCGCACGACGCTCCGCGCCCATCTTCCGGCAAAGTTAAAGCGAGAGGGTGCCGGGGGGGGGGGGGGGGGGGGGGGGAAACAGGGCGAACGTTAAGGCTCAACCTCTTTGGGGCTTCAGGAGGCTAAAAATGAAAACCAAAATGGTTGAAAATAGCATCGGCCACACTAAGCATCCTGAGCTGCTGGGGCAGGGTTGGGTTTGGGTGTCCGATATGTATTGTGCGGGAGCTGGGCCCCAGGAGCTATAGGCCTCACGATGTCTTTGTGCTTTATGCACGCCCCCGTCCTACACATATACATAAAAAGGCTGATGAGATCGCACCTTTCGTATTTCAGGTACTGTAGTTATGCCGCAAGAAATCACAGAACGTTAGGGCTTGAGAAAGAAATGAACGACAAGACTTAAAGGAGCAAAGCAGAGAACGTTAAGGTGCTTTAAGGGGCCTACAGCGAACGCGCTAAGGGTCGAGAGAGCCAACACAACATGTGAAAACTGCGCCTCACCCAGGTTGAGCGAGCGGGAGAGCTTTACCTTCTAAAGGTCCGTCGACGTCTGCGGCGTTTCAAGGCCTCGCGCCAGAGGCGGACGTGCTTTTCGGCCAGGCGATTTCGACGGTGAGTCAGGGCAAGACATCTGTTTTTCCGACCATGCTCCAACCTCTCCACCAAGGCCCCCCTGGGAGTTTGAGGCAAGATGACGACGGGAAACGCACGTGAATGAAACAGACACTGCGGACAGAGAGCGGACGCATAGCACCCGTGCGTCTGACTCTCAAATTGGCCGATTATTCTTCACGGTAGTCAGGAAGTGGAACTGCTTGAGGGCGTGCGAGAGAGTCCCATGCGAGGGAATCGAAACCTGTAGACGGGGTGTAGCGCAAAATTCGAGACAGGGAAGTAACCTTCTGGAAGTGTCGTATTGAAGCAGAAAGAAAAAGGATAATTCGCCCACGTGCTCGCAGCCCGTAATTTCATGCCGACCTTTCAGGTTCGAAACGAACCCACTCAGCCAGCCAGCCCTCCAGCTACCCAACCACCCAACCATCACTGGGGTTACAGTCGCCTTACCGTCGCAAACTCGGCCAAGGGAAATATACATACCTTGTATGTTGAAACATGGTTGGTGAAGTTATCCCCGAATAATTTCATCAACGCTAGTTACTGACCGCGCGCAATGAGCGGACGAAAAAGTACCGGTACTCGTTGGAGATGCCGCAACAAAAGTGCGCGACTGTTTTACGTACTCGAAACGGCACAAATGCAGTGTGTGTCGCATCACGTGAAAAACCGAAAGAAGCAAAGACCGCTTGGATAAAACGCCTGGATGAGCGAACATCTTCTCTCGTACGTATGCGCAGAGCGTCACGTTTCTTCCTTGGGTTTTATCGGCGAGCGGTGGGGGGTCTTAAGAGAGAGAAAGAAGAAGAGTAACACCATCAACAATAGTAGTCTTCAAGAGCTTCCAAGTAAAAAAAAAAATAACGAGAACGGAGAGCAAAAGCGGCGACGACGTACATCAGCGTGCAGCGTGCACCATTAAGCATGCCCATAAAAAAAAATTTAGAAGACGTTCGATTGCAAACGTGTAACGAAAAGCGAGAAACCGTCGCGTAGGGGTAGAGGCGTTGCACCTGCAATGTTTCTGAGTGAGGCCCCCTTCACTTGATGAACTCTCTCTTTACACACACATATATATATATTTATCACCCAGAAATACGACTCTTAAGACACATTGTTACGCTTAATCCGATGAGCAGCGGATCCAATTCCCTGGCCTAGCCAGGGGTGTAACGAAATTCGTTGTAAACACCAAACGATTTTGGGTACAGCAGTGCTCACTGCATTTCTTCAGCCGAAAATCCCCCTTCAGTAAAACAAAATGACGAGCGCTCGTATGGCAGGGGTGGCACTTTTTTTGGCTCAAATAATTTCTGAACGGCGGGGCTCCTTAACTCCCAAAACAAATCGACGGAATTTGCCATTGTTGCTTTTGCGATAATATTTTTTTAACACCTAAGACATGGGATGTTTCATCGGGTTTTCCATTTTTTCAAAACCAGTTGTTGGGGGTGGGGCATCCAAGAGCTCCTCGAGCCAGGAGGAACCTCAGAAAACAGAAAGTGGTGCACCTCTATGTTAAGGTTTGGCCAAAAAAAAAAAGAGGGCCACCCAACTTGTCGTACGAAGAACATGCCGAGGTGTTCTACGATGATAGAGGAATCACATTTGGGCGAAAAAAACTTTCTGGGCCACCACGGCGTCCTGACCGGGCGCCAGCTGAGAGGACGAGCATGTAAATTGTGCTCTACATTGTTGGGCGTAGGTTAAACGTACACGTACGTACGAGATGCGTGCACTGTAGTAGCACCGGTCGTATTCATGTGTTTGTCCTCGTTGAATTCCTCAATGTACCTTGGGGGGGGCCTGTTTAGGAGTCTCAACAAAAAAAATAGGGTGAACCCCTATCGCAAAACGCCTCTGCAGTACGTCTAGACGTTTGCGACAATCTCCCCTTCCTTTCTTACCACGCCTTTCGGACGATCCTCTCCCGACGAATCCGCACGGTCCGACACCACGACGCCCACGCGGCCCGCAGGAGAGACGCGGAGATGGTTTCTCTGACACGCCGAGCGGCCGCGCGCGATTTCTGCCAGGTTTTGAGACGGTCGAAGGCCAGTCGCTGAAGCCACATGCGGTGAAGAAGGATCATCGCTCGCTCAACGCCCCACGATGAGTTGTGCTTGAGGGGCGGGCGCGTGGTTTTTTTTTCATGCAGCAGTGGATGTGAGGGGCGGGGGGGGGGGGGGGGGGGGGGGGGGGGGGGGGGGGGATGCCAGGTAAGACTCGGAGTTTCGGTCAGCTTGCGGACAATGCCAAATTTTCCTATTGTTTAAAAATAACGGTACCCATGATGGTTGGCCTCTGTTGTGTTGTACGTATATACTTTGTAGAACAAAGGAGTCAGGGTGAAACCGGGGATGGAACCATATATAAATATTGATTTGACGATTCGTGCAACACAACGGCAATACAAGTACTATGTGTTACGGGGGACCTTAGTAAATAGGACCTACGGTACACACAAAAACCTATATATTTACCTATTTTTACTAACAATATTTGGTCCTATTTACTATGCCCCCCCGTAATAATAGCTGTAGTTGACTACTGGGTACGTAAAAGGGAAGAAAGAGGGGCCCTCAAGCGAGTCCACACACGCAAGGGAAGGAGGAGGAGAGGGGATTCGGCGAGAGTGATGGTATTCCGCAGCTTTTCTTGCCAGCTTTTCGCATTACGTACACAACCGAAAACGGGCACAATAATTTTTTTCCATACTATGAGAATTCAGCTTTTGCACGCTGCAAATTAACCTATCAATTCGTAACGGAACGGCCAATAGCAGTGCTGCCATACGAACTACAAGCAGGCGCGTGTGTCCGCATTGCATGCCACCACTAACACCACCTTACCCCGTGACCACAGAGCTTGTGTCTCTCCAGGGTGAAAAATCAGCATGGACACTGGGGTGTACTGGACCTCGACGGGTAGAAAGAACGGTTTAATGTGAAGAACATAAACCACGCACACACACACCCGGCAGAGGAGAACGAAGAGCTTCCACCGCTCGAAACACGCTGCCCTCGTGCGCTCCAAGCGTCGGGCCGCTCGCACCGCCTCCCTCCACCGCTCGATCCCAGTCGCCGCAAGCCGCGCTTCCCTCCGACGAAGCAGACGAAGGAGGCGAACTCCCCGCCGCCTTGCGAACCCTCGGTCGACCCCCGCGCTGCTGCATGAGCAGTGCCCACGCCGTAAAAATTTTGTGGAGAAGGCTTCGGCGACGCATGTCGAGGAGAATGAAAAGCCTCGGGCGGAGTAAGCGCCGGGGGGGAGGGACGGCCTTCCAGCGACATAGGAAGGCGATCAGGACTCGCCTCCTGTTTTTTATATTTTAGTGATATAGTAGAAAAGCGAGCGGGAAGTGGGGTCGCGAGGGTCGACTACAGGTATCCAGCGGGTCGAATTGGAAGGCAAAGTGCCACGTGCGGGGGCAGTGTCTGTCGGAAGATGTTGGTTAGAAGGAAGTGTTCATGCTGGGCCTCGAGCTCTAGCATACCATGCTCAGAAGCGGACGATCTACCCACCAAGCTATATATAGTCAGCGCTGAGTGAGTAATTAGAGACGAAGTGATCATGCTACGGCTCGAACCCGAGCACACCATGCCCAGAAGCGGATGATCTACCCACGAAGCTACATATAGTCAGCGCTGACCGAGTAGGGCAGTACAGTAGGTCATCCCTCGTACCCAACGGAAGAGGATGCAGGTGTGCGCTGTTGGGCGATACCAGCTTGACGGTGTTCAACTTCTTGCATATTTTATAGCTTCGTTTCCGTTCCTCCCAGCAAGAAATTGAGGCAGCGGGGGCACCTGCTGAGAGTCCAAGGCATCCACACCCTTGTCTACTTCTTTTGTTTCCTGCAACTTCGGCAGGAGATAATGTACGTACGCAATGACGTGATATTTCGGTGTGCGTAGTGCCCACAATCTCAGATCTCGTTGCCTTTTCAAACACCAAAACGAGAGGGAAAATGGTGCACTGCTTACGTGCTGGCTGTCTGATAAGAAACGGGCATGCTGGCGCAGGCTAGATTTCTTGTTCGAGAAGGGGTGTGCACCGCACTGCTGATAATTTTTTAGCCAAACCTCTCCCGAATTTCTTATTCCCTGGATATCTCAGGATGGATTTCTTATGATACTCTATTTTTTATCAGAGGGCCGGCGCAGTAGTTGGTGTGGTCGTTGTCTTACCTCACGCTCCGAGCCAAATGCTCTAGGACCGCTGTCAGTACAAGGCCGGACCGTCGCGCTAGGCGCCTGCAGTGCCAGCGGTCTACAAAAGCGTCGACCCGAGATCGTCCGTCGGCCGTCAGCGATCCCGACGTGAAAACTCCCTGGTTGATGGCGCCCGATCTCGCGAGGCGGAGGCTGCTCACGAAGTCTTGCCTGTCTGGGTCGGACGCGACGAAGACCTGCCGCGATGATATCAATAAATATGTACGTACACGGCTTGGTTATTGAGTCGTGAGTTTTAACATTTGAACGTACTGCTGGCATATTTTACGTCTACAGAATGGTATAGTACGGTCCTGAACGCCCATTGGAATTTGGTAAGGGCCCATCTTAACGGGGACTTTCGGCTCTTTCAATTTGACTTGATTTTTCTAAGTTAATTTAAGGGCCCATCTTATCGAGGACTTTCCGTTCTTTCAATTTGGCTGGATTTTTTTTTTTCTGATTTAGTTTACATCTGATTGAACGAAATTTAGTGTTCCCCGTTAAGATGGGCTCTAAGTGGAAACCACATCGAGCGTAGAACGCAGAAGGAGCGTGCGAGCGGCGCTGGGAAAGGTGTGCTACTACACTCGTGTTTAAGCTAAAAAGCAAAAGCCTTCAGTTAGTTTACGACATCTACAAGTAGCTCCGCGTTCGGCGTGTGGAGAAGTTACCTGTTGAGCTACCGGGGGGTTAATTTCGATCGATTCCGCAGCCCAGGGTATGTAAGGTAAGCCTTGTAAAACGCCTCCCTCCCTTGGATCTGCGGGACCTTTGGGACGCATCGGTTGACAAATATGCTATAAACAGGGCGACTAATGCTACGCCTCTTCAATACGAAAACTTGTTTTTCTTAAAACAACTGTGATTCTCCAAAGAAGTTCGTTTACACCTGCAGCTCCCCTTGGAGATAAGCTCTGGCGTTAATTATTAATGGGCGGTTCTGGCGAGATACATGTTTTGATCTATAAGCAGCATCATGACGCTTGCCCGGCAATAAAGTTCGACTCACAATTTGCGTACGTTACAGAAATGATGCTTCTCCCCGGCCGAGCTAGCAACGACGCCAATAGTCTGAGGATTAACTGTCATATACCTCTGTGAGCTGGCTTACTAAAAGTTGCCGAAGTAGATACTATTATTATAATTTTGTTTCTCGTTCCCATTTATTATATTCGCCCTTCTTTTCTCCCTCCCTCCTATCCTAATAATAGTTGTTCCTCAGATCCGGGGTCACAGATAAAACCTCCTACCAGATACCAGGTGCGAGTTAAGCTGGAAAGTGAAAGTGATGATTAAAAAAAAAAAAAACTGCCAGGCTCTCCTCCGCCCTCCCCTCCCCAACCCGGTTCGTGCCTACATTTTTATCGCGAGAAGACTTCAGCCTTCAGCCCTTTCTTCCCTTGTCGACTCGCGTCGAATTGCGCCTACCCACACTATTGTACGCGCTCTGTATGCGACGAGTGCCTACGTATATGCCTGGTACTTATGTGCGCAGGTATTATATTCGTAGCTACTGCTGTAAGTTCCTCGCGGTAAGTTGCGGAGTTCTGCGTGTTTGTATCCGACTCAATGTGCTTCTGTGGCTCGCAATGTTTTTGATATATATATCGTAGGTCGGGCCAACGTGCCCTAGCCCCAGGTTTAACAGCAGCCTATTCTGATGTTGCAACGGGAACTATGGGTTAAATTGACACTCGACACGAATTTTGAACGTGAAAGTGTGGTGAGCTTAAGCTTTATTTTTACCAATCCGCCGGAGGACAAAAAAAAAAAAAAAAAATCGAGGAGAAACTTAAAGTTCGTTGGCTTACTTCGCCGACCTATTAATACCAACTATTAATATCAGTATGAATAGCCGCCGACGTGCAATCTTCCACCTTTAACGCTCTCGCAGCTGCGCTGCTCGCAGTACTGTTTCATACCATACGAGTACTCAGCATGTTATCTTACGGTGGAGTTTTCGTCGTCCCAATCATGCCCGACGTTGAAACCATGGCAGGCGCCAGCCGGCTTCCACGCGCACGCCCTGGTCCACGGCATTGGACGTATGAGGGTCGCCATGGCTCCCTTTCCCTTGGAGAGCAGATTGTCATTTTTGCCCGCTGCTGCGTGTCCTGGTACGACTCGTGCAATGGACGTCGCCCCATATAACGCCATACGTACGCACAGGCCCTACAATCCTATAGAGGTCACCGTCTCGTGGTGCCCTACCTATCCAGCAGTAGTAGTCTTTTGACAACCGTAGAGCTCTCTGCAGCAGTACGATGTACCGCACAGAGGCAACGCCGAAGCTGCCTTGTGGCTATCCGCAGAAGGGAGAACGTCGGCGTGCCCAACCCAGAACAGCACTTCGACGTACGCGCGGTAGGTTCGGCTGTGACGAAAGGATAAGGGACGCAGAGCAGAAAGAGGAGGAGGGGGAAGAACACATGTTGGCCCTACAAGCATACCCGTACGTGTGAAAAACGGATGCCAGAGGATACCATGCACCGCACAGACAGACACCTAAACTGTAGTCAGAATCGTACCCGTACTCGTACGTACAGAGTCGTAGACCAGCACAGTTAGTCCAGTACCCCATTGCTTTACTACCCGGTACAAAAACTTGAAAGAAGTATCTACTATCCACGATCCACGAAGACGAAAACGGATCCGTTTTTTTTACGCGGCGGAATATTTATCCAATAGAGTACCGTGCCGGTTCGGGAAACGCTTCAAGTTACGCCGCGCGGCTCAACCCGAGACCCACGACCAAACGACGCAACAGCACAACAGGACCCACGGCCGAAGGCTCCCAGGGTACTCGTGAGACGGAAGGCCTAGCGGCGAAACAGCGCTCAAGACTGACGCATAAAGTGGTCGGAGTCACAGTGGCGTGTTAGCATAAGACGCGGCGTGGGGTGTCATTGTTCCGATTGAGATATGTCGGGGGAAGTAGGAGTGGATGACGAGGAAGAAGGAGGCCAGGTTGCGCTTCCACCCCGCATCGTGAGCGACGACGAGGCGTGCAGGCAGCTCAACCAAGAAGAGCTGCTGACTCGTGTCAGGTACATAGTGTGCCCGTCTAGCATGTAGGGCTGCTGTAAGCTTTGTCAGTAGGAGTTGTTTGGGCCTCTCTCTCGTGCCTATTTTGTGTGCTCTGTGCACCTTCGCGAATATGTCGCCGTTCGTTGCTTTCGCCGCCAGCAATACTCCCCGTGTGCCGAAGTACCTGAGAAGCATCGTTGTCAGTGTCATACACGAGTACCTGTACGACATACCAAGTATATATTAGCATGTACAAACAGTCACTATCAGTACGAAGCATAATACGAGCAGAGTGCGGCCGCCTATCTTGCTGTCGTGGGATGCATCCTGAGTACGTACGTGCCCGATGTATCACGCAGCTGGCAAAATCAAAGTCCAGTATGATACTCGTACATATTTTCAAAATAAACAGTAAAAAACTACAAGGTATTAATACTACTGCAGTACGAAGCAACAATCAGTTGTGACGTCCAGGATTTCGTCGCAATTCATCTTTGCAAGCTACGTACGTACTTTTGATGTACATTGATCCAGGGTTATAATTAGGTGTACCACGGGCCGGAGTACGCGATGTGCCCCCCGCACCACAAGCCATAGGCGAGGTGTGGCCCTCCGCTAGGGGTCCCCGGAGGACCACCGGAGCCCCCCCCCGAGGGTCGTCGGAGGCCGCCGCCTACGTAAGGCCCACCGGGGGGCACAATTTTGGCATATACACTCAAAATGTACGTATAGCGGAAAAAAATTGAACTGAGATCTACACAAAAAGACAGGTTTTTTGTATCACAAAGCCATTTGACATGGACGTGTTCAGGAGCATGGGTAAAGGTGCCTCAAACAGCGAAAAAGACCCCTAAAAACGTTTCGCCTCCTGCAATTTTTTTTTTCGTCTACGCAAAAAAATGGTGGTGAGTTAAAAAACAGATGTGCGGCAAGCCACACATAGCCTTCGGCGGATGGTGTGCTACGCGCGAATTCTGACAAAATTTGTGCGCCAGAGCAACGTTGCACCACCTAACTTGAATCCTGCTTCGATCATGTATGTACGATACGCCCGCACTACTCGTAGTTCAAGCAAGCGACGGAAGAGAATATATCGTTCTGCTGCTGTATGCCGACCGCTGACCTCTGTCTCAGGAAGATGAACGACGATCTAGAGGCAACGCGAATCCCCCTTCACGACGTTCCCGTGGGCTTGGTCGTCCAAGCCCTCTCGAGGGAGAAGACAGCGGTGAGAGCTTGGCCAACCCGGACATTATTTGTTTGTATCCTCCCTTCGATATCGTGCCTTCTTGTCCTTGGACGGGAGGAGTCGCAGGGGAAACATATTGGAAACTCTGGAAAAGACTGTTTCCCGGGAAGTATCAGGCTCCAGTTGGGGAAACACGTACCAGGGTACTAGGTATCTATGAAGATGTTATCTATGTAGGGGTGACATCAGATACCCTCGAGCGCACTACTTCGTATCGGGGTAGCTCAGTAGGTAACACCTTTACACAGCTCTGCGCCAAACGTCTATATAGCGGTAAAAAGATCGTCCAGTAAATTTCGAATTATTAATAGGATTGAAATCAAGGCCAGGCGTGTCAGGGATGGGGGGGGCGGGGTGGGGGGGTACGAATGGCAAACGGTTTGGGGAGGGCGCATCGAGTGCTCCGGAATCTGGGGCATACAATAACAGCGGCAGCAATGCGAGCCAATGGTTTTGTGGTGGTACGTAGTGACTCGTGTTTCACATCGTTCGGTAAACACGAGTCACTACATACCATTACGCCACCACTGCAGCTGGTACTGCTGCTGCGGGTATTGCATACCGCAGGGTCCAGAGCACTCGATGCGCCCTCCAAAAGCAAACGGTTTGGGAAGGGCGCATCGCGTGCTCCGATACCTGAGGTACGCAAAAGCAGCAGTAGCTATGCCAGCCGGTGGCGGCGTGGTGGTACGTATTGACTCGAATTTCACACATTTCAGTAAACGCGAGTCAGTACGTACCACCACTACCATCACCAACTGGTGTTTGTTGGTGCAGCTATTGCATACCCCAGGGTCCGGAGCTCTCGATTCGCCTTCCCTAAACCGTTTTCCTTTCGTACCCCCCCAAGTCCGCCTCACAAGTGGTTCTTAGTAGGATGCAGTTTACCCTTCACGTGACTCGTCGGACACCTCACGGTGCTTCGCGCTTGGTTCAAGCAATATCTGCCTGGTCGGTGAAAACCCGACATGTTCCGTCCCGGCATTGTAGGGATGCGAGGGTCTGTGGTCATACGACTGCGGCCATGCATGAGATCGAGTACACCCCCCCCCCACTTTCCCCCCGCTCTCCGCCTTGCTTGGACGCGGCTCCCCCAAAATCTCGCTCCTTCTTCGCAACGTTAATGAGTATCTTCGTCGTGCTGTTTTTTGTGTGTATTTACCCTATCTTTCCGCAAATTTAAGGATTTTTTCGGGTGTTCATGTAAGTACCCAGTCGTGTCAAGGAAATGATCAATTCCGCGTTTTTTTTGCTTGGTATTTAGATCTGATTGGTCTTAGCGCGGTACGTACGGTTCGTGGTCATGATATCTGATACAGTATAATAGGCCTGCGAACAAGCACCTAACAAGAAAATATGGCGCACATTTTGGGGGGGCGCTAAGAAAATTGGGTCAGGAAAAATCGTGCTCAGGGGCGAGCGCTGCACTAAATCCTACCGGTATGCAATAGCCTATGCTCACGGTTGTTCAAGGATGGTCTCACACCACCAGGTAAGGTGCTAAGGCCTTTTCATATTAGGTGTGTCTCATTAGGGATGACACCTATCTCAGCAGCAGCTAGTATTACCTAGTCGCTGCTGCGTAACACGGGGTTACCTGGTACAACCTAGCTCGAACTACAGTACGTAGGCAGCACCCATAGTTATTTGAGTATGATACCTATCCTTAACCATCATAGTCGTTGCCCGATAACACTAAAAGTCATCTGGAATACATTCACGCATTTCTAGGTACAACAGATAGTTTTCCAGTCTGTTGGTTATCGTTTGTCGGTACAGCAGTGTACAGCAGTAGAACCTGTCTCGCACTACTTACTGCTGTGTACTCGTACACGTAGCAAAATAAATTTCAACAGCAGTAGTATCGTGGATATATACAGCAGCAGATGTAGTGCGTACGCACTGGTAAGCGCGGAGAAGATACCTTTAGCATCTACTGAATCTACAGCAGCACATGTAGTGCGTGCGTGGTAAATCATGGAGAAGATATCTTCAGTATCCCTACGGGACCGGTAGCATAGTATTAGTTATGTATGGTTGAAGTAACATAGGTTACACGGGGACATGAGTACGTACCCCAAACGATATCGATTGCCACACAGTAAAAGTCCTCTGTTGTTTTTTGAGCTGAGTATTCCCTGTTTTGTTTCGTTTTTGGACGAATTGTAAGGATAGGATCTTCCTTGATGTCTTCAAGCTGTGAGCGCACACGCGCATCGCTCCCGCGCCAAGCTTTCATCTGCTGAGCAAATCAATCAATCCACTTGGGGTCAACACATCATCTCGTCGTCTTCTCTCCTATCGAAACTTCTCGTACAAGTTCACCTAACCGTGACTGTGTTTGCCTCAAACATCGACTGTGTGTTAATCGGCCATCAGCAATCGATTCTAGGCGTACACATCGTTACGAGCTGGTACACACGTCTTTCGCCAAAACCGATATGTCTTATTGGCGATCCCAAACTGTACTGCTTGTCCCGATACTTCTGCGCTTTAGCCCCGTGATCTTTGTGTCCATGTCTGTCTGCACCCCGGGTATTATCGCCTCTCTTTCGTCTCTGTTCTCGTGTGGAAACAGGTTATTTGCCTCTATGAGCGCAGCAAGTGACCGATTGAGGATGCGCAGGCGATGCTCAATTAAGATAGGGCGGAGCATACCCATCGAACCTTTGATCGTGCGAAAACAGAATATGCAGCA
This sequence comes from Macrocystis pyrifera, assembly GCA_031763025.1. NCBI lineage: Eukaryota > Phaeophyceae > Laminariales > Laminariaceae > Macrocystis > Macrocystis pyrifera. The sequence continues at coordinate 4,033,077 of JASSKH010000030.1, forward strand.
ATGGTACCTTTTTCGGTATCAGGTACCCAGACATAAAGCGCAAAAGGCTTTGTCGCGTGTGCTTCGACAGGGCGGGGCTTACCAAGTACATCACTTTCTGACTGAGTAGAGGGGTCTGTAGCTCTTTTTTTTCTTGGGCTCTTCACTGGTGAAGCTCTCTATCCCACCCAAGCCGACAAAAAAAAAATCAAGATGAGAGCAATCCCAGGACTTGCGGGTATACAACGGCAACCGTTGTGAAAGATCGAATGGTGGCATTCTAACGATATTGACTATATAGTTCTTCGCAGTGCTCTTAAGGAGCCCCATCAATCAGAACTGTTTTGGCCGAGAAGAACGACCTATATCGTTGCACGGGTCTAGCGACTACTAAAACACTCCTCAACTAAGGAACTACCCAACAAGGCATGGCCCTTATAAGGCATATGCCACAGTAAGGCATGACCCTTATAAGGCATGCCACAATAAGGCATGGCCCATACAAGGCACGCCTTATGGCTGAACACTGTGAATCGTTGTACACCAGCTGGCCATGGGATTGTTCATCGGGTTGAAGCCCGCCACTTCGGGCGGAAATAAAACGATCGCTTGGGCTTCGTGTTGATGTCTAAGCGGTTCTTATATTCTCAAAGTCAGTTCTGGTGCGCTACTGCAGGCACTAAGGTATGCACAGTAGCTCGTCAAGTGAGAAAGACGCCTCAGAAAAACTAGGTAACCCACGTCCTTTCAGGGGATGATCATGTATGTATGTCCCTGATCCCATCACAGAGGAGTGAGAAGTACCGTAGCAGTAAAGAGCGTTGAGCTCGCACAGGGGTAGGTGCGATCGTTTTTTCAGCGCTCGTTTTTTTTTTCTCGACAACAACGGCAAAGGGTACTAAAAGTCGAACATTATATAAAAAAAAGTCGAACAGGTGTATTTTTGGAAAGCTCTCGACCAGGTCTTTTCCGAAAACACCTTTCGTTCGGTATTGACAACCTTAACTTTCCCTTAGTTCTGGAAAAAAATCGCGCGCTAAAAAATTCGCACCCCGGCGCAAACTCAATGCTCTTCACGGTACTGACCGACTACTATTACGGGGGACCATAGTAAATAGAACCAAATATTGTTAGTAAAAATAGGTAAATATACAGGTTTTTGTGTGTACCGGAGGTCCTATTTACTATGGTCCCTCGTAATACTACTACTAAAACTGCTGCTACTGCTACTGCTGCTGCTGCTACTACTACTGCTACTGCTACTGCTACTGCTACTACTACCCCTACTACTAGCACGGCCGTGTACGAGTATCATATGCATGTAGTCTAGAGCGGAAGCGCCGTTTCTCTGCTATATATACGGTGCGCACAAGTACCTACTACTACTGGCACGTAACTGCATCTTAAACTTCTACTGTCAACACAAATCATGTGGCGATCCGATTGTACCAGGTATATGTATGTATGTACCGAAATCTACCGTAATTTGTACGCACAACACGCAAGGCGTACCATGTACTAGCATCCCCGAACTGATTGCCGATTACACAAACTTCCCCCAATCGGTCTCGATGCCCCATCTTCTGTCTGTCTCTCTCTCTCTCTGCCCCCCCCCGTCCCCCGCCGTGTAGGGATTCGAGGGTCTACGGTCATACGACTACGGCCATGCATGATAGTGAGTACCTCCCCCCCCCCCCCCCGGCCGGCCCCACGTCTCGCTCCTCTCCGCTCTCTTCCCGCCTTCCCCCCCTCTCTTAACCTCTCCTCCTGACAATAAACCATGTTTGACAGGCATCCTGGTCCCGACTGTGCCAAGAAGGGGGAAGGCCGAGCGTCGCCGCGCACATCCGGCGAGTTATCAGGACCACTACTACCACCACCACCACCATCCATAGCGCTAGCGGTTGCGACTATGGTCGTCTCCATTCCGCCCCTCCGACGTTTCGCTCTTCTCCGGGTCAGCGACCTGCTCTCACGTGGGAGGGGGAGTACCCACGGTGTCGCTATCGGGCGAATTTTAAGCCCCCAGTTTTCGAAGACGAGCCTTCTGACAGTAGCGAGGACGAAGGAACTCAGGCCGCTGGAAAATGAATTCAAGTAATACATCGCCATGTATTTCATCGTATCGAATGCGTGATTGGCGTTTCGCCTGTTGTATCGTGCATCGGGTTGATTCTTCGGCCCAACGATGGATCGATGGATTCCTACTGCTGGGTATACGTAAAAGAGCTACGCGCACTCGCATGAGTTTTTTGGCCGGTACATGTTCGACCTGTGCGTGTGTTGGTCTTCGGGCCAACGGCTGTATATACTTAAAATATCTACTTTAGTACTCGGAGGACTTTTTGGCCGGTACATGCTCCACCTGTGCACGTATTGGTCTTTGAGCCAACGAAAAATCACCACGCACTATGAAGACGTATACTTGTACGTACACTCATACTGCTGTGTAGGAGGTACTTGTGTACGAAGTACTCCTGTTGATAGTATCGTACGTAGGGGCATTCTTTGTCTTGGTGGGGAGTAGATAAGGGTCAAAAAGCGATCGCAGCGCGGAGGCACGAAGAAAAAAAACGAAAAAAACGTTGCTGTAAAAAACGTACGCACACTGATGATGAAGGCGAAAAAAGCCGTCTGTTTAAAACGAAAAAATCGTTGCTGTAAAACGTACGCACACTGATGACGAAAAAAAACTTCTGTTTTTAGACTACGAACTACCTGGTATACCGGAGTGCCAACCCGCAAGTTGCTGCTTGTATGTACTGCTTAGCTGCTGCCTTGCTTGGGTGGTCGCTCTTAGCTTATGAAGATAACATCATACCTGGTATAAAAAAATAGGTCGGTGCTGTCCGTCACGGCAAAAATACGTGCTAGATGAGACAGATCATGAAAAATCCAACCCAGAAAAACATTTACGTCTCGCATATCATCATTAAATATACCAAGTGCAGATCCACATCTCTTCTGCTGTCCAAAAAGAGGCTTTAGAACATGAAATAGTAATGTATCCGAGGCACGTCCACGGTGCGGAGTAGTCAGAGGTCGTGAGGTGCGGTCGAAACATGCGGCGAGAACCACGTGGGCGGGTCCCGATCTACCCGGTCCTCTCTTGAAAAGGCACTTACTTACAGCATACTCGTAGGAAGATCTATTTGTCAGAAAAACTTATAGACCATCTGATCTATCGTAGAATATTCCATTGAAAATGAGAACACTCACATCTTTGTGACCAAAAGCCAAACAAACATGGGATCATAGGACAATCGGTCGGAAAATAATTAAGGTGTGTGCACACCGATTGGCAATGTCGAACCGCGCATGCATGCGTTGGCAGTCGTCGATTCACGTGCGCTCAGCAAGTCACCACTGGGGGGGGGGGGGGGGGGGGGGGGAACGGGCAGGATCCGAACAATTCCCAGAGAAGAACAAGCCTACTGTATCACGCCTCTTTACGTATTCCCCAGATCGGTTGGCCACAACCAAATATGCTACATATTCACTAGGAGACCGCAGTTTGACCCTTTGACCGACCGGCCATGAGCCCTGACCGCCCCACTCTAAAACTAGCATAGTAAGGCCCAAAAAAAGGCCTTGACACGCCCCAAAAAACCGACCTCCATTGTAGCATATCTAGTCACAACATTCGCAAGGTTGTGTGTCTAACAGGGTAAACATACTGAGAGGTACCCGGGTACTAAACGTGGCTATTCAGGCAATACTCGAGTAGGTACCCGGGTATAATGCCCCCAGAGTAATAGATACTCGGGTACCCCCCGAGTACACAAATAGATACCCGGGTACCCCCCGAGTGTTATACGTATAGATACCCGGGTACCCCCAGAGTATCTCCCCGAGGGAATATACCCTACTAAGCACGCCCGTAACACATTTGCTGGAAATCGTAGCACTGCCGAGTACAATCAACACGACCCACACCCTCCGCTCGGGCCTGCAAGGCCTCGAAGGCGGGGCTCACTCCCTTCCCCCCGTCCGCGTGCAGCCGAACCCGAGAACTCATTTTTGCCTCTTCATCCAGCCGACCCGAGAACCCCTTCTGCCTTCTCATCCCCTTTGTTGCTCTTCGTCGCGGAACAACAGCACACACAGAGCCAGGCAAAGCCAACCTCATTTCCCAATGCCCTGCCGCGGCACACACAGTCACAGCATCCCACCAACCCTGCGTCACGGCACACCAGTTCCACAGCCGAATATACCAATCAGCCCCCCGGAAGCAGGCAAACATCCTGCGTAAGAGAGCGCGGTTTGACCCCTACTTCCTCGGCCGACCCGTCCCCTTGCACTAAAAATACAGTAGTAGTGTCGAGACAAAGTTGATCTTGACGCGCCCAAAAAGATCTCTCTTCTACGTAGGAAAAGCATATTTCGACACCCCAAGCAGATGGGCACGACCGCGACGACTTGGGCCGCCCTAGCCCGGCCCTAGCCCGGCCCTAGCCCGGCCCTAGCCCGGCCAGGCCAGGCCATGCCAGGTCAGGCCAGGCCTTATCTCATGAGGAGGTCTCGAGGGCTGCCGGTACGGTGGCGCGGTCACGAGCCAACTGCGCCACCTGCACACGCAGCTTCTCGAAGTTCTGAAGCCACTTCCTGCGGCCGAAGACGGAAACAGAAAAAATCACGCGCAGCAGAAATACGAAAAAAAACAAAAACACAAAAAGCAGAGGACAAGACACAAAAGAAGATGGAGTGCGCCAACCGAGGCGGGGGGAGGGTGGGATGGGGAGGGTGGGGTGGGGAGGGGATGAGGAGGGGGTCGGGGGGGGGCGGGGGCACGAGGGTGTGATATATCATCACAAGCGTCTTGTTGGCAACAAAGTGGGTTGGAGTGAGAGAGGAGGGAACGGTGTGAGGGTATCATATATCTCATCACAGCCTCATTGTTGTTGTTCTTACGTTAAATTAATCGCCGTTGTCTAGTCTGCGGTCACAAGTTACGCTCTTTTCGTTCCGGAGTGGAAGAATACCTAAAAAAAAACGAATTTAACATTAGGCACAACCGAAAGTAAAGCGTGCACCTCAAGACAATAAATAAAAGATAAAATCGTGCAAAAAATACACACCAAGTATTGGGTGTGTGGCTCTGGTTCAAGGCCCACAGGAAACGCCCGCTAGTCACGAAGTTCAACACATCGTAGGTTGTACGACGTGCAACAAACACCCTTGTCAACAGTCGAGTACTCGTAGTGGCTACGTAAGTAGACGCGAGAGTGGCGGAGCGGGGGGCGTGGGTGGATGCGTGAGTACCGCTGCCACACACAAAGTTTCTGAGCTTCATTGCGAGAGAGGTGCGCGCGGGCTTTGCCAGCACATGAAAATGAAGAGCGCGCGAGAGAGAGAGCAAAACTCGCTCTCAACAGCAAAACTACGCAGATTTTGTCACTCTCTGATCAACCTACGTACCAGGTACCAGGTATAGAACAACTACTATTGCGGGGGACCATAGTAAATAGGACCTACGGTACACACAAAAGCCTATATATTTCCCTATTTTTACTAACAGTATTTGGTCCTATTTACTATGGTCCCAGGTAATAGATGAATATACACTACGCAGAAATGGATGTGTCTGGGGGGGGGGGGGGGGGGGGGGGGGGCGTACTCAATTGTTGCTTGCCTTAGTCATTTGACCATTGACCACGCATCCCTTTCGAGACGGAGGTATGTAACTGGGGGAAGAGGGGTAAAGCCAATACTACTAATATTAGCCCCGTTAACATCAGCACCAATGCTGTCCTGAATCGGGTGGGGGAGGGGGTGCGGGGGGGGGTGGGAGGGGGGGGGGGGGGGCATCACTAACTTGGTTCGGCTGTCACGTCGCGCCCCCTTCTGCACTAGCACAACACTGAGACTGCACAACACCAATAACGTACGGAAAAAAATAACGCAGTGAGCGCCAAAATGTTGGGGGTGTCTCTGTTAGGAGTAGGAACGGTGCTCCGTCTCGAAAGGGATGCGTGGTCAATGGTCAAATGACTAAGGCAAGCAACAAATGACCAAGACTGCCAAAAATCAACAAAACAGATTTTTTTAATGTAATGTAGGCAGTGAGCGCTCAAATGTTGGGGGTGCCTCCCTTCGCAGTGCGAACGGTGCGCCGTCTCGAAAGGGATGCGTGGTGAACGGTCAAATCACTAAGGCAAGCGACAAATTAAGTGTGCCCCCCCCGTCCAGCCCAACACCTCACGGTGATTCAGGTTATAGGTGCAGCAACGTCTGCCTGGTCGGAGAAATCCGGACGTGCTCCGTCCCGGCCTTGTAGCGATGCGAGGGTCTTTGGTCATACGTCTACGGCCATGCATGATGATGAGTACACCCCTCCCCCCCTATATTATATACCTGGTATATATATATATATATATATATTTTATTCATCACTTTTACTTTCCAGCCCACTCGTAGGAGGTTTTACCCTCGACGATCTTCTGGACAAGCCGTAGTCACAGGTGTCGTCCCTTCTCCCCCCCGGTACGTGCCTTTTATTTTTGTCGCGCATAGGGTTCAGCATTCCCACTGCTCGTCGATTTTCAGCGAATGTAGCCAACTCACGCTTTCGCGCTTTCCGCTTATCAATTTTTTATGCAAGAAAAAGTCCCTATGAGCATGTGCACTCGGTGGGACTTGAACCCACGAAATTGATCTTGACAGGCACGCGGACCACCTACCAAGCCACCGGGGACGCCGGCTCTATAGGTTGGGTTGGCGTCGGTTGGCGACGGCGCTGTAAAACACGCCTCTCACTGCGTGAGCTAGACATCCAGGGCACCGTTTTTTTTTTTTGTTTTGTTTTTTTGGCGGTTACCACGGCTGGCGGTCAAGTTAGATCATTTTTGTGCGGGAAGAACCTTTACTCCGCGCAAGGGGGATGATCGTATCACGCAGTGGGTATATGGTGGGGCACCCACGAGGCAGTTACATAGTAAACCCATTGCTGTCTCTGGAAGTGGCCACACCAGAAATTAAATCAATGCATTGATGGTGTCATCCATATGCAAGACAATCCGCCTCAAACGCGGTTCTTAGCGGGATGCAGCTCACCCTTCATGCGACTCGCCCAATACCTCACGTTTCGCTTCGCGCTTGGTGCAAGCAACGTCTGCCTGGTCGGTGAAAACCCGACGCGCCCCGTCCCGGCATTGTAGGGATGCGAGGGTCTATGGTCATACGACTACGGCAATGCGTGACTCCCCCCCCCCCCCAGCGTCTCCTGGGACTCTTTGCGATTTCCGACTCCTACCTCTCCCCTGCCCCGATAGGCTTGGGTGCCTGTTGGAAGAAAGCCTCGAGCTCTGTTAGGTGCTCCGGGTGCGTGGGCCCACGACGGCGCTGCCTACCAGCATGGGCCAGATGAACCCTTGAAAAAACGTGAGGACCAAACAGGGAAGCATCAGAAAAAAAAAAAATGCGTTTAAATAAAAAAAAAAATATATATACGAAGTATATCGACAAGCGTAATGAGAAAAAAAAAAAAGTTTTTGCTTTTTAAAGAAGGTTTCTTAGCCCCTTGAGAACCGCACTCCCGTTTTGGGGACAAGATACTTGGAATTAGAGTCAAATATATGTTTAATGGACTGCTTATTAATAGTACTAAACGTTTTAGAAAAGAGAGCGTGAGAGAACAACGAGGGCGTGAGAAGAACGGACTGGGAAGCATGAGAAAGAAAAAAAAAAAAGCGTTTTTTTTTTCGAAATACATATCGACAAACGCACGACAAACGTACTGAAAAAAACCCGATCAACGACAACTCCTGAGAGGACCGGACACGGAAGAATCAGAATAGAAAAAAATCGAAAAAAAAAACGTACAGACAAACGTAATAAAAAATGTACGCATTGAAAAAACGTTTCTTGAAACGTTTGGAAAAGATAGCTCGTGGGAGGACGACGAGAAACTGAGAGGCACGGACAGGGAAGGATCCGAAGAAACAAGACATTTCGAAAACTGATCGACAAACGCAGACAAACGTATTGAAAAATTAGTGAAAACATTCCTGAAGCACTTTAGAAAAGAGAAGGCGAGAGGACAACGAGAACATGAGAAACTAAGAAGAAAACAATCAGAAGAAATATAGTTTCGAAAAAATGTACCAATTTTATTGAAATGTGCGTATCAGGGTTGTTTTTTATGGAAAATCAGAAAATGCCTCGGGAAAAAAAAAAAAAAAAAAATGTTTTCACGTTGAACGACTTTTTTTTTCTTTATTTTTTCGGCATTTATTTTTTCATGTTTTCGACAAAATGTTGATTTTTTTTTTTGAAAAATCGTTTATGAAAAAAAAAAAAAAAAAATCCGAAAAAACTTCATTTTTCCCCCCTAAAAAAAAAAACGTTTGGAATGACGTCACCTTCGAACAAAACTACTTGAAAAAACGTTTTAATTAAAAAACGTTTTTGTGAAAATCGTTCAGATTAAAAATGCGGGGATAGAGAGGCTCGAACTCTCGACCTTCTGCTTATGAGACAAACGCTCTAGCCGACTGAGCTATATCCCCCCCGCATGTACTTCATCACGGCCAAAATGGCTTGTGAATCTTGCGACAATCGACGGCGTTGTGTACGCAACCTTGTACAAGGCCTACTAAATAGTCTCTGAACAACGCCCTACGTAGCTCCGGCCTCACATGCCTCACAGTCTAGGCAGACGTCATCCAACCCGGCAACAGCTAACGTGTCTCCTCGTGTCTATAGGGGCCCGCGAACTAAACGGGACGGGACGGACTGGGACTGGACGGGACTGGCACGGCTAAAAGACTGGACTCCTGAAAGTCTCTTGTTGACAGTTTCTACAGCAATACGTACTGTGTCTCGAAAACCTCCCTTTTGGATGCAACTCTCCATTTTGGTGCAGTGGGTACCCCGAGAAAAACACCACTCCGTGACAACCTTAAGCCGAAACACTTGGGGTACCCGCACCCACTGCTCTACTTTCTACTTTCATTGCTAACAAATACATTCCAGGTACGTACGCACGAGTATTACACGGGGGTCCGCAGTTAATAGGACCTATGGTATACATAAAAACCTATATATTTACATTTTTTTACTTAACAATATTTGGTCCTATTTACTATGGTCCCCCGTATTAATTGGTTTCGTTTCTTCACGCTTGAAAATTCATTATTTTCCTTGTGGTGGGCACTCGACGGAGGCAAGGCAAGGCAAGGCGGGAGGGAGGGGAAGGGGCGGAGGGGCGGGGGGGGGGGGGGGGGGGGGGGGGGGGGGTTCTTTACCTGTGTCCGAGAATCGGTCGTGGAGCTCGACATAGCGGTTCCGGAAAGTGGTCCAGACCATATCAGAGCCGATTGCGGACATCGCCAGGGACGAGAGAGCTATGCCGGCGTCCTGCAGCCTCACCTGCGAAACGAAAAGAAGCCGCACGTATCAAATACGAAAAGAAGAAAAAAAACGCGAAACAAATACTCTATTAATAGTCTCTCCAGAATGCGACTTCAACTTCAAATCATGCTCGTTCTACTGTACATCCAACAGCACCCCCTACAAACCGAACATGCCTCCCACCAGCCATGATATCTATTCAGCACCGCTTCACAAACCCCAGGGCTGAAATCTTCAAGTCTTCAAATCTTCCACGTGCACGTGTGAGCGTGTGAAGCAAAACCGAGATGCCATTGACGCACGACGCGAGCTATATACGATATAGGGGTATGTGGCACTTTTTTTATTTTTCCTTATGAAGCAAATATTCTTGAACTGACGGAGTCACTGAGGAACTACTCAGCATATATTACACTGTAGGACATATTAATTAAAAGTATATACTATTATAGTATTACGGGGGTCCATAGTTACTAGGACCTATGGTATACACAAAAACCTATACATTTACCTAGTTTTACTTACAATGTTTGGTCCTGTTAACTATGGTCCCCCGTAATAGTACACCAATCTGTCTCGAAATATAAGCACCGAATTGATTGAATATTAATGTAGAAACGGTCCTTATCATTCGAAACAGTGGTATATATCCCACGGGATTGTTCATCGGAGGAAAAAGCCTTCACATCTCACCAAAACTCAGTTTTGACTCACTGAACAGTATGGAGCTCTCCTTGAGGGATAAAGCCCCAGAAAAAATAGGTAACCCGCGTCAAACCAACAAAAAAAAAACGCGCGAACATCACGTGTGAACGTGTGTGTGCAAACACCAAGCCCTCGCCATTGACACATTGACACGGACGCGCGCTGTTCATCTTTTTTTTTTTGTTCGGAGAAGAACAAAGAGTCACTCACACACATTTTGAAGAGCGGCTCTTTTCGAACATTTTTTTCAGAGATAGGGAAAAAAAAAAAAAAAAACGCGATTCTTAAAAGCGCTCTTAACTTGGGGATCATTTTTTTCAAGTCCACAGAGGGGGGGGGGGGGGGGGGGGGGGGGAAATGGGTTCGAAAAAGGTACGAAGTCACCGAGCATCTTTTACCGCACTGCAGTAGACTTCACAGATCTCGAGGAGCTTTGCAGTTGGTACGTAGAACTCCACAACTACATGTAACTCTTTCTCCAGAGCTAGACGCGAAAGTAAAGAGATGAAAAACAAACAAACAAACAAACAAAAATGCATGACAAAGGCACGTACGTAGCGCTGTCTGATTTTTTTTTTCATTCTTGTCAACTATTTACGGGGGACCACAGTAAATGGGACCAAATATTGTCAATAAAAATAGGTAAATATATAGGTTTTTGTGTATACCGTAGGTCCTGTTAACTATGGACCCCCTGCATAATAACACTGTTGCCTACGGCAGTACCATGCATACTCTGTACATACATTCCCTCGTGGTTGCATGAAAATTATTTTGTATATACATACACACACATATATATATTATATATATATATAAATACATATATATACCAGGTATATATCAAAGAAACAGCTCTGAGATCGAGGATTTCATCGAAGCACACCTTTCTTCGCAAGCTGCGTGTGTGTCACACTAGTCGCACTTCGATCGCACGTACTACGGGTGTTATATGGCCTCATGCAGGATATTGCATACATCCCGTGTATATAAGTACAGACCTCCATCGCTGTATTCTCTCGTGATCGCGTGTACACAAACTGGTACACATGGCCATCCCGTGGTAGGAGTTGCACTTCGTGTGGGCGTTTTTTTTCTTCTGATCGGTTGAGCTCCTCAAGTGAGCAACGAGTAGTACACCGCTGATCGACAGTATGATACGATGCTTTCACTACTGTAGTACACATACTATTACGGGGGATCATATTGAATAGGACCTACGTCACACACAAAAACAATTATATATTTACCTATTTTACTGACAATATTTGGTCCTATTTACTATAGCCCCCCGTAATATACATGATTTTTGGGACTGTTATCGAGCATAGAAATCTCGGTCGGGTTGGGTTTTGCGCGGGCAGAAGGTTTCTTCGTGAGTCAAGATAAGGCACCGCCCCTCCAAGGTGGCATTTATCTAAACGTATACAGACCCACCACGCCCTCCGTTATCATACCTCCCCGGAATCGAGGATGAAGTCCATGGCCTCGCGAAGCAGAGCTTTGTCCTTCGCCTTGCCGAGGGCGGACAGGCACTGACGCCTTTCCTCCCCCGAGTCGGTCGTCCTGTAGATATCGATAACCTATTCGTGGGGTATCAGAAGAAGGGGGGGGGGGGGGGGGGGGGGGGGGGCGTACTCATTTGTTACTTGCCTTAGTCATTTGACCATTGACCACGCATCCCTTTCGAGACGGAGAACCGTTCCTACTCCTAATAGAGACACCTCCAACAATTGGGCGCTCATTACGTTGTTTCCATATATTACATAGAAACTTTTCGCTAATCTTATCCCCTTCCTGTTAGGCCTCCTGTGGCCACCATCTATCTCCTAGGATAGCGATCGTTTTCTCGCTGCTATTCATTGTATCAAACTCTTCCATGTCACATTCGTCTATTTTCCTCATCTCCTCTTCTAACACATCCCGCTCCTCCTTGTATATTTCACATTCTCCTACTATGTGAGTTCTACTCTCTATTGCTTTGCCACACGGGCACATCTGTGCGTCTACTTCCTCCTCCTCCCGGCTACTGGTGTACATCTTCTTTCTGGCAGGTCCAGGCCCCCTACACGAAAGCGCAGTTTCAGCGTTTTCGCGAAGTCCATTGGGCCATGCAAATACGTTTTCATTCCTATTCCTTCCCTCAATCCCCCGTACATTCGAGATAGAGCGGGGGTGTACTCATGTCGTGTATGGCCGTAGTCGTATGACCATAGGGGGTGAGGGGGGGGTGTAAGGAAGGGCTATAGGGGGTGAGATGAGGTGTCCCTCAAAAAGCGAGACTCGAAAGCGACTTTTCAAGAACGTGAAATTCAGCAGTTTATTTTTCTGTTTTTCAACAAACGACCGGCAGAACTATTCGCGGGGAGAACGTACTGCAGTAATCACAATCAAATATGGACATATATATATATTTTTTAATCATCACTTTTACTTTGTAGCCCAACTCGTAGGAAGTTTTACCCTCAGCAATCTTCTGGACAAAAACCGTGGTCGCAGGTGTCGTCCCTTCTCCCCCCCGGTACGTGCCTTTTGTTTTTCGTCGCGCATAGGGCTCAGCATTCCCACTGCTCGTCGAATTTTCATCGAATGAAGCTAACTCACGCTCTCGCGCTTTCCGCTAATCATTTTTTTTTTTAATGCAAGAAAAAATCCCTACGAGCATGCACTCGGTGAGACTCGAACCCACGAAAATCGATCTTAATAGGCACGCGGATCACCTGCTACCAAGCCACCGGGGACGCCGGCCAATAAACATAGGGAGATGTGCGCGGTTTTTTTAATCGATCGATCAGGGGTTCTGATTGCTATGCCACCGTAACACCAACGACACGACCATTGCCACACACGACTGCCACCACCACCACGTACATCTTCGTCGTGCACCCCGAAAAACAAAAAGTGAACATACTACAGTAGTACCAGGTAACACCGTAACCACCACCACCACGACCACCACCACCATCACCACTACCACAACCACCACCACCACCACCACCACCACCGCCGTCACCACCACTTCGACCACCACCACAACACCACCACCATTACCACCATCATCATCACCACCACCACTTCGACCACCACCAACACCACCACCGACACCACGACCACTATCACCATCAACAACAACAAAACGGGGGGGGAGAGGGGGCGTTTCGTGGGCGATGGTTGACCGACGGCACTGACCTGTCGGAACGCCGAGTCTCCCCGCACGCCTACCGCAGTCGCAAGGATGGCGTACCTGCGCGGCCGCCGTTTCCGCCCGTCCAATTTTGTTTTCCGAACGCGCCCAACGTATGTAGACGGAGGCAAGAGACGGACGCAAAACACAAGAGGGCGAGCACGGCACCGACCAAAATAAATGCAGGGGGATCTTGTCGCCAGGTTCATTGACGACGTGGCCAACAACACAAACTCTCAGACATGCATGCAACCAATCGCAATCGTAGCATCGTCTAATACCTCGCCCCCCCCCCCCCCCCCCCCCCCAAATCTGGTTGTTGAAAACCTGACGTGTTCCGTCCCGGCATTGTAGTGGTGCGGGGGTCTATGGTCACACGGCTACGGCCATTCAGGACGATGAGTACCCCCCCCCTCACCCCCGCGCGCTCCCCTAAACATACTAAATCCGGGACCAAATAGAAAACTACCCCTCCCCATCCCACCTCCCCCTCGCCCCCCCCAATGCATCCTTCCATACACAATCGCCATACCTCCGGGGCCAAAGAAAAAAAAAATATTAGTACCACTATGCCCCCTCCACCCGGGGGCCCAAGGCCAAAAACAAAGTGAAAAAAAAAAAAATAAATATAGTGTACCACCGATTTGCTCCCTGACCCCTCCTCACTGAACAAAAAACGCAGCTAACACAGCAGCAGCAGCAGCAGCAGCGGTATCTGTTGTTTGCCGAGATAGTGGAGGAGACTCAAGTTCCTCAGGACAGTAGTATCGCCACGAGCAAAAGCGCAGTTGTATATCTACATACCCATCAGACCTCCCGTCTTGCCCTCCGCCCCGTTAATTCCGACCCCGCCCGGCCCCGTTCCTCGTACCTGAGGTCGGCAGGCAGAGGGCTCCCTGAGCGGTCGTTGGCGTATGCGTCGAACTTTTCGAGCGCCTCTGCGTCTATCGCAGAAGCGCCCGACAGGTGAAGGGTTCGGAGCAGCAGCGCGCGCAACGTCGACACCCGCTGTTGTTGTTTTCGCGTTACGCAGCCCAAGCGAAAATTTGATTGTTTCCCGAAAGGAGAAAGCGGTGGGATGGGGGAAAGAGTAGGAACGGTGTTAGGGGAGGGGTACTCATTCTCATGCATGGCCGTAGTTGTATGACCATAGACCCTCGCATCCCTGCAATGCCGGGACGGGGAGCACATCGGGTTTTCACCGACCAGGTAGACATTGCTTCACCAGGCGCGAAGCGCCGTGAGGTGTTGGGCGAGTCGCATGAAGGGTGACCTGCATCTTACCAAGAACCTCTTTTGAGGCGGATTTTCTTGCCTAAGGATGACAGCGTCAATAAATTAATATATTTTCTGGTGTGGCCACTTCCAGAGACAGCAATGGGTTTACTATGTAACTGCCTCGTGGGTGCCTCACCATATACCCACTGCGTGATACGAGCATGCCCCCTTGTGCGGAGTAGAGGTTCCCCCGCACAAAAATGATCTAACTTGACCGCCAACCGTGGTAACCGCTAAAAACAAAAAACAAAAAAAACGGTACCCTGGTTGTCTAGATCACCAAGTGAGAGGCGTTTTTTACAGCGTCGTCGCCAACCGACGCCAACCCAACCTATATATATACCAGGTATATAATATAGGGGGGGGTAGACTTGTCACACCGAAAGGGTCATTGGGAAGCGTTGCCAACCACTTCGAAAAACCGTACCGCAAAAATATAAGACGCACACACAAACAGCAGCGCATTTGTTACTTTCACACGTTCACATACCACACACCTACCAGGCACGCCTGTGTGCAGGAAATGTCGACAAGCGACAGTTGAATGCCCAGCCCAACCGCAAGCCTAACCCCAACTCCACTCAACCAATCCAACCCAACCCAGCTCAACCCAACCCAACCCAACCCACCCCACCCCACCCCACCCCGACCCAACCCAACCCAACCCAACCCAACCCAACCCAAACCAACCCAAACCAACCCAACCCAAACCAACTCAACCCAAACCTAACCAACCTGGGGCTCGCCCTTGGTAGCTGTCCAAGTGACGGCCTGCCACATTGGTTGACAGATGGACCGGACCAGTTCCTGGAATTTTCCGAAGAATTCTTCCTGTGGGGTGTGGGGTTGTGGCGGCAAATATGGAACGAACACAAAAACAGACGACGAAGTCAAAACGATGTACGAAAAAAAATCAACAATGTTGATCCCATGCCACGTCGACGCCTACCCCAGGAGGCCCCAAACGTAACCTGGCGTGCTCTCCATCGAGTGAACGGTGCACTATTGCGAGGGGGAAGAAGGCACTACATGATACACAATAACTATTCTCTACGGCAAAAAAAAGGTAGGCCTCCACGGGAGTGCAACATCAGCCCTACTCCGAACAATCCAACCCCTGTTCAACCCCTCCTACTATTAATAGTACCGTATCCAACCCAGCCCAACCTTACCTGACCCCACCCACCTCACCTCGCCCCACCCCATCCCACAGAGGCGACACTGTCACCATCCGCATACCTCCGAGTAGAGAGAAGCGAGGCCGACGAGACAAGACACGACCGTCTGGCGGACGGGGTTGTCTGGGTCGCTGTTAAGCTTGGAGACAGTGAATTCTGTTCCCAACATAACCCAGCCCAATCCAACCCACCCAGACCTACCTAACCCACCCCACCCTACCCTCAGCCCAGCCTAGCCCAGCCTATCCCAGCCCAGCCCACCCGACTCCCCACCTCACCCCACCCCACAGCTGCAAACACCATCACCACCAATCAGCACACCCCCGAGCAGAGATAAACGAGGTCGACGAGAAACGACACGACTGTCCGGCGAACGAGGTTGCCCGGGTTGATCCTAAGCTAGGACGCAGTGAGTGAACCCCCTACCCTACCCAACCCAACCCAACCCAACCCCACGATCATCACACACCTCCGAGTAAAGAGAAACGAGGTCCACGAGACACGACACGACCGTTTGGCGGACAAGGTTGTCCGGGTCGTCCCTGAGCTTGGAGGCCAGGTCGAGAGCCACGGCCGTCTCCAGCCTGCCCGCCGCCGCCAGCGAAAAGGCGTCCGAGACCGCTCCCGCACGGTCCGGCGGAGGAACAGCGCGATTCTGCATCGCTCTTGAAACATGTTTTTTGTTTTGGTTTTTGTTTTTTGGTTCGTTTTTGTGTCGTTTTTTTTTCAGCGCGAAACGCACGTACGGCATGGGGTCGAATGGGAGGGGAGGGGTTGGACGGGATGGGATGGGATGGGATGGGATGGGACAGGGCGGGGGGGGGGTGGGATGGGACGGGACGGGGTGGAACGGGACGGGGTGGGACGGGATGGGAAGGACGGGATGGGATCGGGTGGGGTGGAGTGAGGTGGAAGGGGCAAAGCGGGCAGAGCGTGCAGTGTGTCGGTGAGTATTTGTTGAGTTTGTTTTCGTTTCACTTGGCGTTCTGCTTGTTCATTCAGTAGATCACATCTCCATTGTGTAGTCTACGTGTATCTGCTAAAACTTCAGAGTAACTCGTTACCCGGTACGTATTAGAGTCTATGTTTCGTACCTTCTTCTCTTGTTTTTTTCGCGCTTTGCCTCGTTCATCCTATCCTGGTTGCGCACCGCCAAAAAACACCCTTCGATCGTTTGGTTTCGTTATATTCCAACAATTTCTCTTTCGTCAACTGACTGCAAACCACTCTGTTCCAATAAATAATCGACATTGGAATAAAATAATCGCGTACAAATGATGCTTATATTTACGTACAGAGTGGCGTTTGTTTACACTGGCAGATAAGAAACGAGAAAACGAAAAAAAAAAGGAGCAGAGAGCGGGTCGCGCTACGCACCTGCTGAGGTTGGCCCAAGCTTTCTCCGTGTAGTTGGCCTTGAAGAACCCGAGCTGCCCGGCGTTAATCTTAAATAAGAAAACAAAAGCAGACAAACAAACAAGCAACACGAACGAACAAACAGAAAGAGACAGAGAGAGAGAAAGAGAAGCACGAGCGAGTTACGAGGTAAAACACACGACAAAAACACACGCACGCTTTGCCCAGCAATGCCTGGGACACATGGCACAAAGGCCGTGTTTCCTGTTATGGACCTAACGACCTACAGACTACTGTCTGTTCGCAGCTTCTCACCAGCCCGCCAGCATCCCGCCCAGTGCCGTTACGATCCACTTGATAATTGCCACTCGCGCGAAAAAAAACGAAAAAAAAAAAACAGGGGCGTTTCCGTATACGTAGTCTATAGTGCTACCACTGCAAAGCACAGCAGAGTACTGCAAAGCACAGTAGAGTACTGTAGAGTACAGTAAAGTACAGTAGAGTACAGTAAAGTACTGTAGAGTACAGTAGAGTACTGTAGATTACAGTAGAGTACTGTAGAGTACAGTAGAGTACTGTAGAGTACGGTAGAGTACCGTAGAGTACTGTAGAGTACAGTAGCATTCATCAGCAGTAGTACTACTGAAACGGTAGATCCTTAAAAAGCTCGCACGATCGGAAGTACAAGAGCTAGAGCACATCTGCAGAGCCCCAAAGCTTCAACCGTTCGAGTACTGCCCTCCGGTCTTGGGGACAAATCACCTTTTACGGGGGACTACAGTAAATAGGAGCAAATATTGTCAGTAAAACTAGGTAAATACATAGGTTTTGGTGTGCACCATAGGTCCCATTTACCATGCCCCCCCGCACTAGAAATTGAGTGGTTGGTCCCCAAAACAGGAAAGCAGTTTGATCTACTGTAGATAAGGGTTGAGCTTCGATTGACTAGACACTACTCCCAGCGGCAGGCGCACGGCGCACAGGGCAAGCCAGTACGGTTAAAAACAACACACTACTACGGGGGACCATAGTGAATAGGACCACATATTGTTAGTAAAAATAGGTAAATACAAAGTTTTTTCACGTATAGCATAGGCCCTATTGACTATGGCCCCCCGTACTATTAATACTTACCAGGTAGAATACAGTAATAGTGTACCGGCGAGTTTCAATACCCGGATAGGTTACTTGTTCGTTTCATTTCCTCATGTATGTACGAATTCTTGTGTGGGCTTTGGTCAATTTCGATGTTTTCGAAGAAAATATCTCACGCGCCTTAAACCACTTCCCGGCCGCCTGAAGCTCCTGCAGCTTCTCCTGCAGCTTCCGGTCGCCGACCCCCCCGCCCTGGCCTTCCAGCATCACCACCAACTCCCCGCCCCCTTCCCACACCACCTTGGCCGGAATGGTCCAGATAGTTTTTGCCTCCCTCCTCCTCCTCCTCCTGCTGCCGCTGCTGCATCCTCTTCCCCCGCCATCGCGAGAAAGCGCGTCTGCGAGGTGCTGCCGTCCCCGGCCAGCGTCAGTACGGGATACCCCACCTGTAGAGAAAAAAAAATGAGAGAAATCCGTACGTGCAAAACGAACATGAAAGGAGAGCGAAAAAAAAAACAGAAAGATACCTCGTACCTCAAACATACAATAAACCGAAAAGGAGAAAAACAATGAAAATGAGAAACGAGGGAAAAAAGTGAAGAAAACAAAAAAAGCAAGACATAAAAGTACACAACAAAAAAGAGAGAGAAAGCAATTGGTGATAAAACAAACGAGATAGTAGACCAAGATGAAAGAAAAGAACTAACGAGAAAAAAAGTACTAAAGGAGGTGCAAAAAAAAAAAAAAAAAAGAGGATAACCCAACGAGAGAAAAACAAACAAACAAAAAAGATAACCAAACCGAGAGAAAACCAAGATGAGACATAACCAAGATGAGAGAAAGCCCAAACGAGCCGGTACATAAAATATTGACAAAAGCAAAACCGACGAAAAAAAAGGAGTACGGGTAAGGATCGTTGCGGTATATATTCCTGGCAAGTATCAACACATAACGGTCCTTCCATGTCCTTCCGAAAATTAGAAATACGACTACGTACCACCCTGCATATCGCCGGAGATATAACCTCCCTTCGAAGAGTAGCCTAATGTGAATACAAGACGTGGACTACCGTAAAAAAGCGTGGAGGCTTTATTTTTACCAATCCGCCGAAGGATTTAAAAAGAAAAAGAAAAGAAAAGAAAGTTGGCGTCTCCTCCGCACAGGGGGTGCCATCAATTTTCAGCGCTCGTTTTTTTTTTTTCTCGAAACCGGTAAAAGGGTGCTACTATTAATATTATTTAATATCTCTCTCTCTCTCTCTCTCTCTCTCTCTCTCTCTCTCTCTCTCTCTCTCTCTCTCTCTCTCTCTCTCTCTCTCTCTCTCTCTCTCTCTCTCTCTCTCTCTCTCTCTCTATCTCTCGACCATTTAACACAGGTTTCCCAAAAAACACTTTTGTTCGGTGTTGACAACCTTAACCTTCCCCGTTCTTCTTCTTATTCGGAAAAAAAACAAGCACTGAAGAACGATCGCACCCTCTCTCCGCTGTGCGAAAGCCGACGCCCTCTGCGGCACCAGTATTAATATTGATATTACTGAACGCCACAGAGTGGTGTGCTTTCGTGAGAAAGTGCCGACAGGTGGTGTGCGCATAGGCATTATCTGCTCTGCCATACACCGGACCCATCAAAAGTTAAAAGACGCTAAAGAGAGGGAAGTGTACGTAGGCCGATAGAGGGCGGGGGGGGGGGGGGGGGGGGGGGGGGGGGGACCCTGTCACGAAGCAGAAGCGCTTGCTTCCCACCTGTGTTGCACTGCCCACAAAACACAAAACACAAAACACAAAAAAAAAACTTCCGACAACCAAGACACCGGAACCACGTCTGCCCCCGTACTTTTTCCTGCTGAGGACATTTCGTTTTTCTGCTTTACTCTAGCTCCGAACGTTTCCATCGACCCAAAATTTGGCAGGGCAAATATGAGCTCCTTGGTGCACTCCCGTGAGTGTGTCAAAGCAACACTGCACTTTCCGTGTCCTCCTTCGACCTCATCGCTGAAGGTTGAAAGTGTGGGTCCAGGCGCTTGAATTTCCGGTTTCTCGTACTGTCGCCGACCTTTGTTTTTTTTTTGCTGCTGTAGAACGAGCAGAAGGAACGCTGGAGGAGCTACCGCTGTATACACTCACTCGTACGTATAGATATATGTAGAAAACGTGCTCCGTTGTCCTCTCGCTGCCCCTCTCCAAGAGCACAGCCAGTCTACAACATCCAGGCCAGCGCACCGCGGGTTGGCTGTGTGCGCAAGCGGGTGCACGCCAGCCAAATCGTGTGCAGCATATTGTGAGTACGTACCCGTACAGCTTCTGTGCTCCCCCTTCTCGCTCTACGGCAGAAAAAAATACAAGTGGCCACACCACGAGAAACTAAGCATTCAAGCGCCTTGAACCATGTTTTTTCAAACTTCAGCGACGAGAGGTCCGGCCCGAAGGAGGGGACACGGAAAGTGCTGTCGCTTTGGCACACACGCACTCACGGGAGTGCACCAAGGAGCTCGATGTGCCCTGCCAATTTTTTGGGTCGATGGGAACGTCGGAGCTACAGTAAAGCAGAAAAACGAAAATGTCCTCAGGAAAAAGAACGATGGCAGACGTGGTTCCAGTGCCTCTGTTGTCGGGAGTTTTGGCAATATCAGCTTTTTTTTTTTGTGGGCACTGCCACCCAGGTGTTATACGCCCACCATCGGCATCAATCACATCCCAACCGTTGCAGTTTCACAAACAAGGTATACGTAGGGCCCTTTTACTGTATGCACGCAGAGTCAACCATTCGTGGTCGGCCATGTTTTCTGGGGACTAACTACTTTGAAAGCAGGGAGCGACTGCTTTTGTGTTTCTTACTATTGATAGACGTAGCACCTGTTTTTTTCAGTAGCATCTGTTTTTTTCAGCATCCTGACACGTTGAAGGAGCTCCATTCCCCGCCCACAAAGCTGGCTTCGATACAAAAAAAGCGTAGATTTTAGAGCCCCCAGGGCTGCACTCCCATTTTTTGGGGCACGAAACTTCTAGGGAGTTCAACTCAAATGGCATGTTTCCTCGCAGTGTAGTAGCTAAAGGGACAATTGACCTATTGCCAACATTCACATGGACTACAATACGCGTATACAACGAACAAGTACTGTGCAAAAACCAACGGGATATATTACCCGGAAATTACCGAGTAGCCCCTCACTTGAGGAGCGCTCCGTCGGTCAAAATAAATAGGGCCAAATACTGTTAGTAAACATAGGTAAATATACAGGTTTTTGTGTGTACCGTAGGTCCTATTAGCTATGCCCCCCCGCAATATCTATACCCCTATCGTATGCATCAATAATTGGCAAGCGTATAATAACAGTACACAACAGGCCTAAACAACCACGTTTTAGCTTTGCTTAGCTTCTGAGCTGCACCCACGTTTGTTTTCGGGGAGAATGCTTGGAAATAGTTTGGGACATTTCTTGCAGGGACACGAGGGTTTTTTACTTTTTCGTACGAGTCGAGACGCACAAATACAAACACGCAGAGAAAATTAGACGCGAGTCAACGAGGGAAGAAATGGCTGACGTAGTGGGGGGAGGAGAGGGAGAAGAGCCTGCTTTTAGTGACCCTGGGTCTGAGTTACGACTATATAATATTTATAGGAGGGAGAGAGAAAAGAAGGGGCGAGGACAATAAATGGGGATGGAAGAAAAAGAAGAAAGAAAGGAAAGAAAAAAAAAAAAGCAGCGGCAGGGGCAGCAGCAGCAGCAGCAGCAGCGGCGGCGGCGGCGGCGGCGGCGCACCTTCCTTGTCCACGTGTCCATGAGGCCGCCGACCTCGGTGCCCGCTGCCTTCCCGATCGCCTCCCAGAGGTCGTCCGACCGAGCGTTGCCGTAGCTGTGTTTCACCAGGTAGTCGTGGATGCCTGGAAACAAAACAACGATACGTGCATACAAAAAAAAAAACGGTGTGAATGACACAGAAAAGGATGCGCGGAAAAAACAGGATGAGATTGAAGGGATGAAATAGAACATGAAATATCATCGAAAACAAAAGATTGTCCGGCGAGTCGCGCACGTGGTTGCGAACGCGAGGAAAGAGGGGGGATGGCGCGGGGGGGGTGTACTCGTTATCATGCATGGCCGTAGTCGTATGACCATAGACCTTCGCATCCCTACTATGCCGGGACGGAGCACGTCGGGTTTTCACCGAGCAGACAGATACTGCTTGCACGAAGCGCGAAGCGCCGTGAGGTGTTGGGCGAGTCGCATGAAGGGTGAGCTGCATCCCACTAAGAACCGCTTTTGAGGCGCATGTTCTTGCATATGGATGACACCATCAATGCATTGATTTAATTTCTGGTGTGGCCACTTCCAGAGACAGCAATGGGTTTACTATGTAACTGCCTCGTGGGTGGGTGGGTGTGGGGGGGGTATTTTCACTATTTGAGAACGCGATAGAAAACGAAGGCATGACTGGTGTGGTTGGATACTCCAACTACTAATACAAAGGAGCAGCATGAGCTCTTCCATACACCATAGATAGCGTGTGTTTATATACTAATCGACGCGAGCCTACGAGAGGAGGAAACGCTGCAACTCTTTCTCGGGTAGAAAGGAAACGCTGCAAGGCACACGCCGTCGTGGAGAGGGGACAGGAGGGCCTGCGATATATGTGACCCCGAATCTGAGATACGACAGAGAGGGAGCTGGAGCAAGTAAAGCAAAGATAACAGGAGGGATAGATAGATACATTCGATATATGTTACTACTATGTCCGTAAATACAAGGGACGGTTTGATTGATTATTATTATTAAAATGGTGTTTATATTTTGGGACAAATTGTACCTGGTACATAAAAACAGCAAAAAACAACACAAAATCGTTGGTAAGCCGAAACACGCGGAGCGATCAAACGACCGAAACAAAACAAGTGAAAACACGAAAATGAAACGGTCCGATCGACAACCAATCAAATCGACGTAGGCAACGTAGCTATTGCGGGGGTCCATAGTTAACGGGACCAAATTTTGTTAGTAAAAATAGGTAAATATAAAGGTTTTTGTGTATACCATAGGTCCTATTAACTATGTACCCCCGTAATAGTATACGTACCAGGTACCAGTCTGACCGAGAATATGAGGTACAGTTCGATTGCCACAAAAGGTACAAGGTACAAAAGTACCTTATGTGGGCGACCAGACTGTACACATACCTTGCATGAACTTTTCCACGCCGATGTGCGCCGCGAGCATACGGATAACGGACGCCCCCTTCGCGTACGAAATCGCGTCGAAAATCTCCTTGATCTGGTCAGGGTGGTCCACCTGCTTCCAGTGGAAAGGCGGTAGGGGAGGCGGGGAGGTGGAGGGGAGGGGAGAAAGGGGGAGGGGGTGAGGGACGGGAGGGGGAACGGGAAGGATCGAGGCGGAGGGGGGGGAGGGAGGGAGGGAGGAGGGGACGGGAGAGAAAGACGGATGAAGAAACGCTGAGAAAAAAGCCCTCCTTGGTATCTATGCGTCGGAAAGATTACTCACTCCTGCTCTGTTTCACTTCCCTTCCTCCTGTTCGTCTGCCTCCTAGCAGCGTGCTTGTTCTTATTTACACACCGGGTACGTACGATACTTCTTTTTTTTGTTCAATTTTTTTTGTCGTAGTTTTCGTCCCATGACCCGATTAATAGTCAATAAATATAGTAATATAGTAATACTGTACTCTATAAGTGCAACTGACCATTGGACAACAATACTGCTGTGTTCAAGTCTAGAGAACACCAAGTTTCTGTCTGTCTGTCTGTCTGTCTGTGCGTCTGTCTTTCTTCTGCCTCCCTTTTTTATTCCTGTTCCTGTTCCTGTGTTCCTCATCTAGTTTCTCTCTTACCTCCACCTCGATCGGGTGCGACGTCAGCAGAGCATCCAGCCCCATCGCCTGCGGGAACACCATGGCGTCGAAATCTGCCGCCCACACGACACGATTCGCAACCAAAAAATAAAAAGGGCGGTCAGCAAGGTGGTTTAGCACCCGTCACCAATAACGCATCTATTCGTGCGTCCATTCGTCCCATGTATCCACCCAAAAGCAATTCATCACAGCAGAAGAGGCGAACCAATAAGCGGTTTCCCCCCCCCCCCCCCCCCCTCCCCTCTCCCGTCCCTCCATCTTCCACCCCCCCCTTCCCCCCTGCCCACCCCCTATCCCCCTCCCCGCCCCCTCGAGCACCCCCCCTTCCTCCTCCCCCTCCCACCCACCTCGAAGAAACACGAAACATAATTGCAACATCTCGGGCTAACATCTCGGCGAAAGCATCCGCGAAATTCTGTCGCCACGAAAAATAAAGCGCTCAAGTTTCCGCAACAAGGGATTGGGCGCGGGACTGCTCGCGGGATTGTTTGCGGGACTACTCGCGAGACGGTTCGCGGGACTGTACCTGCCCAGATGTTCCACTCGGGGAAGATGTGATCCACGGCCACAAACTCCATGTACCTTCGGCGGCGTGTAGGACACCACGGGGGAGTAAGGGTGGGGCGGGAGGGAGGGGGGGGGGAGGGAGGGAGGGTGGGCCGGGGGGGCAGGTCGGGAGCACACCAGTTCACAAACTACGCTGCTTTACACACTTACGTATAGTAAAATATATTAATACCTGGTACATACAGTATATCACTATCCTAGCCTGGAAAAAAACATCACCACTAACCACCCCATACCCCCCCCCCACAGCCCTCCCCCTCCCCCCTCCTTCCACATCCCTTCCCCCCCCTCCCGACCAACAATAACAACAAGCAAAACCCTCAGCCCCACCCACCCGCGTGGCTCACCTCGCAAACCCTTCGTTGAGCCAGAGGGCATCCCACCATTCCATGGTCACCAGGTTTCCGAACCATTGGTGGGCCAGCTCGTGGCACACGGTCCTCGCGATGGCCTTCTTCGTGGCCGTCGAGGACGTAGCCTCGTGCACCAGGAGCCTCGCCTCTCGGTAGGTCACACACCCCCAGTTTTCCATGGCTCCCGCCGCAAAATCTACAGGGGACCATCGGCACCAGGCACCAGGTATATATATTTTGAGGGATACAAGAAAAAATAAAAAAGAGGCTGTGAGATCGACAAAATCTCGAAACTCACCCGTGCGTGATACGCCAGGTATATATATATATATATATACATACCTGGTACGATACCTGATACCTGGTACCTGGTACGTATTTTCATGATATTTTGTTTTTTAGGGGGGGTCAGAATAGAGGTGCGTGGTATTAAACTGTTTTGTACTATTACGGGGGGGCATAGTTAACAGGACCTACGGTACACACGAAAACCTATATATTTACCCATTTTTACCAACAACGTTTGGTCCTATTTACTACGGTCGTCCCCCGTAATATCTCGGGAGGCCCATAGTAAACAGGCCCAGAGTAACCCCGCAGCACCCACTAATAGGTGCTTGTATATCAAGAACTGCAGCGTGAATCGAAAATGCTGTCTGCGTAGAACACGCGGTTGACGATAGGCTTTCCATCCACGTACGAGGCGTTCTAGGATAGAGGGTTGACCCTAATTTTTCTGAGGCTCCTCACTTGACCTTAAGGAGCTCCACACCTCACCCGAAAACTGACTTCAGCAAAAATATAATTGCATCCCGATGAATAGTCCTCAAGTATACAAAAACGCCATTTTTCGGAACAAGATTGGCATTGGGACGATTTGGGGGTTAAGAAGCGCCCCCGTCGTTCAGAAAACATTTTAGCGGAAATGTTAACTCTTATCGTAGAACGCGTCATACGTTGGGAAGCCTCTCTCACCCCCCTTGTTGGGCCAAATTAGAGGGCGTGATATCAGGTATGTGCTGTTTTTGTGGATCCTTTTAAAGGGGTAGAGGTGGGGGTAACGGTAGGGTTTCGTGTAGCTGTAGCGTTATAGGGGTAGGAGCGAGGGTAAAAGGGTAGGGGTTAGCGTTTTACAGGTGAGGGGTGTGTCTGGCCTTCGTAGATAAGGGTGTGTCAGGCCTTCGTAGATCTCTCTTAAACCGGCACTTCTATCAGACCGGCATTTCTCCTAAACCGGAATTGAGTACAAAGGATTTAGCTTCTATTACGGGGGGTACATAGTTAATAGGACCTATGGTACACATTAAAACCTATATATTTACCTATTTTTACTAACAAAATTTGGTCCCGTTAACTATGGACCCCCGTGATAGTATGTCCGTGTAAAACAGTCTGACCTCTCTTAAACCGGTCTTTGTCCCCCAAACGGAACTGCAGAGTTCCAAAAATGGCTAACACAATATCGTTGGAACACTACAATCAACATATATCACGGGGGACCACAGTAAATAGGACCTACGGTACGCACAAAAACCCGTATATATTCCCTATTTCTACCAACAATATTTGGTCCTATTTGCTACCATGGTGTGGCCCTCCGTAATATTACTAGAATACAACAATTTTCGTGAAATATCTCTACGTAAGTATAGCCTTTCGGGATTTTCGTCGGGTTGCACTTTTAGCTTTTCTCAAAATCAGTCTGTTGCGTGAGGTGTACCAATATATGATAGAGCTCCTATACTATAATCAAGCGATAATTAGGTGCCACCTCTAGAAGGCAAACACGCGCTGGTAGGGGTTTGCAAGGGGACGGTAGCGTTAGGGTCAGGGTTGGGTTTTATACGAGAAAAACCAAATAGTAGGGTAGTGGGGGGGGGGGGGGGGGGGGGGGGCAACGCGGAGCGGACGCCCTGGGCAGGTTTCTCTCTTGTGAGGTTGCGGTGAGGAGTACACACCGAAGAAGGGGTTGGTACCTCTGGTCTGCACACACGGAACGGAGCGACAGACCTTGGGGAGTGACCTTGAGCCTGTGCGTAATGAGGCAGTACTATCTCGGGGCAAAGGGATCTCGGTATCCACAGTAGTAGGGGCATGGTCAGGGGTAGGGATCGGCTGAGAGTCTGGGAAGGGGTAAGGATGGGGGTCAGGTCTAGGGCGAGGAGTTATGACGGTATCCCTTTCTAGCGGTGTGACGGATCACATTGATGCATTGGTCTCTCGTTGATACACCTGGCAGGCGTTATTTTTTTCCCCTTGAAGGAGGATGTTGTGTACCCCCTCTTGTCAGAAGGCTTGTCAATATCACCACGATCACCAAAATTAACACCACCAACACGCACGGATACGGTTGGGGTGTGGCGCACCTGCACTTTTCTGAGAATTTTCTGAGAATTTTCCGAGGCTCCTTCCTCGCTTGAGGAGCTTTGTACAAATCTCTCCCGAAAAAAAAAAACTGGCTTCAAAGAAAAACTGCACACTTAAACCCGAGGAGCAACTTCCTCGGTTGAGAAGCTCCAAATTTTTTCGCAGAAATTATTCGGCCAAAAAGTGCTACTAAAGACATACCAGGGTATATGCATACCCCTATATCGTTTATATAACGCGACCCAACTATTACGGGGGACCATAGTAAATAGGACCTACGGTACACACAAAAACCTATATATTTCCCTATTTTTACCAACAATTTTTGGTCCTATTTACTATAGTCTCCCGTAATACGACACACACCACCATGACCGATGGAAGCGTCGAGCAGACAGGCCACCTCTACGTACGGCGCAGGCATGCTGATCTCCAACTCTTCTCCCCTTTCGCCGCACCTGGGATCGCGAGCAGGTCGCTCTTCTTCAGGGGATAGGGCACCTTGAACACGGTCTCCGCGTAGTACTCGAGAGCCTTCGACGCCACGTGCAGCGCAAACCGCCCCTGGAACCAGACAGACAGACACCCCGCGAAAGAAAAAAAAGCAGCAGCAGCAGCAGCAGCAGCAGCAGCAGCAGCAGCAGTCAATAGCCGCAGCAGCAAAACGGACAACCACATCAGCAGGGAGCGTGGTTGGACCGTTTTACCGCTTGACTGACCGCCCACACTAAAGCTAGTATAATAAGGCTTAACGAGGCCTCGACGCGGCTCAAAAGAGTGATCTCCTAGATATCATCTTTGATCAGCAGACAACCGCAGCAGCAGCAGCAGCAGCAGCAGCAGCAGCAGCAGCAGCAAAGGTGCTACAAGACCGCTGCTTGACTCCTTGACTGACCGCCCCCCGACGCCACCCCTGGCCGACAATATTATACCCATTTGGACTCTGACGTGTAGACTAAACGTTCATTATATTGACGGACACCACTTTGGACGGAAATGTAAGGACCGTTGCGGTAAATATTTAAAGACCAAATGATCCTAACATTTCCGGCTATACAAAGTGGTGCCAGGTATACGTCAAGGCCTACAGAGTCTTGACGCGGCCAGCAAGACCGGCCTCCTGCATAGCACGTTTGATCTGAAGATTGCCGCAGCGGCAGCAACAACAGACAGCCACATCAGCAGAAGTATGCCATCAATAGGAGACCACAGGTTTGACCCCCTTGACTGGCCGTCCCTACCCTACAACTAGTGCGTTGAGGCCTAACGAGGCCTTGACGAGGCCAAGAAGGCCGGTAACCTAGACAGCATCTCTGATCAGCAGATAAAACGCGACAGTAACAGGCAAAAATGCAGCAGCAACAAAACAACCGCAGCAGCAGCAGACAACAGTACACAGGCAGCCCACGAGGAGGCAATCACAGACAACCAACATACGAGCAGGCAACAGCATGCGGGGGCAACGCGAAAGTCTTCACAGCTTTAGCCCCCGCTCGAGTTGGATCATTTGAGCGGGGTGGAGAACCTTTACCTCACGCAAGGGCGGCGGTCGTATCACGTAGTGTGTACATGGTGAGGCACACACGAGGGGTGGAGAACCTTTACTCCGCACAAGGGGAACTATCGTATCACGCAGTGTTTACGGTAACGCACTCAAGAGGCAGTAACATAGTACCCCCATTGCTGTCTCTGGACGTGGCCACACCGGAAATTAATTTAACTCATTGAAGCTGTCGTCCATACGCAAGTTCGCTTCACATGCGACTCGCCGGACACCTCACGGCGCTTCGCGCTTGGTGCAAGCAATGCCTGCCTGGTAGGTGAAAACCCAACGTGCTCCGGCCCGGCATGGTAGGGATGCGAGGGTCTATGATCATATGACTACAGTACGGCCATGCATGATAATCAGTACACTCCCCTCCTCCCAGGATGCGTGGTCAATGGCCATATGCCTAAGGCAAGCAACTAATGAGTACGCCCCCCCCCCCCCCGCCCCCCCATAATCTGCCTGGTTGGTGAAAACCCGACGTGCTCCGTCTCGGCATTGTAGAGATGCGAGGGTCTATGGTCGTACGACTACGGCCATGCACAATGTCGAGTGCACTCTGTCAGGACATTTGTAGTGCAAGATCTTCGTTGTGAAGAGTTGGATTATGTGAGTACGAGCTGGTATGAAGTAGTTCTTGCGAGGAACACGTCAGGATATTTGCAGCGCAAGCACTACTCAACAGGATATTGGGTCTTGTACTGTATGGTATGGCGGTTGGCTTGGAAACGAAACCGTCAGTACAGGCAGCTTCGACGCACCTGTGCTGTGAGATAAAAAGTTCCCTCCGTTTTTGCTCTACCCGAACCTCTGCCCAGCGCTAGCTACTGTATACTCTCCTGCAGCAGCGCCGTCACTTACTGGATGCTCTACTGCTGTAATATCACCCCCCCCCCCCTCCCCATATTCCACCCCAAGATCACCTGCTCCGCCTTTCCTACGGGCGTGTAGACGGTCGTCAGCACCCCCGACGCGTTGTATGCCGACACGTAGTCGAACTCCCCCACCACCTGGCGCGAGATAAGGTCCATCAAGACAAAAAAAAAAACAACAACAAGGTGACGAAGCCGACGCAGAATGACAGGGTACGGCATACTGGTGAGTCGCTACCGCTCCAGAGCACTGCAGGGAATCCTGGGGTGGTGGGACTGCGCTGGTATGCTGGTGGGTCGCTACCGCTCCGAAACCACTGCAGGGAATCCTGTGCCGGTGGGACTGCGCTGGTATGCTGGTGGGCCGCTACCGCTCCAAATCGGGATAGGGAATCCTAGGCTGGTGGGACTGCGCTGGTACACTGGTGGGTCGCTACCGCTCCAAATCAGGATAGAGGGAATCCTAGGCTGGTGGGACTGCGCTGATATGCTGGTCGGTTGCTACCGCTCCAGAGCACTGTAGGGAATCCTGCGCTGGTTGGACCGCGCTGGTGGGGGTTCAGGAGGGAGCAACCCGAAAGTGCTGGGTATGATTTTCAGCAAAACATGGGCGAAAGTGTGCGGGGCACTTCGTACAATCAAGAGTATTCAAAAGGTACTGCTGTATTGCATAGTACAGCACTGCACTGGTTACAGCACAGTAGAGTATAGTACAGGTAGCAACAGGGGTGCTTGCTGACTTATCCCCCCCCCCCCCCCCACCCCCCCCCCCCCCCCCCCCCTGAACTTACTAATGCCAAGAGGTAGGTGGACATCACGGGGGTCTCCGCGAACTTCCACCGCTTGCGCCGCTCCTGCCTCCCCGAGGGGAGGCTGACCATCTCCTCGTTCATGGTTGTCACCGGCGTGTTGCTCACCACCGTCCTGTCCAGCGGGGCCAGCACCTCCAGCTCGAACCTACCACACATAAAAAAATAAAAACGTACTATTAATACCTGATACTTGTATAGCTGTGAGATCGAGCATTTCGTCGAAACTTATATTAAGCAAGCTGTGTGTAATGCTCCGATCAATGTACAGCAGGAGTACCATCCAGTGATTGACGTACATTTATTTATTTATTTTCAAGGTTTTTATTTTGTTTCGTGTACATGTGTCTTTTTCTTCTTAATGGTTTCATGGTTTTTATTTTGTTTACGTACAAGGTTGGTTGGTTTTTTGTTATTTTATGGTCTTACTTTGTACGGTAGTGTTTTTCTTATTTCGTGTTTTTTTGCTGTTTTTTGTCATTTATTGTATCAATAGTTTTTTTTTTTTGTTCTTCATGCTGTCGCTTTCATCATGTTATTCGCTTTTATTGTCCTTGCTTTGTTTTCTTTTTTCTCGTCTTCGTTTTTCTCGTTCCCTCCTTTCTTCTCTCTTTAGCTCTTCTATATCCCTCTTTGGGTGCTGCTGCCTCTCGTCGTACAGCAGCAACTGTCACGTCCCCCTTCTTGTTGGCGCAAGCAATCCCCCCCCCTCTCCCCCCCTTCCCCCCCCCCCCCCCCTCCCTCCCCCCTCCCTTCCCCACGACCCTCTCTCCCTGCTTGCCAGCGTAACAGCGTAACGACCGAGGTAAAAGCACTATTAATACACATCTAGAGAGGTGTTTGGGGACAGACCCTGCTGTAGTAGGGGGGAACACAGTAACTAGTATGCTCAGTAAAAATACTGCTGTATATATACCAGGTGTATTTTTTTTTTCGCGTATACTTCGAAGTATGATGGGTCCTGATTACTACAGTATGGTCTCCCGAAATGGTACACTACCTGGCACTGGGAAACAGCGTCAAGGTGTTTCACACCTCGGACAGAAAGATCATCTGCAGATCATCGACAGACCATCTACAGATCATCTAGATCATCTACAGACCATCCACAGATCATCTACAGACCCGCTACAGACCATCCACAGATCATCTACAGATCATCCACAGATCCTCTGCAAACCATCCACAGATCATCCACAGAAAATCTACAGATCATCCACAGATCATCTGCAGAACATCCACATACCATCCACAGATCATCTACAGATCATCTACATATCATCTACATATCATCTACAGACCATCTAGATCATCTATAGACCCGCTACAGACCATCCACAGATCATCTACAGATCATCCACAGATCATCTGCAAACCATCCACAGATCATCCACAGACCATCTACATAACATCCACAGATCATCTACATATCATCCACAGATCATCTACAGGTCATCTGCAGACCATCCACAGATCATCTACAGATCATCCACAGATTATCTACAGACCATCTACAGATCATCTTCAGATAATTACTACTTGATCATCTAGGTCTTTCAGGTCAGATAGATCTCTGATCTGTGTGATCTGTACGATCTAGCTCATGTTGCTGCGTGGGAGCCGCACAATATAGGACAGGTGAGGTTTCCTGGGTTGAAATCAGCCCTATGAGGCAGATCCTGCACAACCTGTCACAAAGGTAGGTGAGGAACTACTGTAGACAATCTCAGGACATCATCACGAGTCTGTCGGAGGAGCTAAATGTTTGGCCAGGGGGCACGCGTAAAATAACACAGGGTCAGGCGAGGATGGGATTCAGATGATCTATATAGATCATGAATATGTCCAAGGTCGTGAAGTGTTGCACAAGAGCACACTCGTACGAAAAATATCGCAAAATCTTGTCCCGAGCCCAAAAAAAAAAACGCCATCCACCCTCCCCCTCCACCACCCAAACCTAAACCCTAACCCAGTGTCCGACCCTTCGCTGCTGACCTGGCCTTGATGGCGGGCTCATCCCAGCAGGGGAACGCCCTGCGCGCGTCCGTCGCCTCGAACTGCGTCACGGCCATGATCTTAGAGCTGCCATCGGCGCCCTTTTACCAAAGGAGTGCACAACACGGGGCGGGGGGGGGGGGGGGAGGCGGGGCGACAAAACAAGGCTCGTGTTAATAAAAAACATCAACACACATACAGCAAACTTCGACGTTGGAAGGCGTGTGTGGAGAGGGGAGGGGTGGGGGCGTGTGCTGATATCATGCATGGGCCGTAGTCGTACTCATCTCCCCCCCCCCCCCCCCCCCCCCCCCCCCCTCCTCTCCCTCCTCCCTCCTCCTTCCTTCCCTGTCCTTAAAAAACGCACCGTGTATTTGGACCGATAAAGGCCGGCGAGCTTGTCGTTGATGTACCCCTCGAACTTGAGGCGGAGTTGTACCCCCCCCACAGGTAGAGCCTCGGCAAAGAAGAGGGTCACGGTCTGGGCCTTGGGGTCCGAGGCCGTCTTGACCGTCGGCACCTGCTGCCGCCGCAAAATCAATCAATCACCACACGAAGAAAAATTAAATTTAACAAAATAAATTTAAACGAAAAAAACGATTTTTTGGCAACGCCGTCCAGTGAGTGGAGCCTGAAAAGAACGAGGGTTGTAGTCTGCCAATCCATGCCATGCCGGTTTATTGAGCACCTGCCACCCTGGGTGTAAATACCAGGATCGATTGGTAGTCACATTAATGTATAAACGACCCTTATATTCCCGCACACAGTGGTACGATAGACAGCCGAGGGCTGTTGACGGGTCGGGTCAAACCTCGCGGGTCGGGCCGGGTCGAGTCGGGATGGGCCGAGTCACCCACAACCCGGCCTCGACCCGACGACACATGGTAAGGCGGAGATGTACCGATTTTTTTCGGAGGTTCTTCACGCGAGGGGTTCTGTACTAATAGTGAGTAAAAACTGACCATGAGAAAAAAACGAATGCACAACCTATTAGTAATAAACAGTCCCATGGCCCAGGTGTACAGATACTAATATCGAAAAATATATATATTGGCAATTCCGATGATTTCGGGTCAAGGCGCCCCGCCATCACGTGAGGAGTTCCATACTAATAATGGGTGAAAACCGATTATGAGAAAAAAGTTGAAGCGCAACCGAATGAGCAATCCCACCCAATGGCCTAGGGCAACAAAAATACTAATATCGCCAAAAATATATATAGGCAATTCCGACGAATTCGGGTTAAGGAGCCTCGTCATTCAGAAAATATTTTTTAGCATAAAAAGTGCTATCCCCTATCGCAGCACCTTTTCACAGCTCCGACAGATAGATCATGATCTACAGCAGATCATCTAGTTCCTCATCTGCCGATAGGGGCACTATTAATAGCACTTTTTGGCTAAGGTCTCCCGACCCGACCCGCGGGTCGGGTCATGGTTATGTATGACGCTGTGAACAGCCCTGAGTTACATACCCACTTGGTATTATTGCAACCACTCATGCGGGGAAAAAAGAAGGCAAGAAACAATGTCACGTTTCGTATTAATACTACAGTATTATTTCACGCTGCCAACGATCATTCAATGTAAGTATTGGATTGGATGAAGGACTGAGTTCAGGGGATAAAAGTTTGGATGAGACAGTTCTGCCCCGGACCAGCGGTCAACAAAACAAAGGCAATCTAAAAGGAGGCGTAACGGAGTATGGGCGGGACCACAGGTCGGCGCAGGAGGCCTCATCCAATCCAACACTTACATTAAATGATCCACGGTGGAGAGCCAGGATACCAAGTGGGTATGTAACTCAGGGCTGTTCACAGCGTCATACATAACCATGACCCGGCCCGCGGGTCGGGTCGGGAGACCTTAGCCAAAACGTGCTATTAATAGTACCCCTATCGGCAAGATGAGGAACTAGATGATCTGCTGCAGATCATGATCTATCTGTCGGAGCCGTGAAAAGGTCCTACAATAGGGGGTAGCACTTTTTATGCTAAAAAATAGTTTGTGATTCGCCACTTTACTCAGCGCGGGGGGAAATACCGGACGGGACCTCCTGCCCGGCGCAGGAGGCCTCGTCCAATCCAATACCTACATTAAATGATCCACGGTAGAGAGCCAGAATACTACAGTATTATTTTGTGCTACCAACGATCATTCAATGTAAGTATTGGATTGGATGAGGCCTCCTGCTCCGAAGCAGGAGGGCCTCGCCCGGGATAAACCCCGCGGTGAGCGCGCTCTCAGCGCGGCGCCCATCCCTGGGATTGAAATGATAAGAGTTGAAAAAAAATGCTGCAGTATTATTTCACGCTGCCAACGATCATTCAATGTAAGTATTGGATTGGATGAGGCCTCCTGCCCCGGTCGGTGGTCCTACCCAAACTTCCTTGTGTTGCTTTGTTCTGGACTAGCCACCTACCGGGCGCTGTGTTGTCTCACCCAAACTCGCCTCGTACTGGTATATTTTAGCCGTGCGTGGGCGCGCACGCAGAGAAACCTGGCTCAACAGCTGGAGACAGTGGCAGCTCGCTCGTGACTTGTGTATTCGTGGTCCCGTTTCCTCTTCGACGGTTGGACCTGAGTGCAAGCCGTCGATTCGATGTAGCAATTCGCTTCGTTCTCCGACTTACACCTCCCGAGCTTCTAGATCTCGTCAACGGTCGCACCAGCCAATGACTTGCTCTCCGAGACGTGGAAAGGGACTCCATGGTGGTCGGGCATACCCACAGCTCACCGGTGCCCCTCAATTCCGCCTTGTTGTCCCCGTTGGTCATTGCTCGCGCTCGCCGCGAGGCACCAGGATGTCGCATTACCATAAAAAAAAAAAAAACTAGTGAAAAAAATCCAGAAACATGGAACCAAAACAGACACACATACGCACGAGTCTCTTTTTTGGCAAACAATCCACCGATTTATCCTACTAAAGTCCTCGCGACAAATAATCCAAGCATTTATCGCAAGCAGGAACCGATCGTTCAAACCCGGAAAATGAACCAACACGGTCGGTCTACGTACACACGATGCACTACTATCGCGGGGGACCATAGTAAACGGGACCTACGGTACAGACAAAAACCTATATATTTACCTATTTTTACTATTACGGGGGTCCATAGTTAACAGGACCTATGCTATACATTAAAACATATATAGTTAACTATTTTTACTAACAATATTTGGTCCTGTTAACTATGGTCCCCCGTAATATCAATATTTGGTCCTATATACTATGCCCCCCCCCCCGTAAATAGTAGCGCTACTGACTGTAGTTCTCTTTCACGGCAGAACCACGGAATATTCTTGGCGAGATTCCCAGCGATTCCCCATAATTAGGCCTGTGACTTGGACGGGATTCACGGCTAGGGGCTAGGAAAGGATGGGAGGTAGAGCAGGCCAACTATTACGGGGGGAAATAGTAATCAGGACCAAATTTTTCTTATTACGGGGGTCCATAGTTAATAGGACCTATGGTATACACAAAAATCTATATATTTACCTATTTTTACTAACAAAATTTGGTCCCGTTAACTATGGACCCCCGTAATAGTAAACAAAAAGGAATTTATAGGTTTTTGTGTCAACGATGGGGTCCTGAATACTGTGGCCCCACGTAAAAAAACTGACTTAGACTGATGCCAGGGCGGAAATACAAGGACCGCTTGGTCTTCATACTAATGTCTACACGGCCCTTATATTTCCGTCCAGAGTGCTTCGGCGGTAGGGGAGGCTAACCCAATTTTCGCGACGTAACGCGACCAGGCCACTCGGGCGAGAAGCTACTCAAAATCGAACTTGAAAGTGCAGCAGTGCAAAAAAACGGGGAAATCGTTTTCTACTGTAGATCATGATCTACATCATTTAGTTTCCTCAGCTGCCGTTGTGAGAGTTTTGTGCGGGATCTGTACAGTACAGATCCAACCAAGGGAACATGTGTTACTACGGGGGACCATAGTGATTAGGACCTACGGTACACACAAAAAACCTATACAGTCGGCGCTCGCTTTCGGTACAAGGGTCAAGATCATCTTTGGTGGCTCGGAGAAAATTCTGCCCACACTTCAACTCCCGGACAGTACGTCGTTCGCTTCTTGGACGACCCCGGACCGGTCAAGCTCGCGCTTTCTTCTGCTCGGTATACTACGGCTGATAGAGCCGTTCGCGGCTCGTGGTGTCTACAAGTGCACCAAGGAAGCTCCCTCATGCGTGGTATTGTGCGTAACGTTGACGAGTCCCGCGGAGCCGAAATAGCTGGCTCTGCCGACTTGAATACGTCCCCGTAGTCAATTTTAGTTTTTCGCATGCGTGTCTTCCGTAGTCGCCGGGGCTGGGTTTGGTATCGTGTCACTGTTTGTGCGGTTTCTTTTTTTTGTTGTGCTGTAGGTGTACTGTTTGTTTGACTTTTCACGAACCCTCCAGTCGTTTCTCTACTTTCACGGCAGCTGGCTGCCGAGTTTTTGCGCCGATTGGGCTAATGGTTGGATTCACTTCAGCCTCCTTGTCGTTCGGTCATGCGTCTCTTGCGTTCCGTATCTACGATTGTTTTCGCCCTCTCTTCGAGAGCGGCGGAAACGCTCGTTCGCGTTTCGATTCCTTCGGTCGTACCAGTTTTTCTTTTGGTTTTTCTTGTATCCCTTGGCCCCTCTTTGGTTTTCCCGAGTCCATGTTCGTGAGCCTTTTACACGCATCGTACGGGTTGCCCTAGGTTTAGGTCTGACCGCATTTGCCGTTCATGCGTTCCCCCTCCGCCTTCTTAATATCCCCAAGCAGGCCGAGGTGATAGATTTCGTTTTTTCGCGACCGTTTGCATCCCGCCCTCTCCCGCGTGATATTGCAGAGTGTTGTCAGGTTAGATTGGGTAGTAGGCGATTGGTTAACCTTTTACCGATAACCCAACGGACTGAGACCTTAACAATAGGCCGTAACTATGTCTGCTCATTGCACGTTTTGTGTTCTAGCGCGCTCAGTGCCGGCAAAATCTCGCACGCGTCCTGTTCTGCCCTCTTCTATGGGATCGGGTCTTGACTGTCTTGGGTTTTTCCATTGCGTGATTTCCTGTTTTCCGACACTGTTCTCACTATTCGAGTGAGTCCCTTCGTGCCAGCCCTTGTTTCTGTTGCGTTACCCCCCTTGTTCGTTCTAATACTCGACGCACCCCGCGCCTTCGCAGTGGGTAGTGTAACGGGCATTTTTTTTGTGTTTGTTGTGTTTGTGTTTCGCTCTCAGGTTAGCTTATACCGCTCCTGGCTACGCGAGCCACACCGCTTCCTCGAACTTAAGTCCTCGATTTAGCTTCCGGGTAGTTCTAGCTTGTTTTCCCTGCTTCCGCGTATCCATGCTCTTGTTGTCTGATTCGCAATGTCCACGTGTTACAAGTTAGAGGTGTGGGAGTGGGTTGTGAAGTGCCGCATCTTCGATCTATTCTCCGAATTCTCCGGATTGTTTTTGTTCTTACCTGAGTTTTCTATGAATCTGCATATACGGCCCTTCAGGGTGGGCTAGTGTTATGGTATTTCCTCTCCCCTGTTGCGGCGTTATGGTTTGTAGCAATCGTCCCCTCATCATACCTGGCAGGCGTTGTCGTCTGCTTTTCTGATGAGCGCCTCGCCCCTTCGTTCAGAAGACATCTGGCGAGGCAAACAGCAACTAATACAAGAGCCTATAACATCGTCAAGCGCCTCGTGTGAGTGACCAGAACAGAGCCAAAGGTATCAACCTGCTAGCAGTAGTCGGTCGCTAGGTCTATACTGCCTTACACTTAACAATCTGTCTCTCCAAGGTGTGCAACGCTTGGTTGGCGCAGCGCAACTAAACGATCCCATGGCGGTGGCGCATGTCGCGAAGCCCACGAGCGCAAATAATCTCTCGGCCGCAAAATCAACACAGGGTGGCCACTCCGCCGAGTGGCTCCGGCTGCAAATCAACAGTGTGGCCACTCGTCAGCCCAGTAGCTCTGACTGCAGATAGAAAAGGAAGGCCACTCGACTGAGTAGCTCTGGGTGAAAATAACTCTCGCTCTCCGGGGAGCTAAATATATATATATATATATATATAACCTAAAAGTGAACCCCTTGGTTACCGTGACTTTGGTCAATAGTGTGGTCAAGTGAGCCAACAAACTGACTTACCGCGTTTTTAGGAGGGTGTATCCGAATAATTTGGTTGGGGCCAATTCGGTTGGGTTTTTTTTTTTTAGCGGTCTGTTTCCTACAAAAAAAAAAGGAACACAGCAAATGGGACCTTCCTTAGAGTCAATCCAACCCCAAGAATAGTTAGGTTGGAAGCGTCAGTCTCGTCATTTATTTCCCACAGCCTTACAAGATCATCCTGATTTTCCGTGGGTGTTGGGATTGCTACTTCGAGCTGGGCCGGCCAGTGTGAAAAATTTAGTTGGCCCCCCACTTTCTCTTGCCTTTTTTTAATTATATTTTGAGCTATGATTGACACGTGCTTCCTTATGCATTCCAAAGGGGTTAATTGCAGCTTCTTTCACTTATCATTTTGTTTTCATAGACTCAGAAAAACACGATTATTGCTTCTGGCTACACCTGACGAAAAAAAAAAAAAAAAAAGTAAAAGGAGCTGGAACCAGTCCCTTCGGAATACTATAAGGAAGCATCGTACGTGTAGAAAATTCAGCTCAAAATTCGAAAAAAAAAAAACGGCGAGAGAATCCCAGATTTAATGTTTCTCATCGGAATATCTTAACTTTGTACCAGTATGTATATAGAATCGTATACACAACATATCTCTTAATGCAAGACGGATTAGTCAGCTGCGAGGACATCGATCGACTCGTTATGCCTCAAGGAAGATTCACACCAATTTCGAGCGAAAAATCTGCATGACAGAGGTTTTGGACTTTCGTGTACTTGATGGACGTCAATATCGACATATTTCTAACTACTGTACTACAAGATATGGTCCTTGTGTTTTTCTATATACCAGGTATTTACTTTTGACGAAACCAGCTCGGATTTCGAACATTCCGACGTCTGCAAATGCGCTACGTACAGGCTCCGAAACACACTGCTGTTAACTTTGAGAAATAATATTTCCAAATGGCCGATAAATCGCTGGACGGGTGTAAAAGGTGATATTGGCCGGCCCAGCTCATAAGTAGGAAACAGACAACAAGAAACCCCACCAGTCAGTTTGGTTCCAACGAAATTCTTCCAAAACACGCTACGTACGTTAAAAAAAGCACAGCAACAGCTTTTACGTGCAGACACGCCAGTCAGACACAAAAACTCCGTAAATTACCCAACGCAACTACAGCAGTAACCTCAATCAATACCTACGTAGCCAACAAAGAAGTCCCCGAGTTATAGTCGGCCAACTCACAGCCCCTATCCCCACATGCCCTCTCCCTCACGCTTGCCTTCGGCAGGTGGCTTCTTATCGTCGTTCCTCCTGTACACCAATGTCTAGATCTCTCGACAGCAGGCCACTGGGCCATGTTTTCCGGCCCGCTTACCCGCCGACTGGCTTCAGTACTGTCCCCCGACCAGGTTTGGCAACATGGAGCGTCGAAACCCAAAACAAACCCGAAACAAGCCGAGCACGCGCGAGAAATAAAACTCGCGAATCAGCTAATGTGTTGAAATTGGACGCAGAGAAATCTGGGGTTTGCGGACCGGGATTGAATCTTATAGCCCTTTTAGTATTGCTGTGCCGTTTTGGGGGGAAAACCACATGGAATTAGGTCGGTTTGTCCCCAAAACGGGACTTGAGTACTAAAGGTGTTAACATTCAAGCTAAGGCACGTTGTGCTACGGGATACATGCACGCAGAAACATGGAGTTGTTGTTGTTGAGGTTGAAGCTGCATTCAGGAGACAAGGACACGACGGGTACTACTACACACTGTAGATGAGCGAAGAAAAGGGCAGAGCACGGAAAGCTTGTGGGTAACCGATTGGCAACAACCAGCACTGCTTCTGTCAGGATTGAGGCTGATCGCGCCGAAAACACACACATGAAATATAATACCGGTATACTGCGCAACCGACACCCGACCCAAGGGAGCGTGCGTGTTTTCCGCGGTGGGGTCGGTCGGTACATCGGTCGGACCGTTCAAATCTATCGAGCGGTCGAAAACCGAAAACAGCAAAGTGATTCCGTCGGTAATTTGTTGAATCGGTTGATTTGATTCGGTCTTGTTCTTCGGTACTTTTCGGCATTTTTCGGGTTCTCACCTTCTCCGTGCCAACGGCAGCTTCCGCCGACGTGATCCACAGCTCCAAGGCGTGAAGCTCAACGCTGTCCACTGCCGATTTCACCTGCCAACAGACAAGGGTGTTGCTGTTGCCTTTTCTTATGGTATTGAAACAGCAGTACCATGTTGCCTTTTCTTATGGTATTGAAACAGCAGTACCATATCATACCAGCCTATCCCGAATTTTAATGGCCGTTTGGGTGCCAAAAAGGTCAACCAAAAGGTCCCTAAAGTTAAGCACAGAGTGGTGACTGCTACCCCCGGGAGTAATAGAACCGCTGTATGTATGACACTCAGACGCGTCTCGTCGCAGCACTGGAGTTCCGAGGGCGCTCCGCGGGTTTCGATGCCCTTTTATCGAAACCTTTTTCGTTTTTGTCTTCCGCTACCGTGCTTGCCTGCCTCGACCTCGACCTCACCCCCCCGGGGAGCGCCTGCCCGGTGGTCTACTCGAGAGCTCTCGCGCGGACGGCCTGAGCGCAAAAATGTGTCATGGTTCCAAAACATGAAAAGCCTTCTTTCCGTAGGCGCGAGCATCGCATGAGCAAGAAACAACAGACCAGGCGTATACACAGTACGATATGTGTTGTGCTGTACCAGGTATCTATTTATTCAACCTGTTGAGATTTTTTTCAGAGGGGAAAAAATGACGATAGACCATCGACGGTTACAGCACTGGCCGCTTCGTGATTAGCGGGGGGAGGGGTGGTACAATGGTTGGTGTCCGGGCACGGGCGCAACGTGATCCTGTAATGTCTCTTGCCCGTACGTAGAGGGCTGATTTTGTCGCTATCAAAGCGGTACAAAACGGAGCTTAGTCATGGCCATTGACTACTTGCAGAACGTCCACAGAAAGGTATCCCGGGGGGTATTCTACTAAAGACTCGCGTTCACGGCTTATTTTATCAGCACGATAAACCAAGAACAGTTCGTCCGCTCCTAAGAAGTGAAAACGTAAAGAACGTATACAACATGTTTTCACGCACGAGCGTAACTAACAACGCAAGTAAGGTTGGCTGGGATCCACCGATGGGGGGTCGTGAGCCCGCGTCGACACAGGAAGAGGCTGAAAGCTTGGCGAACAGTATAGTAGTAGTAGTAGTGAGAGTAATAGTGCTATTGCGGTGGTCCATAGTTAACAGGACCTATGGTATACATAAAAACCTGTATATTTACCTATTTTTTACTGACAATATTTGGTCCTATTAACTATGGACCCCCGTAACAGTGCTACAGTAGTAGTAGTGTCGTATAGTAGTAGCGTTCCCTTCCAGTAAAGCTGCAGTCACAGCTTGATTTAGGGTTAGGTGTTTTAGCAGGAAACGGCGGCAGTGCTGTGTCGTGGGTGGACGTTGCACGCATCACCACGGTAGACAACAACGAGAACGTCAACGTGGCAGGGGCAGCGGTGTCGTGCACGCCATTTAATCATGGAGCAGTCCT
Source organism: Macrocystis pyrifera (assembly GCA_031763025.1). NCBI lineage: Eukaryota > Phaeophyceae > Laminariales > Laminariaceae > Macrocystis > Macrocystis pyrifera. The sequence continues at coordinate 4,075,229 of JASSKH010000030.1, forward strand.
ACTGGATGTGCTGTTATATGATACGCACCTGATTTATGTTTTTGCGTTCCACTTGTTGGGGTTCGATACACGATCATCGACCTCGCCTCCTACCGACCGTTCAATACTACTGCTGTGTTTTTTTTCTCGAGTACTTCGCAAAAACATCTCCAACCTCAACAAAATGCCGTAAACCCCTTTGACAGTGCTGTCGCTTCTGCAGCCTCGGGTTATTCTACCGCACCTGCACATATGACCCATCGCGGGCAAACGCGGAGCAGCGGCGGGCATGTGCTCGCCGCGGCGGAGCCCCCCTTGTATGCGAGGTAATACTCGTACGTATACTGGTACCATAGCACTCGTAAACCAAGGAAACCAACCACGCGGACGCCGGACTGCTCTGCGTAGGTCATCACAAAGAGTGCATGCGACAAAACAACAGCGCCAACAGCACCAACACCAACACCAACCCCAAACCCAACACCAACACCAACATCGTATTTGAGAATGCAACGCCGTGTTCATGGCTCGGCCGCTCGTCGCGCGCTGGGTCTAGGCTCTACTGCGCCACGTGCTGCTGCGCTTTCGCGGCGGGGGCGAGAGGTTCAGCTTTTAAAGTATGTTACCGGCATGTCGTCTTGGAACACCGAGTTCAGAATGAAACTCAATACTAATATTACGGGGGACCATAGTAAATAGGACCTACGGTACACACAAAAATCTATATATTTTCCAATTTTACTAACAAGATTTGGTTCTATTTACTATGGTTCCCCGTAATACTTGATCTGTTTTCCGGGCCCTACTCGTATACGAAGTACACCCTCTCTCGATGAGCTCCTTCTAGTTTCTATATACGCGCTTGTCTCGCTCTGCTTGTTACAGTTTTGCACAATTTCCACACCTCGGGCAGTAGATCACCACGTGGAAACGTGCACATTAACAGGGCTGTTCGAGGATCATGCCCCGACCCGCGGATCGGCCCAGGAGGTGTTCAAAATGTCACGGGTCGGGTCAGGAAGTGTTCAAAATCTCACGGGTCGGGTCGGATCGGGTCGGGTCACGAGGTTTTCAAATCTCGCGGGTCGCATCAGGTCGGGTCGAGAGTTTTTAAATCTCAAGGATCGAGTCGGGTCGGGTCGGGTCACTATTTTTTCAGATCTCACGGGTCGGGTCAGGTCGCGTCAAGAGGTGATGAAATGCTCACGGGTCGGGTCAGGTCATGACCCGGGAGAAAGGGGTCACTGACGGGTAGGGCCAGCATGACCCGCGAGCTGTTTTCTGCTGACCCGCGGGTTGGGACACGCACATCCGGCCCGCGGATCCGACACTTAGAAAAACTTCCCGCTTTCTCGACCAAAGGGTTCTCTTGTACCTAGCCAACACACAAGGCTAACGTTTCTTATGTAAAGCACTTCGTTGTCTGCCTCGGAAACAGCTCTATCTCCGCCACTCAAAATGCCTTGCCAGGTCTGCCGCGGGACATTTACCCAAAAAAATGATAGGGGGGGGGGGGGGGGGGGGGGGGGGGGGGGGGGTACTGTGATACCGGGGCGTCTTCCGCATTTTTTGCTACTAGAGGGGAGGCGTTTACTCCGGATTTTCCCCCGTTTTCGCTAAAAACAGCGCCCCGGGGCGTTTGCCTCAATGCGGGCGTTTACTCGCCTTATTACGGTATACCATAGTGCGCAGAGGGGTTGCTGTTGTGCGCGGGTCTCGGTGACACTTGTTCGAGTTTGGCTGACCCACTCCGCTTCTTGGATATTTCATTCCAGCAATAATCCACGGAGTGAGGCCGTTCTTGACACGAACACGGGGTTTGTCGGGTGGACGGGGCGAGGATCGGGGCTGCGACCCGACCCGGTCGCGATATATGGGGAGAGATAGCTAGAGAGACGGATACGCGGTAAGAAGTCGTGAGCGCACCTCCGAAAGTTACTCATCCAGGCGGACGGAGTGTTACATGTAACGGGACGAAGTGCCCGAGGAGACCGACGCCCGTCGAAAAGACAGAGAGCCCATCAAAATAACTCAGATCATGGATTGAATTCGTGCGTGATTCGCGACAGATTATTCAAGTGCCGGCTGGAGCCTTAGAGCCAAATTCCGTACCTGGTATATCAAATATTAGATCAATTATGAAATTGATGTGGTTGGCGTCAAATCTATTTTTTTCAACATAAAACTTGGTTGATGTTGGATTAAGTAGCAAGTTTAAGGAGGGGATGGGAAAAAAAATGATGGAATTAGACCTATGCCAACGGAAACGCAATGTTTCCATTTAAAGTTTGAATTTCACAGATATCCGCCAGAGTTTTTTTCAGGACAAGCTTGCTATGAGAACGATTCTTCAAATAAAAAAAAAAAAAAAAAGGAAACCCCCTCCGAAACAAGAAATCTTGGGCCGATGTGGGGCCAAGATCGGCTTCAGAAAAACTCAAGCGGATAACTTTCGAACGAAGCGGCGAGATTTCGAGTCTTCGAAAGACACCCATCCACACAACCAACGACTGCGTCATGAACTCTGAACCGAGTGCGCTCGTTAGGGGCTCCGACCCACCCTAGGGTCACCGCGTTGACACGATGGCCGGTGACATGTGGCGGGCGCTGGCCAGGCGTATGATAAATAAACAACCGCCCGCTGGTGTGCAGAAAACAGATGACACAAATTCTCGATTCGTCTCGAATGGCAAAAAATGTTTGTTTTTTGTTCAGGTTTTGGGAGAAGCGCGTAGGATGCCGCCGGCAAGCCCTAGCCCCGTCGACCATGGATCTACCTGATATCTTCGAGGCCGTCATCTACACTCGTTGGCCTTGCCCGACACCAAGCGGGTTGGCCGTGGGCTGAGTCTATGTCGAGGTCGAAGGTCTATCGTAGCACGAGCTGATAGTAAACAGGACCTGCGGTACACACAAAAATCTATGTATTTACGTATTTTTACTAACAAAATTTGGTCCCATTTACTATGGTCCTCCGTAATAGCGTGTTGACAATTAGCAACGATAGAAAACAGATTGCGTCGCCTGCAGCCGCTTGAAGAAAAAATAATAGAAAAATCAAACATTTTTTTCCCTTTTTTCCCACTGCGGCGGTACGAGAACATCTTCGACTGTTTTCTTGTGCAAGCTCCATTTTTGAAAGAAAACTTTCAAACCTCGCGTTCCCATTGTCATGGGTCTTGGACAACGAAACATTGTTGAAAATCAGGGAATGTGGGGATTGGATTTAATTGTCGTGGCAGCACCCAACAGTAGTGAGGGCGTGTCTTAACCCCACCCCAAAGAGCATTGGAACGAACCGAAGGGAATATTATTTGCCGCATCAATTGGTGCCGATTGGCTATGGAAAACGCCTATTAATAGATTCAGTGCAGCCCGAGAAAAACAGTGTATCTTGGAAGAGGAAGAAGAAGTGTTGCACCCGTTTTTCTTCTTTGGGAGGACCGAACGGGAACAAATAGATATCATTTGGTGTAGGTGGACACCGCCGAAGATGGACGACAACACCAATTACCCGTGGCGTGTGCAAAGGTTAACGTTCGTACTGATTCGGCTGGCGAGGCCCAGGATGCTGCACATACCCAAACACGTTTTTTTACACAGGAACAGAACGAACGACCACGAGCAGCCTCGTTCCGTTCCGCTCGTTCCCATGCTCTTGCTCCGGGGACGCCGTAACTGCGCTATTGCTGTGAATACTATCAACAGCTGGTTTGTATTTATTACGGGGGACCAAAGTAAATAGGACCAAAAATATTGCTAGTACAAATAGGTAAATATATAGGTTTTTATGTATACCATAGGTCCTATAACTATGGACCCCTGTAATAGTATTTACAACCTCGGGCACATTCATGATACTGACCTGTAGCTTGACCACGCCTCGTAGAATCACTGCTCTGTCTACGTGCTGCGGAAACACGTACTTCTCGTCGTCATTCAGATCTTCTAGACCAGCCCCGCGGAAACTGGCACTGCTGCTGTTGCAGATCCGTGAACCTGACACGACTTGTCAAGTATTAAAAACAAAAAAAAACTGTTCAGTGATCTATCTGATCTGGTCGACGTTACGGTCTACCAGATACTAATTAAAAAATATATCTCTTATAAATAACATAATGCACGTACTCAATTGTTGTTCTGCTGTCTTGACAGGTGTCTTGTGTCTCGTCTCACGCCATCGTCTTACGCAACGCTCGACGCTGAAAACATGCGCACCTTCGTCGTCGCATGGGACGGCCGGCCAACGACTGCTGTGGGGCGTAACCTCTTCTACATACGTACTCATAGGGCATTACATACAGCTTGTGGAACATGCCCATCGCATACCGTATCACACTGGGTGATAAGATAACACACCCCCCTGGGACGAATTTCAGACCCGGTTTCCTCCAAAACATTTAAGGGGGGGCACACACAACACAACCAAAATGGTGGTTTTGGAAAGATTTCGTCGAGATGGTTGCATAGAAGCATCGCTCGTCGTACTCAGTACGCCCTCCCCGTTGTCGAGAAACCCAGCTTCGAAAAATCGTCCGAGGGGGTGTGTTAACCCCTTTAGTACCGCAGTCCCGTTTTGGGGACAAATCACTTGGAATTAGACTGGTTTGTCCCCAAATCGGGATTGCGGTACGTACTAAACAGCGCCATATACCGGAGGCAATTTTCTTGTCGGCATGTATGTACGTACGGTAAATTTTTTTGAAAATTCTGGAAATTTCTGCGAAGTAACCCCAATCACAGACCGAGTTTCGTTTGGGATGGGAGCCGTGTGTTATCTTGCGTTTTCAGCATAAATTACCCTCGGCATCTGCAACTACGGGTGCTTCGTATGATACAGCTGTGTAAATGCTGAAGTCTGTACCTGGTATATTCAGAGCAAGTATGATCATGCAGCATTGTCACACTACTTGTTTTGTACCTGGCAATCGATGACGACCTGTCCCGTGAAGGTGCATCGATCCAGGTCAAGATCGTCATAGCGCAAGCTGTACTTCAGCGGGACCACGTCATCTGGGAGACGGCACGACATTTTCGCTACACCAGAACAGCAGTGTAGAGATTGAAACCCAAATTCTTGCAGCGAGTACACAAAGGAGTTCCAGTACACGCCGGTGGCCAACCTCCACAGGGGACTGGAATTATGCCAAGGCCCCCGAAATACACATCCGGACGGACGCGTGCCCAGAGCTAGCTCTGCGTCTTCCGGTCGACGTTCGGTGTTACTTGGCGTTACTCTGGTGGAGCTACCTCGTGCAGCAATCGCGAGCAGCAGATCTCTCCTAAGTCTGCTCCTTGTTGCCGGACAGATGCAAACGATGAAGCTTGTATTGCCTGAAGATCAATTCCTGAACGTGCTAAGCTATCTGGTGGTTGAGTCCGTGTTCGCCATGTCCTCCACTTGCCGCCAGTTGCACGAGTGGTGCAGGTGAGCCGGGGCCTTTCCTGCCATGATGTCCTGAATATGACAGTGCTGAAACATATGCGATGCCAACGGTGTGCTCGCTGCTCGGACGGAATTGTACCGAGGCAGCAGCGATGCCGTTCAAACAGACATCAGAATTAAAATTGAAAAATTGAAAGTTGAATATTCTCGGTACAGTATGTGCAGCAGTACAAATCATACCTGCCTGTACACAGCAGCAGCACCAGTGCAGCACCAGTGTAGCATAAAGCAGGACCATCTCGCCAACCATCCAACACTCGCAGCCTGAATCACGAGGCATGCCGACGACTGCCCAGAGTTGCAGCAGCTGCTCTGTCGACTTTTCTCGGCCCTACATACGTGAATATGATCCTATAATCCTACGATACCCCTACTCGTACTCACCGCTGCGATAAACCTGGTACGTATTTGATTGCCGTCACTGATTACTATTACCGGCCCTATTACAGGCAGCGTCGATTGAGTAGTGCCCGCTGCCCTCTTCATTAAGAATAGCTCAAGGGTACGGGTCAACGAACACCCGTGAGCAACCGACGAGGCGAGCGATGGCACGTGTACCCCCCGGAGCGCCGCAGCCAGCGGCAGATTGTTTTTGCCGGCACCGGCTAAGAGGCTAACGCTCGTGGGGTGTCTTGGAGTGACTGGCGCAGCCCTAAGCCCCACGCGGGCAGCAGCGACGGCGATACAGCAGCTGAGGGACGTCGTGTGACCTGGTCGGTGCTCGTGTGGTTTGGGAGGCCAAGAGAGATGAAATACTGGGTTTGCGACGGTCTCGTAAATTTTCTGGCGCCTTGGGTGGTCTACTCTGTGCCAGGGGGCGTCGGACCTCGGGCTGCGGCTGCTCCGGTGCCCCTACCTCTCGGGAATGGTGGATCTCGCCTCTGCAGCGATCGATGACACGGCTCAAATTTGCGCGGCTTGCTCTGTTTCATGGGACATGCCACGTCGAGTTGGACTATTAATAACTCCCCAAATCGAATAATAAACTTGAAGGAGAGAAGCGAAATAAGTTCCGAAAGACTGTTGAACTTGGTGTTTTCGAATTTCACTCGAAAATGCCTGTCTGGTGATTCACGTTGCGACCGATCAGATGTAAATGAAATCGAACAAAAATATATATTTTCGAATCACAAGAAAAAAAATCTCGTTAGACCTATGCCAATGGAAACGCGAAGTAAAAAAAACTCCTCCAAACAGATTGCTTTCAAAGAACAGCCAAAAATATCTTCGTACCGCCGCTGTTGGAAAAAAAGGAAAAAATGTTGATTTTGTCTTCTTTTTTTTCTACGGCCTGTAACGGCTGCAGGCGGCGCGATATGTTTTTTCTCGTTGCAAATTGTCGACACGCTGGTAAAAATCAGCTCGTGCGATGATAGACGCTCGATCTCAACACAGACTCAATCCACGGCGAATCCGCTTGGTGGCGGGCGAGGCCAACGAGTAAAGATGACGGCCTCGAAGATATCAGGTGGATCTATGGTCTAGGAGGCGAAAGCTTGCCGGCGGCGTCCTAAGGTATCCTCCCTGAAAAAAAAAAAACTATTTTTTGCCATTCCAGACGGATCGAGAAATTTTCTCATCTGTTTTGTGCACACCAGCGGCCAATTGTTTTTCATCATAACCTAACCGGCGCCCGCCACATGTCACCGGCCATTGTGTGAAGACGGTGACCCTAGGGTGGGTCAGAGCCTCTAACGAGCGCACTCGGTTCAGAATTCATGACGCAGTCGTTGTTTTTGTCAATCGATGTCTGTCTAGGACTCGGAATCTCGCCGCTTCGAACCAAACATCCGCCTGAGTTTTTCTGAAGCCCATCTTGGCCCAACATCGGCCCCAGAATGTTTTTTTTCGGGCTTTTCCAGAAGTCTGTAACTTTCCATTTAAAGAAATTTGCTCATAGCAAGTTGTACCTGAAAAATTCTGACGGGTATCTTTGGAATTCAAACTTTTTACGGGAACTTTGCGTCTCCATTGGCATAGGCCTTAGTACGGGTCCTTGATATATCCATATGCTGCTCGGTAGTATTAATAGTAGTGGTGGTAGTAGTGGTGGTAGTAGCAGTAGCAGTAGTAGTAGTAGTGGTATAGTAGTAGTAGTAGTAGTAGTAGTAGTAGTAGCAGTGTAGTAGTAGTAGCAGTAGTAGTAGTAGTAGTAGTAGTAGTAGTAGTAGTAGTAGTAGTAGTAGTAGTAGTAGTAGTAGTAGTAGTAGTAGTAGTAGTAGTAGTAGTAGTAGTAGTAGTAGTAGTAGTAGTAGTAGTAGTACTAGTACTAGTAGTACTAGTAGTAGTAGTAGTAGTAGTAGTAGTAGTAGTAGTAGTAGTAGTAGTAGTAGTAGTAGCAGTAGCAGTAGCAGTAGCAGTAGTAGTAGGAGCAGTAGTAGTCGTAGTAGTAGTAGTAGTAGTAGTAGTAGTAGTAGTAGTAGTAGTAGTAGTAGTAGTAGCAGCAGCAGTAGTAGTAGTAGTAGTAGTAGTAGTAGTAGTAGTAGTAGTAGTAGTAGTAGTAGTAGTAGTAGTAGTAGTAGTAGTAGTAGTAGTAGTAGTAGTAGTAGTAGTAGTAGTAGTAGTAGTAGTAGTAGTAGTAGTAGTAGTAGTAGTAGTAGTAGTAGTAGCAGTAGTAGTAGTAGTAGTAGTAGTAGTAGTAGCAGTAGTAGTACTAGTAGTAGGAGTAGTGACGTCCTTTTGGATCTTCGAAACTATTTTAGGTTCAGTATGCCCCGCCGGACACCGGCTCTACGGTGCGCCATCGGACCGCCCGTGACCGCATGCCCGAGCCTCGCCCGCCCCGTACAGCAGCCCTCGGTGTCCTCGGCGAAAGAAGCGGCGCCGCCGCTAAACTCGGCGAGCGGAGAGCGTGGAAAGGCGCCCTCCCGGGGACTGGTTGCTCGCTCCTCAGGAAAGCGGCGGATCATAGAAAAAAAAAAATGGCAATCCCGATACGCTGCAGCAATCAACTGTCTAGGAACGTACTCACGTACTGATGTACGCACTGCCGTACTGCTGTACATAGTGGATGGGTAAATTGGATGGGTCGGTGGGATACGTGGGTGGGTCGATGGGTGGGGTGGTGAGTGGGTCGATGTATGATCAGCTCCCACTCGGAGTCGTCGACACCACCCGCTCGGCCTTTCGCGCCGGAGTGGATCGGCCAGGGAAACTCCGGAAGCTGAATTGTGGGCTAGTGTGGTCGTCGTCTCTCTCCCGCCCTCGGATCGCGTCAGGGGTTGCAGCCGCCTTAGGTGTTGTACACTGAGGTTATAGCAAGTCTCTCTGGGAAGAATACTCGCTAACGACCACCCGGGCGTGCAAGATGTCGTTTGAGTCGAAACAATGGTATAGTAGTGTGAAGACAACACCATCAACAGCAACATCATTGTCAATGACAACTCCCTCCCTCCCTCCCTCCCTCCTTCTCGGCTGACGACGCTTTTCACGCTGCTATGCCGGGGTGTGTGTCGGTCTGCGCCTGCTTGTGTCTGCCTTTGCCTGTTTGTGCCTGTGTGTCTGTGTCTGTCTGTTCACGCGTTTGCCTGTGTGGTTGAATGCCACTTTGTCTGTGTTCGTGTCCATGATTATGTGTGCTGAGCAGTCTGTTCAAGGTGATTCACGCTGGGGATGAGCAGCTTGGGAACGGAGACCTGGCGTTGCTGGTCAGACGTTTCCCCGCCGTGAACGACCTCACCGTTCTAGCCGCCTCCAGGCTGACGAGCGCGTCGTATGAGGTGCTCGCCGAGGTGGGTCCACGGTTGCCCCCCCCCCCAAAAAAAAACACGCCTCGGCGCTTCGCGCTTCGCGCTTGGTGCAAGCAAGCAATGTCTGCGTGGTCCGTGAAAACCCGACTAGCTCCATTCCGGCATTGTCAAGATGCAAGGGTCTATGGTCATACGACTACGGTCATGCATGATAATGAGTACACCCCCCCCCCGCTCGCGCCGCTCGCGCCGAACACCTCACGGCTCTTCGCGCTTGGCGCAAGTAATGTCCGCCTGGTCGGTGAAAAACGACGTGCTCCGTCCCGGCATTGTACATAGTGATGCGAGAGTCTTTGGTCTCATACCTACGACCATGCATGGCACGTGTACCCCCCCCCCCCCCCCCTTCCACCCCTGCTGCTGCGTCCGCAGATCGGGCCGCAGCTGGTGTCGCTGGAGCTAGACAAGGCGCGCATTATCGACGCCGCCATTTTTCGAGACATGGTTCGGCGCTTTAAGAACATGAAGAGCCTCTCTCTCAACGGGACGTTTTACGTCAAGAGCCAGGCCATCAACGCGCTCGCGATGGCAGGTCGGCAGCTGCAGAAGGTAGGTGGTTGGGCGGTGGGATGTGGGGGGAATGGATCAGTGGGTGGGCAGGGTATGCGGAAGGCGGGTGGGTATGTAGGAGGAATGTGTCGGTGGATGGGCGGGGTGTGGGTTGGGTGATCGGGTGGGTAGACTGGCTGGGCGGGTGGGTGGGTGGGTGGGTGGGTGGGCGGGCGGGGGAGAGTGGAGGGTGGTTGGGTGGGTAGGCGGTCGGTAGAAGGGGAGGGGTTATGCTCGCTCCCAACGCGTTATTCTTCTGTGTTCATTCTTTGTTCTGGTGTATATACTCTTCTTCAGGTTTCTCTGTGCGGGTTTCGGCAGCTGAAGGACGAGGACGTTCAACTCCTGCTGGACTCCTGCCCCGCCCTCACCGAGCTCTCTGTGGCCGACTGCACCACGCTCGGTGCGCTCGTCCTGTTCTCGCGCCAGCTCTGCACCCTCGATGTCTCGCGCTGCATCCACATCAGCGAGATGTCGCTCGAGATACCAGGTGCGTTTCGAGGCGTTTGTTGTACGAGTATTTTTTCTCTTTTTTTCGCGTATGCGTTTTTTCGTCCATTTGCTTCTTGGCGTTTTCGCATTTTCCCGTTTTCGCATGTTCGTTTTTTCGCATTCTCAGTGGGTGTTGTTTTCCACCGCGTTGTTGCCACCTAGCTACCTGGTATTAAATACCCGATACCTGGGACGCAGCAATGGTACCTTCTTTTTCGCCGTATAGCAGGCTACCGTCAGGGTTGCGTGGCTCAGGTATTATGGTTCCTACAGACGAGGAAACTCAACGAGAATGGAAACCTAAAATGACAGTCTATAATTACATCATACTTCCTTGGGCTCTTGGTATTGTTTTCGTTCCCCTTCGCCCCTACTTTTCGGTTGGGGGGGGGGGGGGGGGGGGGGGGGGGGGGTGTTTTATATGAACGGGAATGAAGCGATTTCTTCAAAAGAGTAGGGCGAACCGGAATAAAAACGACTCCAGGAACGAAGGGCGCTTTTTGCATCTGGTTTTCAATAAACTCTCTACTCGTACATATGTTTTTGTATTTATTTATTTTTCGTTTTTCGGGGCCCTTTCAGCTAAAACAGCATAAAGGACATAGAAAAGGTGTTCGCGACCTGCCCCCGCCCCTTCTTCCCTACGTTAACTATAGTACCCGTTATCCTCTTACCCCTCCCTTATAGACCAGACCTCGTACATATTTATTCCACACTGTGCCCCTTTTTCCCCTAGCTCATTGTGAATAGTGCTTATTCTCCCCTATTCCCTCCTTATACCCCCCCCCCCTCCCACCCACGCCTCCCACCTTCCCCCCGCTCGCACGCCTTCCAACACTGGTTTTACGTCGACGCTAGCCCTAAAGCGGCTTGACGCAAACTGGTGCACCAAGCTCCCTGATTCGGCGGTCGAATCGCTCGTGGCCACGTGCTTGTCGCTAGAACACCTCGGGCTTAAGGGGTGCTCTGCGCTTGTCTTCCCGAGTCTTAGCTCGGCGAACCTGAAGAGCTTGGACCTGTCGCTCTGCGGAAAGCTGGTGAGCGTTGAGATCGATCATCTATCAACGTGGGCCGTTGGCTGCTGTTGACAGGAGAGGGGCGAGAGGGGGGGGGGGGGGGGGGGGGGGGGGGGGGGGGGGGGGGGGGGGGGGGGGTAAAGGATGAGGAACAAGAACAGGAGATGTAACCAATAAGAAAATAACACGGGGGAGAGGGAGTGGAAGGGGGGCTGTACTCATGCCATGGATGGCCATAGTCGTATGACTCTAGACCCTCGCATCCCTACGATGCCGGGACGGAGCACGTCGGATTTGCACCGACTAGATAGATATTGCTTGCACCAAGTGCGAAGCGCTGTCTGGGGTTTGGCGAGTCGCGTGAAGGGTGGGCTTCATCCTACTAAGAGCCCCTTGTGAGGCGGACTTGCAATGGATGGCAGCGTCGAATGAGGGAGTGGGAGGGGGATGGTGGGTACTCATTTATAGCTCGCCTCAGCCTTTTGACCATTGCCCACGCACCCGTTTCGGGGGGGGGGGGGGGGGGGGGGGGGGCGCGGGGGGGGGCAGGAAGAGAGGAGAGAGAACCGGTACATGGACTGAGCTGCTGTTGATATCGTCGCTCGCGCGCTCTGTGAACGCATGTTGCTTGCCGTTGCCCTTCTCTGGATACAGTCTTTAATCTCTCGAAGGGGGCGTTCAGATAGAAGACGTGGCCACGACGACGAGGCTTTGGTTTAGAGCGAGTACTCAATGGTTGGTACAGACACCATAGTTGTCACAACGACAATGGGTTGGTAGAAGTGTAATTATTCGTATAATTACAATGGTTGTTGCAAGCACAATGGTTGGCACAACGACAATAGCGTGGTACAAGTACAAATGGTTGTTGCAAGCACAATGGTTGGCACAACCACAACAGCGTGGTACAAGTATAGTGGTTAGTTCGATTACAATGATTGGTACAAGCACAACGGTTGGCACAACCGCAAGGGGCTTGGTACAAGCACAGTGATCACAGTTGAACCAGCTACATTGGTTGGTTGGAGAAAAAACGCCCCTGTGCTGAAAGTATGTCCTTCCCCCCCCCAAACCTTCCCCGCTCCTCGTCCCCCTCCTTTCTCCCCGCATCCCCCCCTCCTTGCCTTCCCCCCCCATCGCCTCCCTTTTCCGCCTTCTTTTATTCTCACCCCCGTCTTTGCCTCGTCTGTGCCTGCCTGGGTGCCTGCCATTCCGTGTCTGCTTACCCTCCTACGTATATGTCTGCCTTGTCTGTCCGTGGTACGTGGTGCGCGTGTGTGATCGGAACGGTCCTCGTTGTTGTATTTCCTTGTGGTGCGGTGGTGCGTATGCGTGTGCGTGTGTGTGGCCGGAACCGTCCTCGCTGTTGTTTTTTTTATCGCGGCGCGACGCGTCTCAGACGACGTGCAGCATATCGTGCCAGTCGCTGACGGAGCTGAAGGTGGCCATGTGCATGGGGCTTAACTCGCTCACCCTCGACTTACCCGTGATGACCTCGCTCGACCTGAGCATGCTGGGCTTGCGAAACCTGACCCTGAACTGCACGAAGCTGGTCTACGCCAATCTCCGCGGGAGTTACAAGCTAGCCTCGGCGGTGAGCGCCTGTGAACAGCCCCCGCTCGGTGCTTCGTGCTCCGTGTGTGATACCCGACATGTATATTACCACCACCGATCATTTTCCGGACGCAGAACTCCATGGCGATCCCCCGCCGCCCACCCGCTTACGTTTAGGTTTACTTTCCGCATAGCCTGCCCTGTGGTGGAGGAGATGAGGAAAATAGACGAATGTGATATGGAGAGTTTTAGAACATTACAGTAGATGATACCAGAGAAACGTGGCCACAAAAGGCAGAACAGGACGGGGACAAGGTAGACAAAAGGTTTTTGTTGGCGTATATGGAAAACACGAAATGAGCCCCCAAATGTTGGAGGTGTCTCCAATAGGAGTAGGGGCGGTGCTCCGTCTCGAAAGGGATGTGTGGTCAATGGTCAAATTACTGAGGCAAGCAAGCAATGAGTAGGCCCCTCCCCCCTCCCTCCACCCGCTCGCCCTACCCCGCCCCCCCCCCCCCCCCCCTATACGGTATGCCTTACTTTCCGCACTGCCCCCCCCCTCCCCCCCCCTCAACCCGCTCGCCTTGTCACAAATAATTGAAGCTGTTATCCATGTGCAAGTCGGCCTCACAAGCGGTTCTTAGTAGGATGCAGCTCACCCTTCATGCGGCCTCGCCGAACACCTCACGGCGCTTCGCGCTTGGTGCAAGAAATGTCTGCCTGGTCGGTGAAAACCCGACGTGCTCCGTCCCGGCATTGTAAGGATGCGAGGGTCCATAGTCATACGACTACGGCCATGCATGATATCGAGTACATCCCCCCCCCCTCCTTCCACCCGCTCGCTCTATCCCCTCCCCCCTTTACGGTACGCCTTACTTTCTGCACTGCCTCCCCCCCCCCCCCCCCGTCAACCCGCACTCCTTGTCACAAACCCAGAACATTCAAAGCCGCTGTCCGGGACTGAGCATGGTGGACCTGTGCGGCACGAGCATAAACCCAGAGGCATTTGCGCGGTCGGACGGGGAGGGGGAAGGGGACGTTATTCAGGGAGGCGCACCTCTTCCGTGGCATACGTACTGAGCAAGGGTGTGGTTCGTAGGGTATTGTATTATACTGTGAGGGTACCCGGGTGCCTACCCGAGTATGTCAGGGGTACCGGTGTACCTATTCGAGTTCATATGAGGTACCCGGGTACCAACCCGAGTATGTCTGGGGGTACCCGGGTACCAACCCGAGTATGTCTGGGGTACCCAGATACCAACCCGAGTGTGTCTGGGGTACCCGGATACCAACCCGAGTGTGTCTGGGGTACCCGGATACCAACCCGAGTGTGTCTGAGGGTACCCGGGTGCCTATCCGAGTATGGCCCAAACTACCAGGTTTTGTACCCGGTTATATATGCCATAATGTGTACCCTACTAGACATACCCTTGGTACTGAGCAGGTAGCGCTTTTATAGGTTTTTGTTATGGGTAAAGGCGAAGGCGTAGGCGAAACGGGTGTGTCGGGGAGTTTTTTTACCTCGCAGCAGGAGGCGGAAAGGGGTGTGCTATAATAAGAGGAGTGCTTGCTTTACTTTTTCTCTGTGGTTCAGTCGTCGTTGCACCTGTAGCGATCGTTGCCGAGGAGTACTATTCTGTCCGCAAATGTACGGACGGTTTGGGGATTCATGTTTATTCCCAAACAGTGCTTACATTTCCGGACAGGCTGGCGTACGACAGTCCGCTGGCTGGCTGGATTTTGGGGTGAGTGAGGACGACGCCCCCCCTCGCCGTGCCGTGTCCATTGTCGCCTGACCCCAGGGAGCTAGGTGTTATCGCTACCCGACGGGGCTTGAGATGTAGTCGGCAACAAAACACCAACCACGTGACTATTGTTTCAGGAAGCGAGATGGATTCTGCTCGACAACGACTACTACGAGGGAACATACATATTGATATTTTAAACAGTAACCAGAACCGAATATGGTTAGTTGACATAGGGGAATATTCGCACGGTTTTTGGGTATATTACGCTCTTGTTGCTGTGCCTCCCCGTAGTAGGAGGTGGCCGTCGAACTGCCCGGCAATATCATCCCCATTTGGAGGCTGAAATTTGTACCAAGCGATGGTTATATTCCCGGTTAGAATACTAAACGGTGACTATCTTACTGGCCAGAATGGCACCTGGTGTGCTACTACAGCTGGTAGTAATGTTGGCGTTATGGTAGCGTACCCTCTTGTTTGTCTTATTTAGTCTGCCGTACCTTGTACCACAGATGGAATACCTGTCCAGAGAGCGATGGCTATAGGCATCCTCACCCGGACTCGTGTAATACAGAAATAAATGTTGGTTCGCTGCAGGTTGCTAGTGTTTACTTTTTAGTTCCTTTTGAACATATATATGCATTTTGTTTAGCGGGCAGACGTGATGGATGGGAACGTGTTCGTTCTTCGTGAGAGTTTCATTGTTGTTTTTTTTTTCTGGTCATGGGATGTTTTTGCTTTTTGATTGTTGCAAGGTCACACGGATGGATGGGACGTGGTTTGGTTCCGAGTGTACGGTGTGTTACATGAGCGCAATAATGATGCCCGTTGTTCAAATAGTACCAGGTATGAACGATTTAAAGTTTTGATCGTCCGCAAGTGCGTGCGCATTGCGCCCTCCCTTTCTTGCGCGATGAAGATAATAGGTAGGCGTTGAAGTTTATCCCTTTTTCGACCCAGGTACAGTATACAGGTAATAATCGTACGTCGTACCTAGCAACCAAACAATTGATACCGCGTATATCGTCAAGAGCGTTGAGTTCGCACAGGGAGGGGTGCGATCGGTTTTCAGGGCGCGATTTTTCCAGAACGGGAAGGTTAAGGTTGCCAATACCGAATAACAACGTGTTTTCGGTAAGATCTGGTCGAGAGCCTTCCGAAAACACCTACCTTGTTGTTCGGTATTGGCAACATTAACCTTCCCCGCCGTTCTGGAAAAATCGAGCGCTGAAAAATGATCAACATCCCTGTGCGCGAACTCAACGTCCTTCACGTGTATCTGAAGATAGACGACATACCTGGTATTACAGGGGTCCATAGTTAACGGGACCAAATTTTGTTAGTAAAAATAGGCAAATATATATGTTTTTATGTACACCATAGGTCCTGTTAACTATGGACCCCCGTAATAGTAAGTATCATACCTCGGGTAGATAAGATGCGGTCTTAACAACCAGGTATTAAATAGTAACTGCTGTGCATTAATACATAGTGGGAGCGCTCAGCAGTTTCACTGCTGCTGCTGCTGTCTTCTCGTCTGTACGCGTGCCGGACATCTCGCGTTGTACTTCCGGGCATGTCCCCTAACTCAGCCTATTAATAGCAGCCCGGGGTGCTTCCTACATGCGATGCTGACGCTGTGATCGTCACCCCCCCCCCCCCCATTTTCGACAACCCCCCCGCTTCCCAAAGTTAGGGGTGGTCGAGAAAGACACGAGAAAATACTGAAACGCATTCGTAGCTTCTGGGTTCTCCGGGTCGTTAGGGCCCATCTTAACGGGGACTTTCGGCTCTTTCAATTTGACTTGATTATTTTTTTTCTAATTTAGTTTAAGGGCCCATCTTATCGAGGACTTTCGGTTCTTTCAATTTGACTTGATTTTTTTTTTTCTAATTTAATTTACGTTTTTCAAAATTTATAAAAACCAATTTGCATCTGACTGAACGAAATTTAGTGTTCCCCGTTAAGATGGGCTCTTATAAAATAAAAAAATAAAAAACAAGAAGAAAAAAACTCGACTACGTAAAATAAAGCGCCTGGAACCACATAATCAAATCAGCGACGAGGTCTGCCCCGAAGGACGACACGAAAAGTGCTGTCGCTTTGATACACTCACGGAGGAGGTGCACCAGGGAGCTCATATCTGCCCTGCCAAATTTTGGCTCGATGGAAACGGTCGGAGCTAGAGCAGAAGAACGAAAAACCCTTGTGAAAAAAACGGCGGCAGACATGATTCCAGTGTCTTGGTTGTCGGGACTTTTTGTGTGTGTTTTGTACACGTTTTGGGCAGGTGCAGGTGGGCAGTGCAACAGAGGTGGGGACAACCCCCTTCATTTTTCAATATATCCTACATCATCCCGGTATTAAAACGCCATATAAAAAAAGTGGAAAACCTTGAAACATTGGTGCAACAGTTCAGGTCAATGAGGATGACTATAACATTGGGGACTCACTCAAGATTTTTGGTAAGGAATGCTTGACCCCACGTACGTGTAAAAAAATTGTAGAAATTACCGCCTCTGGTATTTTACGAAACCCCAGATTCCGGCACACAGATGGTGCCGGACACAGCGCAGCAGGACACCGCAGAGCCCACAAAGGGTCAGGAACTATCCAGCACCACGGAGGCGACGTCGTGCACGAAGATTTTTTGGAAATCGTTCAAGGTGAGCGGAGAAAATAGAAAAAAACTACGTCGGCCTCGAAAGCGGTGATGCAGCATGGCTTGGACGTCAGGCCACCGCCCTCGTCCCTTTGAGGTTCCCGTTCGCCGTTTCTTCTTGGGTGTGACAGCCAGCTTACTGCTGAATGTGCTCCAACCATTTTTTCGGCGAATGACTGCAACCAAGACGTGGATGTTGTCCGAGATGTAGCAAGATTGTTCAAAATCGTAACTTTCCGCATGTTCAACTACAACAGCAGTACAATCTCAGCATCGAGTACTCGTAACTCGTGCGAGTTCAGTGTGGACGACTGCTGTAGTACGACCAGGTATATGTATGTACTGATGAGATTGTAGGCCGTCATCCTCATGTCTCTACGGAAGAAATCCAACCGCAGCAGCAGCTGAAGGGCACTTCGAGGTTGTGGTTGGCGTGTTAATGTACATCGCGACGTTGCAGTCAGTGTGTCGATCCACGACTCGACCGGCAAATTGCTCGTGATTATCACATATCAGATATCCTACATACCGGGCTGGAGATAACTTGGGCGCGAGACGATGGAGTCACCATCGAAGGTTGGGATGGGATGAGACGAACCATGGAGAGACCTGAGCTCGATGCGGCCACACTGGGGGAAGGCAAAGAAGGGGGTCGGCACTCCGTTCTGGTGACGTGCGTTTAGAGACAGTGAGTGTCGTGTGTATCGATAGGTCGACTGCAACTTTTCACACCTCGGACAGATCGTGATCTATGTACAGCAGTAGATCATCTATCTACCGTTAGTAGTTCCTCATCTTCCGTCGTGATAGGTTTTGCAGGATCTGTATTGCACAGACCCAGCCCAGGAAACATGTGCTGCTTCGTTCATATGTTATGGTTCGGGCCCAGCTACATGAGGTAGATATTACAGGATCGGTAATAGATCTGCCTTGAAAGAACTAGAGTATATCATCAACTGGGAATCGATGATCTGTCCGAGGCGCGCAAGGTTTGGTTTATGGTGGAGTCAAGACCCACTGATCCGCGCCTGCACGTAACGTTGCAAAACGTTTTGTCAAATTAAGATAAACTCCTTCAATATCGCTCACGCTATGATCACAGTACGCTGCAGAAACCGACGAAGCGAAGTGCATGGTTCAACAGGACGGCGGGGACGACGGGGTCAGCGAGGACGACGGGGTCAGCGAGGACAGCGGGGTCAGAGGTTAGTCGTGATACACAATCTGTGATCCGGGAAGAGATTTGACCATCGAAGGACTGCGCGCAACGTCGTAGGTTGCAAAGTCTGAATCTCACGGGGGCATGCTAACCGTAACCTCTACGATTGACAAACGTACGTCGAAATGCCTCTATATTCTCAATGGCGGAGATGCAACCCCTTCGTTACTTCTTGATGTTTTTCCATGCAGATACTTACTATCGACGACGATGAATAAATAGAAGAGGGAGAAGAGTACGTGCAGCCCCTGCCGAACTGCAGGGCGCCCCTTGGGATGGTTGGGAACCGGAGACGGGGACGGAAGCGTCGGAAGGCAGTCCGGATGATCGAGAGGGGAAGGCGCACACGAAGGTACCGTAGTACGCTAGTGGACGCCTCAGGGGGCGTGATTTTCTTTCGAGCTTGTGATATTCCGAGCCTGAAAAGGCGACCCGGGGCGTTTACCATGCGGTCGGGGCGTAGTTTGGAAGCAATACGCGTAGTGGTATGCTGCATTATGCCAGCGGGTGCGGTATAGTGGCAGCACATCCAGCGGACGAAACACAGCTACAAAAAGAAAGTAAGGCCGCCACCCATATCCCCGAAGCCACTCACCCCTCTACGAACCCAGTCACCCAGTCACCCACCCACCAACTCATCGCACAATCCACCCATCAACTTATCAACCCACCCGCCATGTCCTACAGCAGTACAGCAGTAGGTGCAGCAGTAGATGAGTGCCCAGTTCGTACGTAGCAGCACCATGGTCCAGTGGTGGAAGCACAAGCGGAGTAAACAAAACAGTAAAAACACGGCAACTACCCACAACCACGAATCCACTCGCCCACATACTTACCTACCCACACGCCCACACACGCACCAACTCACCCACCATGTACTACATCATTAGGTACAGCGTTAGACATGTTGGTTCATATCGCGCTTGTTCCTGTATTGTACTGTGAGTTCCGTTTATTTTTCCATACTCCGCCATGCTGGGGAGAGCGGCCCGCCCCCGGGAGGGTGCCTTTTCACGCACCCCGTTCGCCAACTCCTTCAGCGGGGACTGCCAAGTGGAGTGGACGCAGCACGGTCGCGGTGCCGCGAGCGGCCAGGAGACGCACGATAGAGCCGCTGCACCGCGTTCAAGACTGAAGCCGGCGTAGCTGTGACGATCGGAAACGATGTCACTACTACTACTACTACTACTACTACTACTACTACTACTACTACTACTACTACCGAGCAGTAGTGATGACCACTCAAACTCATATGTTGCCATTATTTTGGTGATGCGTGAAACACATATAGACATTGACATGTATCAGGACACGTCAACATTTGTATACATCCCACCTTGTTTGCATCGGAAACAGCTCCATTCCCCTTCCTGCCACGACATCCCAACCTGACCCCAGGGCGTTTACCCCAATAATTTGAAGGGGGCGGGGGGGGGGTGGGAGGCGTCTGCTGTGTCACCGGGGCTTTTCAAGAAGAGTAAGTTTTTTATCTCTATATTGGTGTCGTTTTCCCTGAAAAGGCGCCCCATTGGTTTGCTCCTGGCGTGGTGTTTACTATCATTATTACGGTAGACGACGTGATTACGTCTTTTTTGTGAATACTTGGACTATGGCTTGTGACGGCTGCACAGAAATATGCTTGCTTACTGACGCTTTGCGCTCCGGTTAACATAGCTTTGCACAGCCACGACAACTTGTTCACAGAAAGTCGGCGTGATCAACTGTGTTGTTGCTGTCGTCTTTTTTTTTCTGTGCCAGGTATATATATATATATATATATATTGTCCCATTGTGAGACAGAGCCATGCCCAAATGGAGGAAGGAATATCGACAGGCTCCCTACGGAAAGGGAGGTCATTACACGAGTGACCGAAGAAGTTAAGGCAAACTGTCAAGGGCGCAAGAGATTTCTGGTGCCCTTAGCTACGAACCTCGGCCTGGCCATGGTACAGAGGTTCGTCATTTCAAAGTTTGACTGTTGCTCACATTCGGGAGTATATTTTGAAGTGTGGCGTCAAACCGCCACCTCTATTAAGAAGTCTGGTCTGCAATCGCTGATGCGCCAGATGGCACCGGGTATTGGCCGGGATACCGATTCGGAGGCTGAGGAAGGCACAACCAATGCCGCGGGGGTGGAAATTACGGCCGGCACTAGCGAAGCCGATGTCGACGAGAAAACGGACTAGCTGTCTTCGATCTGGTTAATAATTGTCGTCGTGTACAGCAGTAGGTGGTGATGGGCACGAATATTTTTTGTCGACACCCAAAACTATCGCATAACGCAGAGGTAGTTGTGATGGTCGTTGCAGTCGTGTTTTCAACCCCCCTCATTATGTTGCTGTTGCCTTGCTTGGTAAGTTTTCGGCTGCCCCTCCCCCTGCGCCGAACCCTCGCAGTAATATGTGACGCTTGTTATTTGAGGGGCATTCTTACTGTTTTTTTTATTCCAAGGCTAAATTGTGGTGCAGAAATTTCATTTCGTCGTGCATAATAGATAGCGGGCCTTGCCTCGAAATCGGATCGAACGCCGTGGTCGCCAATACATTAGCCGGAGGAGGATCAAGGGAAGAGTGTCGAGATTTGGCGGGGCACTGATAAAGATACGACATTCAACTGGCCTCTCCTTCAATTCCACTGCCCCTCTCCCCCCCTCACCCCCTCGTAAGCTTTTGTATGTCCATCTGGTACGCACGAGGTAGAGTGGATTGATGTTATTATATAGTGATTGATATATGTTATTTTGTTGCTCCGTTCGTTTCCGTTTGTATTTACTGTACGAGTCGATATCACATTGTATGAGATGACCGACCTGGCATTCTGTGACATGGCTCGACTTCCGTACAATTGCCGAGAGACTGCCGTGCGAAAATTGTTGCGCTTAGTGAGGACTCATTGTGGTGCAGAAATCGTAATTTACGAAAGTACGTGCTCCTTAATTTGATACTATTAATACAAGACTTGCAAGCCAGAACACATCGACCGAGCCAAGCAGTGTACCTGTATCATTGCAAGCAATGACGCAACATCAACCGAGCATTCATGATAATACGTAGTGATCATTATTTTATGTAAGCCACTCCCTACCCCCCCCCACCTCCCCTCCAACGCCAACCCAGTACCCCCCCCCCCCCCCCCCACACACAGTAAATCTCAACACAACTACAAGACATTGAAAGCCGGGATTGCGTCAACCGAGTCAATCAGTCCATGTAGAACACTTGCTTAAATTGTTTTCGCTTGCATCATATTCGAAACAATGCAAAACCGCGTGCGTGCAAGCTAATAAAATAGATGAATCATGCCAAGGTCAAAACATAAGCCATGAGGTCTTGCTCGTCTTGGTAGACGGGTTGTCCGTCTTTGACTTAGAAACACTCTCGATGTCGCCAGAGGGCTTCTTGCGCGGCAGGGTTCCGTTGACCCACAGCGCCTCCATGACCGTCTGGAAAAGTTACAGCGAACCCAAAAGGGGAGGCAAGGAAAGGGGAAGGGAAGGGCGTGCAAACAAGGGGGAGGGAGGGGTGGGGTATGTGGGCATCAGGGACTGTCGCAGAGGTAGTTTGGTCCCAGTACGGGAGCGTGTTAACTGTATCTATTTCCCCCCCGGATGACTGAGATGGCAATACTAATGCAGCGATACTACAGTAGTTTACCAAATTTACTGGACGCGGGACATCGGGCTACAGTAAACCACGGCCGTGTTGCTAGCATAATAATACGTGATGCATTTAAGGAAAATAATACATTACGCATTGGTCCATAAAAAATACTTCATCCAGTGAGGTGTGTCCCTTTGACCGATTGCCCGGGTACTCGCGAGTAATACCCGTCTCCCAAATAATTTTCACGGATAAAAGTAGCACTTGGCGCTTGTTTTTTTTTTTTTAATCCTCTGGCGGATTGGTAAACATAAGCTCAAGCTCACCATACTTTCACGTTCAAATCGTGTCTTGTCAATTTAACCCATAGCTCCCGTTGCGATGCGCGTTTCATTTGCCCCCCCGGGTACTCGTTCGTGTACTCGCTGTTGGAGATGCTGTCGTCCGTCTTTTATGACGAGAAGACGTAAACGAGCTGTGACACGCAGCGTGGTCGTTGATTGTTCGGCTACTCAGACTTGCTCGGGGGGAAACAAATACGTCAGCTGCGAATTCGACTGAAGTAGTGATTGATATTCAACTTTGAAAAGTGCGCGACACGTCAGACGCGCACAATTGACGTTCGATAACCCTTTCGGCTTTTGGGGCCCCATGGTATCGACACCTCCTCCCCTCGCAAAGAGCACCACAAGAAATTTAGCCGTAAAAAAAACGAGAAGTAAGAAACTCGATACCGACGTTTGTATAGGGAACACGCTTCTCAAACGAATAATCTATCTATAACTTTGAACCAATTGATCTGCTTTTGATCAGAGGGCCGGTACCGTATGCTACTGTAGTCAGAACCAAATTAACGACTTTTTTTATTGAAACCTTACCAAGCATCCAAGCAAGTGTGCAAACCCGGCAAGATACAATCTGTGTCCCACCCTGTTATCCTCGCAGTATCACGAGTCCGAACAGGTGTCGCGCACCTACCCCAGCGACCCGGGCTGGTTGACGTTGTTGATATACCTGGTATCACTTTATACAATAGTCATTTTTTTGTCGACATGTTGACCCTCTCACTCACGTCTTTTTTCATGCCATACTGCTGTAGTACTCGCGCAAATTATTTGTGCGCACATCGTGTAACTCCAAGTAAGGGAATGCTCAGGCTGGAAAAAAGGGTGCGTTCTACTCGTATAAAGGCTCCCGATTCACTTGTTTTTCTTTAAATCTCGGACTGGTTTCTTTTTACTGCTTGTGGCAAGTCCTATTATAAATCGGACAGATCACGACCTCCAGTAGTAATAGATTATCTACAGTAGGTCCGCTATGGTATGTTTGGGAAGATCTGTACAGTATAGATCCCAAACAGGAAATAATTCGTACTCGTAGAGATCAAGCAGGTTACACGGCTCCCACCCGCCAATATGAGCTGACTACACTACATATCAGGCTTTTGGCTGCTCTCTGAAAAGTCTACCCTCGGGTTGATCATTCGTGTGGAAATCGATGACCGGTCCGATATGCTTTTTCCAAGTCTGTCCCCCAAAACGCAGCGGGTTCAGTTTTTACGGGGATAATAATAGAAACAAGACGAAGTCCTCGTATCTCTCGTGCTCGTAAATCTTGCTACCTCGTACCTCTGGACAAAAATATGTGGACTACTGTTGTTGTCACCTGCGGCGTCCATGCCTGCTGTAGTACTGGTCCAGGAGGATCCGCCCTCTACCGGCCACTCTGTCACAGCCGTCGCCCTCTGAACGGAAGCTTTCACTGAATCAATGATGATGCTGCTCTCCAGCGCCGTCCCCAAAAACACTGGCCAAGGCGTCAGGTGACATCTCCAAGTGGCCGCCTTCAGGTACCGGTTCGCTCTTGTCGCGCACGAGAATTCGGTCAAGCCGCTGCTGTTGTATATGGATCCTGTAGGAAGTATTCCTGGTATACGAACACGTACTGCTGTACCGTATGTACAGGCAGTATACGTGCAATAACAGACACAGGCGTCAATCAGTGATGAAATACGAATTTTGAATTTTGAATATTATGTATGGGTTGTGGGCCGCACTTCGTCGGGATATCGTAATTTAGAACAAAACGTTCAAGCAGGTATCAAGTTTGCATCGTGTGGAGTATCGTTTCTCAAACGGAAACTTGCGCCAATTAACAAGCCGTCCTGACTATGAGCACGCGAAGCAAGCGGCGAACGGGATGGGATGCAGCACTCGCGGTTAGGACAGCAGCAGCAACGACTCCGAAAGATCGGCCATTCTTATCCCCGGAAAATGGTATGCAAAAGGCTCTCGATATTTCGCGGACAAACCTTGCAGGGCCTGATTTGCTGGGCACAGCAGAAGGAGGCAGCAGAGCACCCATAAACCAACCATTGGCGCCTGTAGCTATAAGGCTTCGTCTCCAGTCCCCAAGTGAAGTGCACACCCTGGGTGCTCAATTCTGGTCTCCCCGGTCAGTAACGCCTACACACAATGAACGCCATTTTTACACGTACGTGGGGACAGGGGATGGGCTTAAACGTCCCCTGTGAGTCCCCAATGTTAGTCATCCTCATTGGTTCAGGTAACTTGACGTGTTGACGAGTACCTGGTACTGCTGTGCTACAGAAGCATTGCGTGCTTCACTCTCGATGCCGGGTGAGCGAAGCCCTCGCCGGTGGACGAGGAGTGCCGCGAGTAGTGCGTCACCTTCTTCGAGGCACAATAGTTCTCAAGCATCGCCCAGCAACAATCAGCAGCACCAGCAGCAACAACAACGTTGGGGATCCAACCTATCGACCCAACGGCGAGACAGGACGGTAGTGTGGGCTTCATGCCTTCAGAGGGTGCAGGCACTCCGACGTGGAGGGCCCTGGGTTGCCGGCGATGCTTGTCCGGAAGGGTACAGGAATGATTCCGCTGGTACTGGTGCTGGTGCTGCTGGTCTCTCTGGCAACGATGGTGCCTCTCCCGTCCGTGGAGCCTCTGCGCACAGCAGCTCGATGGGTAACGCAGCTCGGGCGAAGCAAGTTGACGACGAGCTTCACCAGCAGCTCGATCTTTTGGCGGGGCTCACCTATCCGAATTCGTCCATAAGGTAGAGCGCTATATAGGAATGCACCTACCGCTGCAATGGTACGTTTGTGTTGGTCTGCGCCCTTTCCCGCTTGCTGCAAGTTTAGGAGAATATGCAAAACTGCCCGTCCAGAGTCCACAGACGACTGCTGTTGACCTCTCTGCTGTACCAGACGTACAGCAGCGCCTACCTTTAGACCTCAGTAGGAGTGAACTCCAGCAGGTACTGCAACGGGGGTGCGACGAGTACAGCAATGTTGCTTATAGCCGTACTCAACCCCCGGTGCGTACTCACTGCCAGAGGGTAGGTCATCACTCAACCTAAGCATAAGAAGCAAGAGCAAGTACCACGCCACTATGATACTGTGGACCTACTATTTAATACTGTTTTGTGGACTGACTGTGATATCAGACTACACAGCAGTCGTACAGCAGTCCAAACGGGACAACGGGTGAGGTTCTATTTGCTCCGTCTACATATCAGATCATGAGAAGAGCACGAGAGCACACACCAACCAGCACACACCAATACAGTAGATCAGGTTGCACCGAGAGAGACCTTCTCCTCTGCGAGTCTCATGAAGGGATCGTCCTTGACTACCGTTTATTATTAAAAGTAGGACTGCTGCTGCTGTTGCCCCACGCTTGCTCTCAGAGTAGGCCTTTTATCTCTACGTTTTCAGGGCTGCTTTAGGGCCGCTGACGAAAGCGAACTACTTTTTTACGTTTATACCTGCAGCTATTACGGGAGACCATAGTAAATAGGACCTGCGGTACACACTAAAACCTTTGTATTTACCTATTTTTGCTCACAATATCTGGTCCTATTTACTATGGTCCCCCGCAATATTAAGCTGCACCATCAATTGCTGCAGACTACAGCAGCATACCAATAACCAGGTGCCATAACCATATCATACACCTTTCGTAAACGGTTTGTTCTTCTTGTACGAAAGTTTTCCTCCTCTTTGCTCGTTTTTTCTTCGATGACGGGTTCATGATGCACCTGTATCTGTAGCCCGCAGGATGCGGGGTTCATGGTGTCGGCGCTGTGCGAGGCCGTCTCCCCGTCCTCCGACAAGCTGTGCTCGAGGGTGGCTCAGCTGTTCACCTCGGTAAGGACCATGGCATGTTAGCACTCCAACTGTTTAAGCATTCTTCCACGGGCATGCTGTACGTACGAGTACCGAATACACATCAGCAGCGGGGGTTTGGTGTGATGTAGCGAGGCCGCTAAATCTCGAGCTTTTCGAACCGACGACGCGAGGGGTGCCCGTCCGTCGAAGGACTGAACCCCCCTCCCAAAACGCACTGATCGCCCAAAAGTGGGAGGTGCCTCTATTAATGTTAGGAGTAGGAACGGGGTGCTCCGTCTCGAAAGGGGTGCGTGGTCAAGGGTGACATGATCGAGGCAAGCAACAAGTGAGTTCGCGCATGGTGCTAGCGATGTCTGCCTCGTCGGTGAAACCACGACGTACTCCGGCCCGGCATTGCAGGGATGCGAGGGTGTATGGTACAGACGACTGCGGACATGCATGATAATGGGTACGATATCCAGTACACCACCTCCTCCCTCATTTCCTTACCCTCCTTGCGCAGATCATGAACGCAATTTTTCATAACGGCATGATTAGATGGGTCTAGGTCGTGATCTGTTCGACGTGGGCAACCTTCGACCCTTGTACCTTTCCCCTCTCCCCCCTACCCCCTTGATTTATGCATATTGCATACTGCACGCTACCGTGCTCCGTCTCGAAAGAGATGCGTGGTCAATGGTCAAATGACTAAGGCAAGCAACCATTGAGTACGCCCCTCCCCTCCCCCCCGTCTTCCGCGAAGCTCTGCGCGACGCAACAGAAGGTGTCCTTCTTGGCCTGGCAGCTTACCATCGTCGTGGACTTCTTCTTGGGCTCTTTGGCTCCTCCGGCCCAAGCACGGCCACCCTCGTCCCAACCGCAAGCCCAACCACAACAAGCACAGGCACAAGCACACGTACAACCACAAGCACAAGCACAAGCACGGGGTCAATTACAAGCGCAAGCGCTGATGGCGCCGGGTCGGCGTGGGTGCGTCGTCCGAGCTCTCGCGCAGCTCCTGTACGAGAACGGGGACCGTCTGGGCACGCGGTTCGACAGCGTCCTCCCCGCGCTGCTGGGCCTGGCGGATGTGTCGGCTGCGGACCTGGATGCCAGGTGGGTGGGCGCGTGAGTGGGTGGGTAGGTGGGCAAATTATTTTTCGTTGATGCCGGCATAAAGTATACTCTAGTTGCAGGGTGGCTTCCCTCTGGAAAGGCTGACGCCGTGAGAAGCGTGGACATCTTCGGCCAAGACCAGCATACTGTTCGTAATGTACGGAAAGGACACATCATCTGGCAGCCAAAATCGTTTTTTGTTGTTGTGTTTTTAGTAACGGCGTCGCCCGTTCGGCTCCCTCCCGCCCCTCCCCCCCCACTCCTGCTTCCTCCCCCTCTACCGTCTGCACGCACCCCGCTCGCGCCCGGCGTCTCCTCCCTTCCGTATGGTCCCTTGCGCAACACAAGGCACGCGGCGCTCGACGCGCTTTCCAATCTCTGCCTTAAGAACTGGGTGGGCTTCACGGAGCTCCAGCGGCGGACGGTATGCTCTTCCCTCGCTCAGAACTTCGTGGCGCACTGGCGCTCTTTCGCCGCCGCCGCCACCCCCGCCCCTGCCCCTACTACCGCAGGCCCTGGCACTACCCCTTCCCCTAACCCCGCCCCTCCTGCCGACAACGAAACCGATAACGATAACGATAACGGTGGCGGTGGTGACGGCGGCGATGGGATGGGCCCGGCCTCGGCAGCCCCTGCTGCTGTGTCTCTTGCGAGGACAGCGGCCGAGCGCAAGGTCCTGGCCTCTGCGACGCGTGGGCTCGCCTGCGCGGTCGGCAAGGGCGGAGTGGTGCCCGTCCTCGGGTCGGACCTGGCCCGCGTGGTACACGCGCTGAGCCATCTCGTGCAGCCGGCGGGGGAAGGGGAGCGGGGGGCGGTGGCTGCGGCCGCGGCACTCAGCGGCAGCAGCGGCGGCAGCCGCAGCCGCAGTCGTGGCACAGGTGGAGGCGGTTTCGGTGGGGGGTGGGGCGGCAGCGGGGGTGGAGGTGGAGGAGGAGGCAGTAGCAGTGGCGGGAGTCGGAGTCGCAGCCGTGGGCAGAGTGGTGGGGGTGGTGGTGGTGGTGTTGGGGGACGGGGGGGGGCGGGGGCGTCGCCGACGAGACTGTCGGGGCCGTCATCGTTGGCGGATCCCAGGGCAAGGGTGAGGCTTCAGGCGTTGACGCTGTTGGAGGCGATGGGGGCGAAGGAGGCCAAGGCCCTGTATCCCCACTGGGCGCTGTTTTTCCCCCCCCATGTGTCCACTTCTGCTGCTGCTGCCGCTGCCGGCGAGGTCTTGGGGAGGACAGGAGCAGGAGTAGGTAAGGGTTTTGGTCGAGGGGAGACGTGTATGATTGTATAGGTGGTGGGGATCGGGGTCGGGGTCGAGTTGTACGTTGGTAAGTGGGAATGTTGCGCCGAAATTTGTTACTTGTTTGTGTTTTATTTTGTATGTCCCTGCGGCGCGGGGGAGTGGGGGGGGCGTGGGGGGGGGGGGGGTGTACTCGATATCATGCATGGCCGTAGTCGTATGACCATAGACCCTCGCATCTCTACAACGCTGGGACTGAACACATCGGGCTTTCACCGACCAGGCGGTGAAGAGTGGAGGGAGGGGGGCGGGAGCGGGTCCATATGAAAATCGGTTTTGAGTGGAGTAGGCTTTCCGATACGGGGCATCCTGAATACCGGTGCAAGAGTGTATTTTTTTTAATCGGAATACTTGTTTGCATGTTGCTGCTGTTTTGGATGCAAGGGTCTATGGTCATGAGACTACGGCTATGCATGATATAAGTGCACCCCCCCCCCCCCCCCCCCCCCCTACCCCTACGCCCCCTTCCCCACCACCCCTTGTCGCTCGCTGCCACTGATTTATACTTGTATGTATGTTTTTTTCTCCCACCCCCATTACCCCACTCCCAACCCCCTCCAAAAAAAAAACCAAAAAAAAACGGGCCACTTCGAACAACAGCGGCGGCGGCGGCGGCTGGGCCCTCCCCTGTGCTCCCCGCCGGCTTGGTGCTGATCATGGAGAACGATGACGCGCCGCAGGCTCGAGCGGCGGCCGCGGCGGCGGCGACTTCCCTCGTCAAGAAAGCCCCACTCCGCAAGTGGATGGCGGCATCGCTTGCCACGAGGTCATCGTCATCGACAGCGGCAGCGGCGGCGGGGGACGGGGTAGGGGGGGGGGGAGTGATGAGAAGTGGGGGGGGTGGGGTTGGGGGCGGTGGAGGAGGCGGCGGGGGGGGGGGAGGCATCGGGGAGCGGGTGGAGTCCATGATGCTTCGGCTCCACCGAAGCCTGGTCGTCTGCCTCGCGCGGGAAAAGGTGTGGACACAGCGATCGTTTTCGTTGGGGGTGGGGGGGGGTGGATAGGGGCAATGGGGATTGTGGAGGGCATTGGGAGGGGGGTGTACTCATGTCATACATGGTCGCAGTCGTATGGCCATAGACCCTCGCATCCCCACAATGCCGGGACGGAGCACGTCAGGTTTTCACCGACGAGGCAGACGTTGCTTGCACCAAGCGCGAAGCGCTGTGAGATGTTAGGCGGGTCGCATGAAGGGTGAGCTGCATCCTACGAAGAACCGCTTTCGAGGTGGATTTTCTTGCGTATGGATGACATCGTCGAATGAATTGATGTGTTTTCTGCCATTCCAGAGACAGCAATGGGTATATAGTATGTACTTGCCTTCTGCCTCGTGGACGCCTTCCCTTATACACACTGCGTGATGCGGTCATCCCCCTTGTGCAGAGAGTTCTTCACCCCGCACAAATGACCTGACTCGATCGCCAGCCGTGGTCACCGCCAGAAAACAAAAAAACGGTACCCTGGTTGTCTAGCTCACGAAGTGAGAGGTGTTTTTTTGCAGCGTCGTCGCCAACCGACGCCAACCCAATATATATAATATGTGTAGGAGGGGGGGGGAGAATAAGGTAGTAGCCGTGCACGGGTTTTTGTTGGGGGTCGGGGGGGTGTTTTCGTGTTATTGTGTTTTGTTTTTCGCGGGGGGCGTTGTAAGGTGTGGAGGGGGTAGAAAAAGGTACTGTAGCAGCCGCTCAGACGTGCCTAGGGTGGATGAGTGTTGTCTTAGTGGGCGATGGTGGTTCCCCTCGCCCACACTGATGGAGTGGTCGGTTGTTCGTTCGTTCTTTCGATCCCTTGTTTTGATTTCATTGGTCGGTTGATGGGCCCTTCGGCGGTCAGCGTGTGTCGCCCTCCCTCCACCCCCCTCCTTTCGGTGAGTAGGTATGGGAGTCGCATACCTGGAGTGCGTAGCTTTCCCACCGCCTCCCCCCTCTGCGGCGGCGTGCGTCGCTTCCCCCCCCCGTCCCCGTTCTGCGATCCCCCCGGTGCTTCGCGCTTAGTGCAAGCAATGTCTGGCAGGTCGGTGAAATCCGACGTGCCCCGTCCCGACAATGTAGGGATGCGAGAATCTAAGGTCATACGACTACGGCCATGCATGATAATGAGTACACCTCCCCCCCCCTCTGCGACGCTCCCCCCCCCCCACAGCCGCCCGCCTCGGTGCCGCGCGGAAGTTAGACGCAAAGACGCTAGACCGTGCCACGCCAGGCCACGCCCTTCCCTGGACAAGAATCACGCAATCCTCAATACCTACGATTAATAGAGTGGCGTGAGGATTGATATGTTCGCCCCTTCCTGTTGCTGCTTGGTCTTAAGGTGCCATTTATAGGATTGCTCGACGGCTTTGTCTCAGCGAAAAGGCGCAGCACGCGCGCGTCCGGCTCGATTTACCCTCTGCACCCTACCATCCCCTCCCCCCCCTCTTCTCCCCCCCCCCCCCCCTAAGTTTAGTGCACTAGATAATGACGAAAAAAGCGATCGCTACCCTAGCAGATAGAAGGTGGCCACAAATGGCCTAACTGGTAAGGGATGAGGTACGTAGGACAAATGACTTTAATGTACAATGGAAAAAACGTAATGTGTGCCCGAATGTTCGAATGTTGGAGTGTCTCTGTTAGGAGTAGGAATGGTGCTCTGTCTCGAAGCGGATGCGTGGTCAATACCACAACGACTAAGGCAAGAAAAAAATGAGTAAGCCGCCCCCCCCCCCCCCCCCCCCGTCCCTCCCCTCCCCCCCTCCCTCCCTCCCTGCCCCCCCCCCTCCCTCCCACGTTTCGCGCGCGCACTGGTGGTGGTATTTCTTGGCGGTTCGTTCCTCAGTCTCCGGCGGTGGTGGCGAAGCTGTGCTCGTGCGCAAGCGCGTTGATTGCGGAGCTGCCGTACTCGACTGCGGCGCAGCAAGTACCAGCACCAGTACCAGCGACAACAGCGGGAGGAGGAGGAGGAGGAGGAGGAGGAGGAGGAGGAGGAGGAGGAGGACAGGGGTAACAGGGGGAAGGGGCGAAAGGAGGGAAGGGGGGAGGAGGAGGGGTCCGGGGAGCGCGAGGGGAAGGGGAAGGGGAAGGGGAAGGGGGGTGTGTACTCATTATCATGCGTGACCGTAGTCGTATGACCATAGAAGGGGGGGGGGGGGGGGGAGGGAAGGAATAACGAATGAGTGTCGGAGGAGCGCACCCCCGAGCTGGCAGGGCGGTACCAGGCTGGACGAGGCTCTGAGAGAGCTGCTGCCGGGGCTCGCGCGTCTGATGATGGACGTGACGGCGGAACCAAGCGCCAGGATTGCCGGTGCGTCCCGGCCTCGCGTTCGAGTCCGGAGTCTGTTTGCCCGTCCGTGCAGGCGTTCCACGATAGAGGCTGGCCCTAATTTTTCTGAGGCTCCTCACTAGACCTTAAGGAGCTCCACACACCTCACCCGAAAGCTGACTTCAGCGCAAATCGTATCGCGTCCCGATGAATAATCCCGTGATCCGAGTGTACCAAGACGCCATTTTTCGAAACAAGACTGGCATTCCGACGTTTTCGGGTTATAACCCCTTTTGGTACCGCAGTCCCGATTTGGGGACAAACCTGTCTAATTCCAAGTGATTTGTCCCCAAAGCGGGACTGCGGTACTAAAAAAGGGTTGAGGAAGGAGCCCCGTCCTTCAGAAAACATTTTAGCGGAAATGTGCTAGCTCTATCGTGGAACGCGTCTCATGATAGGTGGTGGCGCCGGCAAAATGACACAAGGCGAGCGTTGCTCTTCTTTTTTTTCTTTTTTTCTTTTTTTTTCTTTTTTTTTCTTTTTTGTGCCTTTTCGCTATTGTTACGGGGGGACACAGTAATACATACGACGTAGCAATAGGTAGTAGTAGATATTACGGGGGGCCATACTGCAGTAAATAGGACTAAATATTGTTGGTAAAAAATAGGTAAGTGTATAGGTTTTTGTGTGTACCGTAGGTCCTGTTTACTATGGTCCCCCCGTAATAGTATTGGAAAATACCTCCAAGTCTCGTTCCAAATGCTTTTCGTCCCTCGAAACGTGGGTGCAGGCCGCTGTCGATTTTTTTTCTTGATATATATACAATATATATATATATATATATATATATTTGTTTATTGTCTCGTGGTATAAGAATGAAGCTTAAGCTCACCAATCGCACTTCCACGTACCGCTCCGGCCGGCAATCCCTCTTTGTACCCTACGAGATCGGGCGTGTCTGCGTCATGAAGTGGAAATCGGTGACGTGTCTGACGTGTGCATCTTTTTGGCATCCTTTGGTTACCTTGAATATTTTTTCCGCCCTTGATTTCGTTTGACCTACCTCCTCGGCATGCTTGGCATCCTTTAATCCTTGGCGCCCCTGACATGACTGACAGCCTGACCTTGATGTCCTTGACAGCCTTGACATGCCGGGTTTGTATACGCTTGGTGTATTTGACGTTACTCTGACACCCTTGACTTCCCCAACATCCTTGACATGTTTTACTTCCCTGACGTCCTCAATTCTCCGCTTCCTCCCCCCCTCCCCCCCCCCCCCCCCCCCCCCCCGCCCTCCGCCTCATTTTGTTCCTTGCCCCCCTCCCCCCCCCCTCCTTCTCCCTCTTCCCTCCCCGAATACCATCGCGTTTTTCCCAACCAATGTCGTCGGTCACCCACCCACTCGGCCGACCCGGGGTTTCCTCAGCTTCTCAGGCGTTGACCGCGGCGTTCTCAACGGCGGAGCCCATTGCCGCCATCGATTCCTTCTTGCGCGGCTTTCGCTGCACCCTCCCCTCCCCCGCCGCCACCACAACCACCACCACCACCGCTTTTGGTGGGCGGTTAGGGCCCGGCTGGGCTGCGGGTGCTGGTGCCGGTGCGAGGTCCGTCCTCCCACGGCATGTGGGGGCGGGAGCGGCGGCAGCGGCGGCAGCGGCGGCGGACGCCGCTACTGAGCGTAACAACGTGGGGCTCGGGTCTCCCCTCCCGCTGCGGCCCGGGAGTGCGGACGATCGCGGAAACAGGTTCGCAGGCGGCGCCAGACGGTGGCGGGAAACAACGCCGCCGTCCTCGTCGTCTTCGTGGGCTGACAGGAGGCGAAAGGGGTTAGGAGGAGGGGACGGAAGTGGAGCAGTCGACGCGGCCAGGGAACGAGGAGTCGATGGCGCGGGTGGCGAAGTTGGTGGTAGGCGCTTGCGATCGTCGCCGCCACCAACGCGAGCAACAGCAATAGCAGCAGCAGCAGCAGCAACAGCAGCAACAGAAGCACCAACAACGACCGAGGATAGAGCTGCGGTGTTGTCGGCGGAGATGCCACCGCCGCCGCCGCCATCTCCTGTTTGTTCTCAAGCGGCGGTGACAGGGGTAGCAGATGTGGTGGGCGGGATTCCGGGTGACGCGTCTGTGTCAGGAGGCAAAGGCACCGACACTGACACCGGTAACGGTAACGGTACCGGTAACGGTACCAGGAATGGTACCGGTGGCGGTAACGGCGACGGTACCGGGGACGATACCGGGAACGGTACTGGAAACGGTATCGGGAATGGTACCGGGAACGGTACCGGTAACGATGCCGGTAGCGGTATCGGCAACGGTGCCGGAAACGGTAGCAACAGCGACAACGGCGGGGAGTTCGTGGACCGAATTATAGCTTTGGCAGACGCGCCGGGGCAGCTGCGTGCGGAAGCGCTCGGCCTGCTCACCCGCATCGGGCGGTCTTACCCAGCACACCTTTCCGGCGGCAGTGGCAGCGGCAGCGGCAGCGGCAGCGGCAGCGGCAGCGGCGGCGGCGGCGGCAGTGTCGGCGATGTTAACGGTGGTGTTGTTAGCGTTGACGTTGGTGTTAGTAGTGGTTTTGTTAGCGGTGGTGGTGTTGGCGGTCATGTTGGTGTCAGTGGTGGTGCTGTTAGCAGTGGCGGTGCTGGCGGCTACCTTGGTGTTGGCGGGGGCGGGGAGAGGAAGCGCCGGGCGGGAGAGGCGATGGCGACGACGACAATGACGACCACCTGGGAGCGGGCGTCGGGGCTGCTGCTACGGTGCTTCGCGGACCCAGACCAAAACTTGCGACTGCACGCGATGAAGGTTCTCGAGGCCTTACTTCTTGCGCGCGCGGAGCAAGCGGCTCTAGCGACGGCGGCGGCTCGAGAGGCAGCGGCAGCAGCGGTTGCGGTGGCAGCGGCGACGGTGGCGGCGGCGACTGCACCGGGAGCTGAGGGGGAGGGGATGGGTGTGGAGAACGCCGCAGGCAGTCTGAAAGAGGGTGGCGTGGGGGGGTCTCCGCCAGAAGAAGGCGTACTCGGTGGTGAGGTGGGGGCGACTAGTATGGAGGTCGGTGCGAGCCGTGGTGGTGGTGGTGGTGGCGATAGTGGTGACGGTGGTGGGAGTGGGGGTGGTGGTGGTGGTTCTGGCAGTGGTGGCGGTGGGGGCGGTGGTGGCGGGCTTTGGGGAGAGCTCGTCCAGAAGCATCTGCAGCGGGCTCTGGAAGACCCGTACCACGGGGTCCGCGCGGTGGCCTGCTCGTGCCATGGGTGTCTGTTGAACTCCGACTGGCAGGCGTTTTCGCACCGGGAGCGGGCGCGGTGCCTGGACAGGGTGCTTGCGGCCACGAGCGACAGGGCCGCCGGTGTGTACTGTTCACGTTGTTGCTGTTGAGATACTGTACCAGTGCTCATGATTGTGTGATTTAGATCCAGTGTTTTTTTCTCTGCGTCCTGTGTTGTAGATTTCTGTGTCCTGTGTCGGATGCGTTTCATACATCTCGCTCTTTGTATACGTCGTAAATACGAGGTATGCGCCAGGTACCTAGTTGATCTGTACATTTGGGAGAGAGATGGGGCGGGGCGGGGTGGGGTCGGGTGGGGTGAGGTGGGGGGTGCGGGGGTGGGAGAGGGGCACGAAACGCTCCTCGTGCACGCACAGTGTGGACAAGACTCGCCATCCGCCTGGCCGTCCCTTTGCCGTCGACACCATGAATAACTTTTCATAAGTTCAACTTGTAGATGATACCTGGTACTGCGTTGGACTCCCGTCAACACAGTGACCGCCTTAGCATGCCTCTTTCTCTGGCGCCACCAGGTGTGAGCGTCCTGGCGTGCAAGGTGATTGCCGGTCTCATGACCATGGCGGGACAGGATGGGACGGCGGCGTGGTGCCGAGAGCCCCGCTTCCTGGAACGCTGCGCTGCGCGGCTGGAAGAAATGATGGGAGACCCTAAGGTGGGAGTCTTGCCTTTGCACACCTCACACAGATCATCGATTCCCACTTTATGATCTAGATCCTTCAGGGCAGAAAGATAGATAGATCCCTGATCTGTGCAATCCATAGGTGGGAGCCCTGTGAGCCTGCATGATCCATTAGTAGCACGTATTTCCTGGCACAGATCCTGCACAGTATCTAATAACGGCAGGTTAGGATCTATCTGAAATATATCTGATCTATCTGATCTATAGGATCTACCTGATCTCTCCGATATATAAGATCTATCTGATCTATCTGATCTATCCTATCTATCTGATATATCTGGTCTATCTGACCCATCTGAAGATGATCTTTCCGGCGTGTATATGTATATAACCTTTGATCCTTGTTTTTTTTTTCCTTCCAAGTTTTTCTCTCGACCTTGACGTTGTTTGCGTTTGTGGACAAGTTTTGGCGAAAGTGCAATACGATGTAGGCCGTACTTGTCTGTTTTACGAGAAAGAAGGAGGCGGACTGTGTTGCTTTCGTGGCGACGGAGTGTGTCGTCTGCACGCGTTTATCTCTTGCCTGGCATCTCTGCATTTTTGTTTGGTTTCCATGCATAGAGCAGTAGCGTTGACGTGAATACGTCGATTTCCGAGCTCCCCCAAGCAGCGCAAGACGGGGGGGCGGGGGCGGGGGGTGCTGCTTTTCTATCCTCGTTTTTTTTGTCCGCAAACCACACGTTTCATTAATTTCCATATTCCCTAGCCCTAAAACTAACCTTGCCAGGCTGCTCTTCTCTCTTCCCGCCGTTCTCTGTCTCTCTCCCTCTCCCTCCCCCACGCTCTCTTTTGACTCGCCCCCTCCCCCGTCTCTCTCTGTCTCTCTCTTTCTCTCTCTCGCTCGCGTGTGTACGCTCCTGCCCCCCCTCCTTCCCCCCCCCTTCCACCCCGACACAACAGGCCACCGTCAGAGCGCAAGCCATGCTAGCCGTGGGCAACCTCTCCTGCTCCCTCCACCGCCTAAGGTCGGACGTGGACTCATCTCGAGGGCGTCACCCCACCGACACCAGCCCCAACCCCAACGATGCCGACACCAACACCAACACCAACACCAACAACGCCATCACCAATACCAACACCACTACCAACACCAACACCAACAACACCAACACCATCAACAGCAGCTGTGGCGATAATAGTACCCCTGAACATTCCCCACCCACCCCCCCCTCTGGTGCTACTGACACCTCAACCACGGTAGCTACTCCTGCCGCTCCTGCTGCTGCTACTGCTCTGCTGCTGCTGCTCCTGCTGCTGCTCGTGTGCTGCTGCTGCTGCTGCTCCTCCTCCTGCTGCTGCTGCTGCTGCTGCTGCTGCTGCTGCTGCGGGTAGTCTCATCCCGCGCGTGCGACTGCGCTCCCTGTGCAAAGGCGCCCTTCGCTTGACGGTGACAGAACCCGACAACGCCGCCGGTAGCGCCGTGCGTGCCCTAGGGTATTTAGCGTGGGGTTTGGATGCTGGTCAGGGCGAGGGGTGGGAGGGGGACCGGGGTGGGGGTGTTGACGAGGGAGGTGGGGTTGGAGGTGGGGATAGGGGTGCGATAGGGGTGCGAAAAGAGAAGGGGGAGGAGGAAGAGGTGGAGGCGGGGGAGGAGGAGGAGGAGGAAGAGGGGGGTGGGGAAGAAAGGCAGGAGGAGGAAGGGGAGGCGGGGGGGTAGAAAGAAGAAGAGGATGTGCAGCAGGAGCAGGAGCGGGAACGGGGGGGAGGGGAGGCTCCGGTGCTGAAGCGGTCGCCGCCCAGATCGACGGTGAGTTGGACGGGGTGGAGGACCAAGACAGAGAGCTGCAGGATAGGGCGGTGTTGGCCTTGGCTGGGAGGCTGGAGCTGCCAGACAAGGGGAGCGTGGGTACGGTGCCGCCGCCGGCGGGAGCGAGGGCTGCGGGGAGGGGGGGCGGGGAGCGGGAGGAGCGCGGAGACGCGGGGGGACGACGGGCCGACGTCGCAGCTGCGAAGTGCAGGTCAGTGTTCGTTTTTATCAGCTGGGGAGGGGGGGGGGGGGGGGTGTACTCATTATCGTGCATGGCCGTAGTCGTATGACCATTGTGAGCATAGACCAACGTATCCCTACAATACCGGGACGGAGCACGTCGGGTTTTCACCGACCAGGCAGACATTGCTTGCACCAAGCGCGAAGCGCTGTGAGGTGCTCGGCGATTCGCATGAAGGGTGAGCTGCACTGCTATACAAAAACCGGGGAGTATTAATATTGATAGATGGGGAACATTCCGTGAAATAATCTGTTGTTTGTTCGTAAGAGATAATTGAGTGGGTTGGTTCTTGTTAAGCATGGTAGCCATTTGTATGGTTGATGGCGTATGGGTGGAACTACCAAGTGGACGCAGCACGTGACGGGATTATCGTTTGTCGTCACTGAATGTACTCATTTTTCGGTCTTCGTGTGTTACGCTAGGTGGAACTGCTGCATCGCTCTCGGGATCGTTCTGTCGGCTCGTGGGGTGCAAGCTCGCGTGTCCGACGCAGCGTGGACGCCGGTCCTCATGCGGTCCCTGCGCAGGTAAGTAAATATGTTGGAGCTTGGCGCGGTGCGATGCGATGCGATGCGATGCGATGCGATGCGATGCGATGCGATGCGATGCGATGCGATGCGGTGCGGTGCGGTGCGATGCGATGCGATGCGGTGCGGTGCGGTGCGGTGCGGTGTGGTGCGGTGCGGTGCGGTGCGGTGCGGTGCGATGCGAGGCGATGCGATGCGATGCGATGCGATGCGGTGCGGTGCGGTGCGGTGCACTGCATTGCGGTGCAATATGGTGCAATGCGGTGTACAGTCCGGTGTACAGTGCGGTGCAATGCGATCCCCCCATTGGTTTGTTCTGAG
Organism: Macrocystis pyrifera; assembly: GCA_031763025.1. NCBI lineage: Eukaryota > Phaeophyceae > Laminariales > Laminariaceae > Macrocystis > Macrocystis pyrifera. The sequence continues at coordinate 4,113,811 of JASSKH010000030.1, forward strand.
TTTGCTCGGTTTGTTTTGTTCTAAGTTTGTCCGATTTTTTTGTTTTGATTTGTTGTTCCGATTTCGGCTTGACTTTTTCTTTAACTTCGTTGACTTTTGTGCGCTGACTCTTGCTCTTGACTTTTGCTTTGACTTTTGCTCTGACCTTTGTGCTGGCTTTTTGCTCTAACTTTTGCGCTGACTTTCGCTCTGACCTTTGCGCTGGCTTCGCGCTGACTTTGCTCCGACTTCGGTCTGATTTTTCTCCGAATGTTGTGATTCTGTTTTGCGACATTTTGTTGTTGTCGTTGTTGTGCGTTTTCGCGTCCCGTTCGCACGAAAAAACAAGCATACGATATCACTTCCACGAGGGCAGAACGGGCTGTAATTCTTCTCGCATATAAAAATGCCCGCCAAGGCAAGAAACGTAATGGGGAGGAGAGCACGGAGAAGAGCCTGCTTTGTGACCCAATGGTTGATCTGAGGTACCGCTATTAATAGGAGAGAAAAAAGAAAGGGCGAAGACAATAAATGATATGTTTTTTTTAAAATAAATATATTATGTATAATGTATGCCGGTAATGTATACTTGTATGTGTATGTAATATATGTACCTGGTACAAGTATATATACGGTAATGGTGGTGGACCTATTTTTTTTTCTTCGGGCGCTGTCTTCTTCTTCGCCCAAAATATGACTGGTCGATACAATTTATTCTGGGGCTCTTCACTTCACGCAGGCGCTGTCTGCTTCGCCCAAAATCTCTGACTTTCGAGGCATAACAAAAGGACAGCTGGACGACCGAATCTGATGACTTCGGTACAGTGGGCACACACCGGAAATTGTTATTGTAAACAAAGCGGGTGCTGGCCACTCTGTGTGGGAGTAATAAGGGCGCCGGGGGCTATTCGGTAATATATGGTCGATACATGGAAGGCAGCGTATAGTGATATTGTACCACATACGAAAGTCGGTGTGCCGACGCCACATGTATTTTGGAAGGCGGGGATGGTGAAAATAATCCCCGGGGTGGTCAGGGGATGCTTGAATATCATCCCCGGGTTTTCGAGTTTTGAGAACCAGGGACAGCCAAAATTAATGTGAACGATGAGGCATGCTTTGTTGGGTAGTAGTCCCAGTCACAAAACAAAATTGGACCAAAACGAATGCTGTTACGATGGTATCTCTATCATACTACTCTGATCCGAAATATAAGGACCTTTTATATATTAATATGAATACAAGCGGTTCTTATATTGACAGACACCAAGAGTGGTGTCACGCATCCGCGGTACGTACGAGGGGAAAAAAATACCCCCTACCCCTCCCTTACCCTCCTCCCCGAACCCCCCCCCCCCCCCCCCCCCACACACACACACCCACCCACACCCCCTCATTAATCCATGCGACGCTGTCATCCATGCGCAAGAAAATTCCGCCTCACAAGCGGTTCTTACATGGTAGGGTGCAGCTCACCGTTCTTGCGACGACTCGTCTAACACCTCACGGCGCTTCGCATCGCGCTTGGTGCGGGCAACGTTTTGCCTGGCCGGTGAAAACTCGACGTGCTCCTTTTCCGGCCTTGTAGAGATGCGAAGGTCTATGGTCATACGATTACGGGCATGCATGACCATGACACGAGTACCCCCCTCCCCCCCCCCCGCCCACCCCCCGGGCGCGCTTCCTCCGTTTGGAACTCTGTTTTTTTTAACGGAAACCGGCAAAGCAGGTCGGTCGAGGAAGACAAGCACCTCAAAGTTCGAACACATGCTGCCCTCGCCCTTAAGGCCGTGTTCGACTTAAACGCCTACGGGGAGCACCTGTCCCCCGTTCTGGGTGGCTGTTTGAGGACACTAGAGGCCTGCAGGAAAAGGCTTGTTGTCGACGATCCCACGCAGATAAGGTGAGGGTTGTGTCGGGGGTAGGGGTCGGGTAGGGTGGGGTGGGGTGGAGTAGGGTGGGGTGGGCGGGGGGGGGGGGGAAGGGAGGGGGCGCGGCGCACTCGATATCATGCATGGCCGTAGTCGTATGACCATAGACCCTCGCATCCAAACATCGCCGGGACGAAGGGGTGGAGGGGGGGGGGGGGTTGAGCAGCACCATGTGAGTCATGTGTCGGGGAGGGGATTTGGGAGGGGAGAGGAGGGGGGGAGGGGATGAGGAGATTTATATCATGCATGGCCGCGGTCGTTCGACCGTAGACCCTTGCATCCCTACAATGCGAGACGGGTTGTGTCATGGGGATCCCTCACAGTTATAAGGAGTGTTCACGGCGTAGGGTGGGAGGTGGGGGGGGAGGGGACAAGGAGGGTACGCGGGGGGGGGGGGGGGGGGGTACTTATTGTCATGCATGGCCGTAGTCGTATGCCCATAGACCCTCGCATCCCTACAATGCCGGGAGGGAGCACGTCGGGTTTTCACCGACCAGGCAGACATTGCTTTCACCAAGCGCGAAGAGCCGTGAGGTGTTGGGCGAGTCGCATGAAGGGTGAGCTGCATCCTACTAAGAACCGCTTTCGAGGCGGATTTTCTTGCATGTGGATGACAGCATCAACGCATTGATTTAATTTTCTGGTGTGGCAACTTCCAGAGACAGCAATGGGTTTACTATGTATCTGCCTCGTGGGTGCCTCACCATATACACACTACGTGATACGATCATCCCCCTCGTGCGGAGTAATGGTTTCTCCTGCACAAAAATGATGTAACTCGACCGCCAGCCGTGGTAACCGCCAAACAAACAAAAAACTAACGGTATCCTGGCTGTCTAGCTCACGCAGTGAGAGGCGTGTTGTACAGCGTCGTCGCCAACCGACGCCAACCCAAGGTATACATATATATATAAACCAGATATACAGTATAGAGGGCACGCGAGGGGGGGGGGGGGGGGGAGGGGATGTTCTCCTCATCAGGCATGGCCGTAGTCGTGTGACCGTATACCGTAGGGGGGCGTAGTCACTTGTTGCTCGCCTTAGTCGTTTGATCATTGACCACGCATCCGATTTGAGACCGAGCACCGTTCCCACTCCTAGTAAAGACCACCTCCAACAGTTGGAGCTCTTATTACGTTGTTTTCATGGGGGGGGGAGGGTGTACTCATTGTCGTGCGTGGCCGTAGTTGCGTATACGACCATGAACCGCGCGAGAGAGGGGAGAGCGATTTGTATGTATTATTTGTATTTATACACTCCGACTCCGAAGTATTTGTGTGTATGTATATACAAGGCGCTTCGCCGCGCGGGCGGCCTACGCCGCCCGCTACGCTCGCTCAGGAAGGAAACATCAAATTATGCGAAGCGGACAGAGGTCCATGATTGAATATTGTTTTTTTTATGGCCCCTGCAGTTAGCTGCAAACTGGCGACTTGATAATGCCAAGATAAAGAGTCTTGCCGCCATGCTTCAGGAGAAAACCGCTCGGACGCCACATATGCTTCGCGTCGCGGGCGGTTTTCCGCTACGCTCGCCCACACGTCGTACATTCGTACATACCCCAGGCAGGGTACTTATTTCTTCGTTCGATATGCTCTGTGTCTTGTGTACTCGTCGTATGTACGAAAGATAAAGCACAGAACGGCACAGCAACACAGCAAAAACAATGAAAATGAAACCGAAAATTTCTAAAAGAAAAAAAATCCCCGTCCCCTTCCGTGTAATAATTTACTACTTGAGTGGAACACCTTACACCAGTCAAAAAAAAAAAAAAAATGAAAAAAAGAAAAAATCTTACAGCAGAGCTTCTCTCTCAGCCTCGTACGCCGCCCGCCCCTCTCGCGACCATCTCGCCACCGATTCAGTCCGGGTAAAGCTTCCCTCCCTCTCTTCCACAGTGAGCCCCGTCGCCCGCCTCGCGTGAAGCCCGGTGCTCACCGTGGACCTCGACGCAAGCTCGACAATGTTGGTGCTCATTCGGGGTACCTCCCTCTTGTGACCCGGTCGCGAAAATAGGCACCGCTTGAATATCATCTTACAATCCCGAACGACCCTTAAATACTCGTACGTACTCTATCCAAAATCACAAATGGAGGCCAGACAGAGCCTATTGATGCATCCCTCGTGTCTCGAGGCACACGCGACACCTAGGCACGAAAGCGGCGACCGCGCTCCTTGCAACTCCCCCCTCTACTCGCCAGCATCCGCTGACAACCGCGACGGTGCCGGGTTCGCCCGCGCAACCGTGCTCGGAGTACACGCACGCACACGAAACGAAAGAAGAAAAAGGAAAGAAGGACTGAAAGTACAACGAGAAATGGAGAAAACAAAGACTCGCTGGAACGGTCCGGCAAGTAATAAACGGAGGCGATTCCCAAGTGGGAGCTCTGAGAGGCCAGGGATGTACCAACCGAGCACGCTCAGAGATCGAGATCTAAGTAAGTATATCTATGTGTGTATGTATGTATGTATGTATGCATGTATGTATGTATGTATGTATGTATGTGATTGTGTCTATTTCTGTTCAAAGCGAGTGGGTATATATGCCACGCTGTATTCAGCGGTGGTGAATGGCATGGCCCATATGTGAAAAACAAACAAAATATTATAACTGTGAGATCAAAATATTCTTCGAAGCTGTCTACAGGCTTGGTGTAATACTTTCATCATAGCGTCGCTACGAGGTGTGTGTGTGTGGCCTGACCGACACACAGCGAAGTTCCCTTCAAGTTTGCGACGGATTGTGTAACCTGTGATATGAAATATTTTTCGTTTTGCGGCGGAACATGGCGGGCGGCGGGTGCGCGGCGGGGGGGGGGGGGGGGATGATTTTGTCCTCGGCGTGGGGTTGCGGACTGGGGGGACAGGGGTTGGGGTGATAAGTGTGGAGGCGTGTTTCAATGATAAGGATACAACGTGGCACTCGTTTTCCCCCTAAAATATTTCTGACTGTATGACCGCGCTCCTTAACCCGATGTCGTTTAGAATATCATCATAAACAGTTGTTTTACAACATTGTTCATGATATATACGTATCTGTCTATCGTACGCTTTGGGGTTGCTCTTCGGGGTTTCTTTTTGTTGTTGATTTTCTCAATATTCAGTTTTTTCGGCCTACTGCCGGTATTGAGGTATTGAACTCCTATTAATACTACAAATGGAGTGTGGAGCCTCATGAAAAAAAATGGGTGTTTGTCTCTGCCGTACACAGTCTCGCTGGCATGCGGATACAGCGGTGTGGCCCCCTTTTTAAGACCGTCCGGTCTATGTCGCCGTTGACATCCTGTGACGGCAACCGAAACATTGGTTGATAACTTCGTACCCAGTACGAGCAGCGTGGGCGCCGAGCAGCAGTACGGGGTAGGATCATCTTCCTTCCGTGCCGTACGACTCCTTTCATCGACCCTTGTGACTCGGGACACTATTGCGGGGGTCCATAGTTAACGGGACCAAATCTTGTTAGTAAAAATAGGTAAATATAAAGGTTTTTATGTATACAGTAGGTCCTGTTAACTATGGTCCCCCGTAATAGCCAGTTTGCATTGAATTCGGGCCGTTCTACGATAGAGGCTCACCCTAAATTTTCTGAGGGGCTCCTCGCTTGACCTTAAGGAGCTCCACACCTCACCCGAAAACTGACGTCAACGAAGACTCAAAAAGCATCCCGATGAATAATCCCATGGCCCGAGTATACAAAAACGTCGTTTTTCGAAACAAGACTGGCATTCCGACGATTCTGGGTTAAGGAGCCCCGTCATTCAGAAAACATTTTAGCGGAAATGTGCCTCCTCTATCGTAGAAAGGCCGTTACTGCAATCTTTCCCCAGAGGGTTTATTAATGGTCGTAGTTTGTAGAGATTTATTTATTTAGACCCAGGTAAGTCGACTTATGTCACGAGAAAAAAAGCAACTACTTGGAATTGGTATGAGTTTTTTTTTTTTTTTTTTTTTTTTGGGGGGGGGGTGGACTTGAAATGGGTGGTCCGAGTTTGTAGTATTACGCGGGAGCATAGTAAATAGGACCTACGGTAAAGACAAAAACCTATATATTTATCTATTTTTGCTAACAACATTTGGTCCTATTTACTAGGGCCCCCCGTAATGGTTGCTGTTGTTGCTGTAGGTGTGGTTGTTGCTGCTGCTGCTGCTGTTGTTGTTATGGTTGCTTCCGTTGCTGCTGTTGCTGCTGCTGCTGCCGTGCCCCAACTAGTTTTATCGTATACCCTCAAAACCCCTCCTCTCTGCTGCTGCTGCTGCTGCTGCTGCTGCTGCTGCTGCTGCTGCTGCTGCTGCTGCTGCTGTCGTGCCCCAACTAGTTTCATCTTATACCCTGAAAACCCCTCCCTCTCTGCTGCTGCTGCTGCTGCTGCTGCTGCTGTTGTTGCTGCTGCTGCTGCTGCCGCCGCCAGGTACGTGGGCGCCCTTGAAGCCGCCCTCCGCGCGCTAGTGCTGCACATCCTCCTCGCCTTGGTCCTTGGTGACGCCTCCAACCGACACCAACACGACACTCACAACACCACGCTGACAACCCATCCTCCCGTCGCCGGAGTGGGCCACGACGACCAGCTAGCGCAGCTGGCGGCGTCACCATCCGCGACGTCGGCGGCAGTGACGGTAGCGGCGGCGAGAGAGGGTAGAGGTGGAGCGCCAGTAGCGGCCGCGGTGACGGGAGGGGGCAGCGGTGGACGTGCGATGGAGGAAGCATCGACGGCGGAGACCGTACAAGGCGGCGATGGCGGCAGCCGCAGCAGCCGCAACAGCAACAGTGTTGGTGGCGGCAGTGGTGGGAATGGTGTGAGGAGCCGCGAGGTGTCAGTGCCGCGGGCGGCGGCGGCGCCAGCGGTACTCCTGGCGGAATACGCAGATGAGTTGCTGGTGAGTGCAAGGGGTGGCGAGATGTCGTTTTTTAAGGACGACGATGTGCACCCACCCACCCACCCACCCACCCACCCCGGAGCCGTGTTTTCCGCCAGACACAAAAAGGATAGTATTATATACACTTGGTAAGCTTGACTTGACTTGGCTTGACTCGCGCGTTGGCTCGACATGACGTGTCTTGGCTCAAACCTTGACCTTGGCTTGACTTGACTTGGCTTGACTGGGGTGTTGGCTCGGCTTGGCTTGGCTTGACCTGACCTGAAGTAGCTTGACTTCGAATAACTTGGCTGGGTGACAGAGGTAGCGCTCTTGGGTCAAGATATTTTTCCGACCGACCGGCCTCCTCAACCCCAAAATCGTCGAAAAAAAACACCATTATTTATAGTGTTTTACAAAAAACATCTTGATGTATCTATACTCACGTGTAGGCTTAGGAATTGCTCATCGGATTTCACTTTTAGGTTTGCTCAAAGTATGTTCTTCGGGTGAGTTGTATAGGGCTCAAGCTAGGAGTCTAAGAAAATGTAGGTGCTATACATACGTCTACGGTAGCACTATTACGGGGGACCATAGTGAATGGGACCTACGGTACACACAAAAACCTGTATATTTTCTTATTTTTACTATTACGGGGGTCCATAGTTAATAGGACCAAATATTGTTAGTAAGAATACCTAAATATATAGGTTTTTATGTATACCATAGGTCCTGTTAACTATGGACCCCCGTAATAACAATATTTTGTCCCATTTACTATGGTCCCCCGTGATAGTCTGGTCTGACGTGACTTGGATTGATTTGATTCGACTGCATTGACTTGGCGTGACGTGACGTGACGTGATGTGACGTGATGTGACGTGACGTGACTTGACTTGACTTGACTTGGCTTGGCCCTTTTAGGACTGCAGTTCCGTTTTGAGGACAAACCACTCAAATTGCCAAGTACGTTGTCCCCCAAAACGCGACTGCAGTACTAAATGGGTCAAATTGACTCGATGTGACTTCAAATTGACGTGACGTGACGTTTACTTGACGTGCCTGTGCCTTTTTTAATCGACTTGACGTTGCTTGACTTGACGTCACCTGCCTTGCCGTGGCTTAACGTGACTTGACGTGACTTGGCTTGAAATTGAGTTGGCCTGACTTGACTTAACTCGACCCTTAACTTGACTTGACCCTTCAGGAGGTGCTGTCTTCTCCCGAGGTGGACGCGGCGCTAAGCCCTTCGGAGCTCTCGGCCTACCACCACCACCACCGCGATCGGGGTTCCAAGGAGTTCCACGCCGCAGAAGGCGGCGGTGCCGGCGGTGGCGACGCAGTGGAATCCTTCCCAGTGGTCCCCGAAACGGAACAAGTGCTAGCCGCGGCAGCGGAAGGTTTAGTCCGGCTGTTCACCCCCGGCGTCAATCAAGAGGAAGAGGGGGGGGAGAGGGACGGAGGGGAGGCGCGAGGTGCGGGGGCGGTGGCGGCGGCAATGGAAGGGGAGGGGGGGGGGGGACGGATGTTGGTTTCCAAGCATACGTGGCAGGCTTGTGTGGTCGAGGCAAGTCGAAGGCGTCTCAGGATTTTGCGTCTGGGGGGGTGGGGAGCGGCGGGGAGGGTGGAGGCGGGGGCATGGGCGGGAGCATCGGGGGGGGGGGCGGACAGATGCGCGTATTTTGACGGCGGCGGCGGGGGCCGGGGGGGGGGGGGGGACCGCCGGGCAGGAGGGGCAAGGAGAAGACGAGATATGATTGGTTCTTGTTCTTGTTGAAGGGGAATGTATTCACTTCATGCATGGCCGTAGTCGTTCGTACAACCATAGCCCCTCGCATCCCTACACAATGCCGGGACAGAGCACGTCGGGTTTTCGCCGACCAGGCAGATGTTGCTTGCACCAGACGCGAAGCGCCGTGAGGCGTTTGACGAGTAGCACAGAGGATGAGCTACATCATACAGAGAACCGCTCGTGAGGCGGACTTTCTTGCGTATGGATGGCATGGCAAACTTCGAAAATATTTGATTCGTATTTAGGTGTGACCACTTCCGCGTTGGGGGGCCGCTGGGGGTATGACGTTATCGCGACGACCGGCAGTGGGCTACGCTGGGGGTGCGCTCGTTCCCCGAAGCTCGACCTACTCGAACTGCATTCGAAGACTCTGGCTGTCTCTTTCCGGCGGGGAGAGATCATCGTGAGCGGTAGAGGTACCGTTTGAGCAGGCATATCGTGGCTCTTGACATCGTGATGGGCACCTAAAGCCATTATTTTAGAAGGGATCTCGTGATTGGTGGAGCTACTATTATTTGTTGAATGCTGCTGCTTTTCGCCCTGCTGTTTCCCTCGGCGCGGGCATCTGGAAAGGGCTATAATAGCAAACACTCTCGATAAAACACAGGCCGGCGTGGTCTCTCGTCTTGTTTTTTTGTCGAAAAAAGCTGCTGTGATGTACGGCTTTTATGCATTTATTTAGTGCATCGAGCGGGTTTCATCCGTGCACGACTTTCTGTTTCACGAACGCGAAGAGGTCGTGTTGCAATCTCCTCAAGAGATTTTTTTTTTTCAAACTGACGTACGTACTTGGTACGAATGCTCGTTCCGTGCGTTATTGTCGCAACGGTAATGTAGACGGAAAATATAGTGGTGTAAGGCACCAGGTATACTACTGTGCTATCCCGCATAAGCCACTGTATGCACCGTTAAATGGCGCGAAAAAACCCTGGTATACCGTTTTTTGTCTAATGGTCGATCGGACACATTTGAGACTTTTCCTCATGTGTTTGTGTTCTCCACGTTGAACCGTTATTTCTACCCGTCGTCATCGTAGAGTATCCCTGGCGCCCCAGCATAAAATGGGAAGTACTGGCTGTGCGAAGTCCGCTGCTTTTGCTGTAAGACCTCACTCACCATGCGCGAAAACAAGGACTATTAACAGAGAGGAATAGGATATCGTACCAAAATTCAAGCCCGTACCTCATTGATTTTGGGCTGATTTTATTTTTGTGGCGGTGTGTGTGTCCTTTCTCCTCGTACGACTATCACGTCCTCTCCCCCTTCTTGGATCCGAGGTAGGACAGCTATTCATATCAAAAGGCAGATGAGGATGATTGCGGTCTTATTGATCGTCTATCAATAATGTCACGGGGGAACACACTGGGAACACACTGGCACGTAGTTCCCAGAACCCTGGCCGCGCAAGGAGGGATCACCCCCCAGCAGATGGAAACATGCGTAGTGTCCCCTCTTATGGTGCGGGTGTGTATTTGCCAGCCAGCAATACTGGCACTGCTGTATAGCGGCAACCAACCGGCACTAATTCCTCCGCACGCCGCCACGCTGTTTATGGTTACTCCCATCTGTGCAAAGCGATTACGAAGGCACTATTATAGCGGGCAGTCGGCACTATAGAGGGGTCACTACTGTATGTACCAGTACCTGGTTTTGGGGGTTTTAATTTCTATGCGAAAACCCGACGTGCTCCGTCCCGGCGTTGTAGGGATGCGAGGGTCTTATGGTCACACGACTACGGCCATGCATGATAACGAGTATATAATACCCCGCACCCCGCCCCCCCCCCCCCCCTCGTCAAATGTGGTGTGAGCACGCAACCGCAGTAGTACGTATAATACGAGCGACATGTTCCTGTTGCCTTCCTACGAGGATATCGTTCGTGCCGTACATGCTCTTGCTTTTTACTCCGTTGAAACATGTCACGCTTGACGAAACTCAGTACCAGTACGTACGTAGGTATATATATATATATTTTCATCTATATACCTGGTACCAGGTATGCTTGGAGGTAAACTCGTACCCTTGTAGGCGCTTTTGGTCCTGTGACGGACAATATTCAAGTTTTGCTTATAGAGGTCCCGGTAAACTGGAGAATAGCCTCCATTATAAAAGCTGAGTGATAGCCTGGGGGTATAAGCTGTGGAGAACAGCCCCAGCAAACTGTGTAGAATAGCCTCTGGGAGTAAGCTGGGGAATGTAAAGCCCGGGCTGTTGGTGCGTGCGCCCAATGTATGATGCTGCCGTGATTTTCTCCATCAATTTTGTTCCGGCCTCTCAAGTCCCAAAAAAAAACAGCATTTATTTCTGATTGCTGTGAGAAGAAAGTGACCTACGTACGGTAGTATGACGATTTTCAAGCTACGGTATTGCCTTGGGTTGGATTATAGCCCTGCGGGTTGGTTAGCAAACGAAGCAACTCTCTGATTGGCTAGCTCCTCGTGTTTGTTGGCGTCAACCATTGGATGTTTATAGCCCAACCGAAGTCGAAAATATTGCAAACACCCTTACACACGTACCTGGCCTATAATATGTGCTAGTCCACCAAAACGTTTTATTTTAAGCAATACCTGTGGTACCTTACGTTGAGCGGCTACTTTATACGGCCCCACCATGACGACACCACTTAGCTGGTACCGTTACTATTACGAGGGGGCCATAGTAAATAGGACCAGATATTGCAAGTAAAAAAAGGTAAATATAGAGGTTTTTGTGTGTACCGTAGGTCCTATTAACTATGGACCCCCGTAATACTATCACGGGGGAGGCGTAGTAAATAGGACCAGATGTTGTTAGTAAAAAGAGCGAAACATGTAGGTTTCTGCGTGTACCGTAGGTCCTATTTACTATGGACCCCCGTAATGGTGATGCTATATACCTGCAGTATAAGTACGTGCCTCGGTGTTTTATTTCCGCTTTTTTGGCTTCCTCGTGAGCGCACAGTGCACAACCCCCTCTCGGTTCCTGACTTATCCAGGGCGGACCTCCCAGTATTAATATTTCGGGGGACCACAGTCAATAGGACCAAATATTGTTAGTACTAATAGCGAAATGTATAGGTTTTTGTGTGTACCTTAGGTCCTATTTAATATGGCTCCCCGTAATAGTGGCACTGATTTGTGGAGGGATTCAAAGGTTGGGGTAGCAGCCATTTTTCAGGGCTGTTCGTGAGTCAGGTCAAATCAGGTTGGGTCGGGTCAGGTCCGCTGCCCCGCGAGATTGTTGAAGCCTCCTGACCCGACCCGACCCGATCCGCGATATTTGAAAACTACCAGATACCCGCAAGATGTTGAACATCCCCTGACGCGACCCGACTCAACCGCCCAGATCCGACTGACCCGTGAGATCCGGGTCATATGACGGGTCGGGCCACCTCAACCTGCGAGACCGCGGGGGCCCGACCTGCGGATTTGGCCCGTGGGTTGACACTCCAAGACCAACTTATAGTATTTTTCTTTGTACCACACAGAGTGATGTATAGCCTGGCTGTAGTGGGTAGGGATGGATGCGGACATGCGTAGATACATTTGGCGGTGTTTTAATTATTCAATATATGGTACTAAACGAATGCTGTTCAGTGCTGGCACGAGAGAATAAGCCTTCGGGCAGAAAGGAGGAAGCTTTTGAAGTGTCGGATTCGCGGGCCGGATGAACGGGTCCGACTTGCGCGGCAGCCGAAAACAATTCGCGCGGGTCATGCTGGCCCGACCCGCGAGTGACCCGTTTCTCGCGGGTCATGATCCGACCCGACCCGTGAGCTTTTGATCACCTCTGAACCCGACCCAACCCGACCCAACCCGACCCGTGAGATTTTATAACTTTTGAAATACGTCAGCTGTGAGTTCGTGAGATTTGAAAAAGTATCGACGGGACCCGACCCGACCCGATCCGACCCGACCAGACCAGACCCGACCCACGATATTCGAAAAACTCTTGACCCGACGCGAACCGATCCGCGAGATTTGAAGAGTCCTTGACCCGGCCCGACCCGACCTGACCCGTGAGATTTTCAACACTTCCTCACCCGTGAACACAGCCCCGCCAAGTTTCCCTTAGGCTCCTCCCTCGCTTGAAGACCTCTTTCTGCTCATACTCATATCCGCGAGACCCCAACAAGATGATTTTTTAGAAATAATGAAGGACGAAAGCTCGATATGATCGCGATCTCATGGTCTACCTATATATAGTAGCTGCTGCGATACACGAAAGATTGCTGTGAACGATAAGGCATGCTATATACCCAATAAGGCATCCCTTAGATGAGAAACCCCGTCAGTGCCAGTGACAAAACAAAACTGACAAAACGTTGTGCTATATATATATCCCCGTGCGAGTACAAATATCGTATAACACCCCTCAAGTTTATTTGAGCGAAGCAACGTGCCCTCCAGTAAAACTTTGCGTTCCAGTACCACCCCTTCCTTCCCCCCCCCCCCCCGCCGCCCCGTGTGTCGTCGCCCCCTCTGCCGCTTGTACAACAAAAAAAGAAAATGTCCTATTACGGGAGGTCATAGTAAATAGGACCTAACTGTATACACTAAAATCTATATATTTCCCTCTACTTTCACCAACAATATTTGGTCCTACTTACTATGGTCCCCCGTAATATGTTTTTTTAAGCCTCGTGGCTATATCTAGGCCAGGCATGAAAAGTGTAGCCTCGAAATTTCCTTTTGATACGTTGTGGGTGTGTTTCGCGAAAGCTTTGGTTGGAAACAATTGGCTGGGTTTCTTGTCTGTTTCCTACCAGTTACATATTATTACGGGGGACATAGTAAATAGGACCAAATATTGTTGGTAAACATAGCGAAATATATTGGTTTTAGTGTGTACCGTAGGTCCTATTTAATATGATCCAAATCGCTCGCAGTAGCCTTTGTCCCTTTGTGGTCTAGTCTAAAGCGCTAGATTCGAGCAGCTACCTCGGCACGAGCAGCGAGAAGCCCAACAATAACAACACAGCAGTCCAGGTTGAAGCATGCCTTCAAAAAAGAGGTGGGTGCAGATGTGCAGATGGGGTAGACTGCTGTAGACCGACCTACCGTTGTATCTATCGCTGTCGCTCGTGACTCTTGACCAGAGGGTTTGGCTGTTGATTCACAGCAGTTTTTTTCCTTGTGTCGAATGTGTCCCTGTTTGGTTGGTCGGATCTGTACGTCAGCTGTGAGTTCAACCGATCGGTCGATACTCAACTTTCTGCACACACCCGACAGCTCATGAGCTAGCTCATCTATTGTGCATAGCTCACGCTTCGAAAACATGTGCAGATGAGCTACCGCCTATAGCTCAAGTCGGGGGAAACATGTGTAGCTCATGTAGCTCCTATAGCTCAGCCTGGGAAAATGTGTGTAGATGAGCTATCTTCTGTAGCTCAAGCCTTCAAAACATGTGCAGATGAAGTACCACCTATAGCTCAAGCCTTCCAAACATCGCCGCCGCCAACAGAGCTGGGCTAAAGCTGGACGGGCTCCCTCGAAGTGTCATCGGCTGCTGTCCGGTTTACAGGAAGTTCTCCATCGTTGGTAAAGGCAAGCGGAAATTCACCATCAACAGGAGGCAGGTCCCTCTGACTCTTGGTATTCTTTCCTCAGTCTATCGAGCACAAGGCGAAACCATCCCTAAACTTGTGCTCGACATTCGTAAGCCAGTAGACGGCTATATGGACAGCGCGGCTGTCTACGTCGCTCTGTCCCGAGCGACCGATGCCAGCAAGCTCTTCTTGCTGTCGCCGGTTACTCTCGACGATCTGACCCATCCACAGGACGACGATGTAGCGGCTATGATCGACTACCTCGAACGCCTCGACAAGGCTACACTAGCCTTGTTCTTGGATGATCCCTCTTCATTCCGACCGGCCACGACAAGTCCTCCGGCTAGCTATACATCCCACACCAACGACGGACAAACAGACACCGGCTCCATCCGCCCTTCACCTTTTCTGCCGCCCAATGAGAACAACAATCGCTTCTTCAACACCGCCATCGCCTCCGCCATAGCTGCTTGGGAAGGACACCCTCTCCCCAACCCAACCATGGCAACACCAGCTGGAGCCATCTTCTTCTCCACTCTTGCGGCTGTGCGTGCCTGCACGTTCGACGGCAAGCCTCTCCAAAGCACCCTCTTGGTAAGTTCTTGCTTGTTCTGCTATCCACATCTCGTCGCAAGAATACCCCCCAATACTTACCGGCGCCCGCAAGTACCCATATATACGTGAACACTACGTTGTGCTTTCATGTGTCTTCTAAACGTATTGTATCATTTCGTTCGGTATATCATATGCGTCGCATTCTTTGGCGGAATGCAGGATTCTTTGGCTCAAGCACGTGACAATATCCTTGGTAGTAGCGGCCTACCGGGAGCAGGATCCGTAATGGGAACGCCAGGCTCCATATACGAAGCGATCACCCTTCGACCTGATGATCAACTCCACCCCAACAGCGGGTGGCCAGGTGACGTCGTGGAACGGCATGCTCGTATCATGTACACTCGGACGGCTCTCGGATTCAACTGGCACTACACTACCGATTGCCATATCGAAGACCATGGCCATATCGAGATAACCGCATCCCAATGTGCACGATGGCGAGATCCCGCACCAATCTTGATTCCGCACGGACCGCCCCAGTCACTCCATGATGCAGTCAATGCCTTGTTCCTAACCGGAGCCGCCTCCGACTTCCCATTTCCTGGACCTGCTCCGTGCCCCCCCTGCGACGAGAGCTGCGCCCGGCACATCAGCACATCCACATGGTCGATTCTTCCTTGGAGTGCGGACAACGCCCCAGATCGCGTTTTCTTCGCGTCTGCACGTGTAGACATCTACGAGGACGCCGGAGAGCCGCCAGCACCGTCACCCATTTTGATGATAGGTGTTGAGTCCTGCCTCGTAGCTGTCATCTACTCCCTTCCGAACCATTTCGTGACCCAGTTGCGTTCGAGAGGGCGGTGGTTGAAGTACGATTGCATACTCGGGGGGAGTACCACGTCTTGCGACGATTTCGACTATGACTGGTATCATGGTTTCCAGCGTATGTATGTCTACCTTCGAAAGTCTATGACCTTGCCTGTTCCCCAGGCACAAACGACACCATACCATAGTGCTAGCTACCATGAGCGCGCAAGCCAAGAACGCGTGAAGATAATCGAGGCGACTAGACAAGGACCCATCATGCCTCCGCCTCACCGAAGTCCTGGCCACTACGACGTGGGGAGCGCAGCTGTGCCTTGCCGACTCGACTCCGACGTACCGCCGCCTTGAGCGTCTCCCGTGTTCTTCACATGTGTGTTGAAACGTTTTGATTTTTGATGTGATATTGCTTCTCGATTACGACTGCCTCCCTTCTTGTTTCCCTCTTTTTGCTAGAACGAATTTTGAAGAAATGTTGCACGGCGCGTCCAGCCTTTCGAGTTCTGCGCGGCTACATTTATATTAACTGTTCGGTCGACAGAGTGTTGTTTACGGGGTGCATGTACGTGACGATCATCGGCGAAAAGTCTACTTGTATGCCTTTTGTCATATTTGACTTCACGGCAGCGTTTTATTTGGTGTGGGTGTGTTCGCGACACGTCGAGGTCATCGCAATCTGCGCAATGCTCGACTGCGACGTTTTGTTTGTGTGTTTGCTTCGAAATAGCGGCAACAGCAGCATCTGCAAACAAGTAATATTCTACGTACCAAATATCGACGTCGCGAGAGAATTGTCATACCGCCGGCCAAGCTTTTGTTGTATGGTAAAACCCTAGGGAACAGCGGGGCAACCCTTGCCCTGCCCTACAATTTAATATGATCCCCCGTAACAGTAATTCCAACCCACAAAAAGTAAGCATTTATTTCGAATTGCTGTGAGAAAAAAAGTTATCTAACATGACGATTTTCAAGCTGCATACAGCAGTATTCTTGGGTTGGGTTAGCTCTTGTGGGTTGGTTAGCAACGGAGCAACTTCTGATTGGCTAGCTCCTCTTGCTTGTTGGCGTCAACCATTGTATGTTTATAGCCCAACCAAAGTGGAAAATATTGCAAACATCCCCCCTATGCCTGTGGCCTATAGGCTCGGCGGTGATATCGAAGTTGCCACGTGATGGGACAAGAAAAAAAAGAAAAGTATACATGTAGAGCAAGTGCGAAAGAAAGCGGTACAATCATCATTAGTTAAGTTTATTAATATTATTATTAATCATTATTATGCTTACCTTCTGACAAAAATAGCGTAGATGCCGTTCCCAAATAAACCAAATATCCTTCCTTATAGTCGAATGAATCACTTTGATGGAACTTCGGGCATCTTCGGACTCTCGTACAATAAATACCACGCAGCATTTTCACCATAGCTCACGCTTTATAGGGACGGACGTGAAACAACTTTCTTTCCTCGGATTTGTCCCTGAAATACTTTTTTACACACCTCCCATCGAAAGACATTTTTACACCCTCCCGTTCAACTTTTGCAACGAAAAGATTCACGGAAAATATACCATAGGGCAAAAGGGCAGCAGCTGTGCTTAGTATGCACGTACACCTATAATATGATGCTATGAACACCAACCACAAAACACCAGCCTTTCGTTCGTTGGTTACTCTCGTCGTGGTGCATGTGCAGCGTAAAAAAAATACACAGCTGTATCATATCAGGCGCACTACACATCGCTTCTCGAGTCCGTCCGTCATGAAAAAAAAAACTAGGTACCACTTGCTGCCTCAAAAAAAGATGCAAGGACCGCTGGGATTTACCAGGTACATATTTATTATTACCAGGGCATATATGTCACCTGCCCCCCCCCCCCCCCCCCGTATTTTTCGGGTCAGGAGTGGGGCATATTTTACGTTCCTTGACGAGAGCCATCTACGACAGGGGAATAGGAGAAAGCCGTTTTCGGCTTTTTGAGACACGTTTTTTCTGAACGACGGGTCTCTCCTCCGGCAACACCAAGAATCGTCGGAACTTTTGACTGCAGCTCTTGTCGATATAATATGCTGTCGTTGTGTGCCTCGGCTTCAGGCCGTGCCATTGATAGTTGCTTTCATCGCGCGGGACACCTTTTTTCCTCCAAAAAAAATCACAGATTTTTGGGTTTGGAGGTACGGAGCTGCTCGTGTGAAGAGCCTCAGCAGCAAAACGGCGGACCTCCACTGCTGCGGGCGGTAGCATGCGTCCTTTGGGTCCGTGAGAAACACGGAAAGACTGAGATCCACTAACCTATAGCGATCAACCTTACCGTAGTGGCCAACAAGAACGCCTCTCTCCCTAGTAGGAGCTCGAACCACCGATACAATGATGCAGGCCGTTTTCGTTGGCAATACCTCCTACAGCCCACCATTGATATTAATAAATACGTGAGCAGTGAAAGCCCAACGGTCTTTTGAGGTATCCAAGTGTGTAGTCTACAAATGTACGTACACGCCCGCTGCCAAAAGGATACGATGAAGCCCAACGGCGACAAAACGTGTATCCATGCATGGAATGCATAGATATGGCTTTTGTCATGTCACTGCTCTGTGCTTACTGCAGCAGCTATTGTGATGAGAAACAAATGTAAACGAAAAAAAAACATATATCCCGCCGGGATGAACCCTCCCCCTTCCTCCAAAGAAAAAAAAAAACGCAAAAAGACGAGCGAATCGACCGCCGTACACGCCGCGCGCGTAGAAGTCTTTTGAGCTGCAGTTCTCAAAGTTCGTCGAAAAATGACCAGCAAAAAAAAAAAGGGGGGGGGGGGAGGCTGCGTGCGTTGAGCGACGACAGACAGACAAGACAGACAGTGATTACTGCCGCTGTTGCTGTTGCTGTTGCTGCTGCTGCTACTGTGCTGCTGCCACTGACTGCCTACTGTAGACCGACCACCTCTAGGCGGAAACGCAGCAAGGACTGTTTTATGTCTTCATATCAACACATCTAAACGGTCCTTAGAACTACCTGGTGTACGATACGTTGCTACCAAACTACCAAAAACTACGTGAAGGCAGGAAACAGGTCTCTCTCCGGTATACCAGGCACTCAAGTAAGCAACGCTCTCGTCTTTCAAAAAGTGACGCGGTGTGATGGTCATATCAAAGCACGCCTGCCCTTATTCATCAGGGAGTCAAGACGACTAACCCCTCCCCCCACAGTGGTGTAGTAAAACCCATCGCTGTCTCTGGAAGTGGCCACACCAGAAAATAAATCAATTAATTGATGCCGTCATCCGTATGCAAGAAAATCCGCCTCTAAAGCGCTCCCTAGTAGGACGCAGCTGACCCTTAATGTCATGCATGCGACTCGCCCAACACCTCACCGCGCTTCGCGCCTGGTGCAAGCAATGTCTGCCTGGTCGGTGAAAACCCGACGTGCTCCGTCTCGGCAGTGTAGGGATGCGAGGGTCTGTGCTCATATACGACTACGGCCATGCATGATAATAAATACCCCCCCCCCCCCCCCCCCCCCATCCCCCCTCCCAGGAGTACGAACGGTGCTCCGTCTCGAAAGGGATGCGTGCTCAATGGTCAAAAGACTAAGGCAAGCAACAAATCCCCACACACACACACACCCGAGGGGTTAAGACAATCACCCCCCCCCCCCCCCCCCCCCCCCCCCCCCCTCCGATACTTCACAAGAACTCCTGTTGCTCTCTGCAGATATACCCAACAATACCAAGAAACAGTCTTATTTACCAGTACGTACATATAAAACCAATCCACCTGGTGTCATCTCTTGCTTACTAGCAGTTTTGCTCGAGCAACAGCAAACGAAACAACGTGCGTATTTTGTAAAAATGATGTTGTTTGCTTTGATGCGGAACGTGTTTACTGTACATAAAACGCAAGGGTTTAAAAAAGAAAAACAATAAGAAAAAGAAGGGAATACCTACCGCTGGGCCTTCCCTACCTCTTTCTATTTCAAACGCGTTTTTTGAGAGCAAGGGAATTAAAAGGCTCTTAAAAGAACAACTACAGAGTAAAAAAACGGCCTCCTTCGACTTGAAACCCCTTTTACTACTACCAAAAAAATGCTCCCACTCTAACTCCAAGTATAATTTTGACACCGAAAACGTGTGGGTGCACTTCTAATAAGGGATTAGTGAGCAAAGAAGAAGGCAATTGAATAAAAAAGGGCTTACTTTAACCCTTTTTGTAAGACTGCAGAGTCCCGTTTTGTGGACAAATTACTCAAAATTTGAGTAGTTTGTCCCCACCATGGGAATGCGGTGCTAAAAGGGTCATACCCAAATATAAAAGGGAAACGTAAACCGCGAAGGACGCGGACCCTTCGGCAGGCCGACGTAATCGGCACAGTTCAAAAGAAAATACTGGTATACGTAAGAGCAAAAAGGCAGGCCGAGTGTGAGGGCCTACTGCTGCCAAAAAAACAAACGGAACAGGCAGAGAGAAGCTGAACTTATGGATGGGATGGAGCAAGCAAAAAAGCAAGGAAGGACAGAACGATACAAATACCCCAAAAAGCACCACATACTACTTCCAAGTACTTTATTCCCAAAACATGGGTGGGTTCAATTCTAAAGGGGTAAAAGGGGTATAGGAGGCGTGCCGAGGAGTCGGGGGGGCGTACGTACTCATTTTTTGCTTTAGTCATTTAACCAGGGAGGGAGGCAGGGTCTGCCGCTACCAGAAACAAGGAGCAGGGAGCGCGGGAAGCGCGCTCTCGATCCTACTGCTCAGCAGCAAGAAAGGAGGAGTCTCAATCAATCATCAGACATGTGACACTTCTTTTCTCCGTTATCCAGACAAATGTGAAAGAAATCAGAAAGAGAGAGAGAAAAAAAAAAAACGCGCCCAGGCTGTCTTATCCGTTAACTCTCGTCGCCGCCGCCGCCGCCTAGCCCCCCCCCCACCTCCTTTCCTTTATTTCTGGACAGCATTTCAACCATTCGCGCTGGTCTACAAAGCCCTAATCCTATCCCCGCAAGCCTTTCCGCCTGCAAAGTTTACTTGATTGATGGAGGCGTTCTTGTCTTACTAGGTGCGTGCTCATCTATCTCTCTTGGGTCGGAAAAAAGAAAAGTAACCAAGAGGTAAAAAAGGAGAATCAAAAAGCCAAAAATATACCAGTCTCGGGAATATACGTCTTACATTTGTGGACCTTTTCGCGGCCCATCTAAATGTCTCCTATATATTCAACGATTCAGACTGGGATAAGAACGTACCAGGTAGCTTTTTTTTTTCTTCTTTCCTGGCTTGGAGCTGACTAGCAACAGCAGCACCCGCACGGCATGACAAGAGCACCCACGAGTTCTTGAACTTGGAGATACCCTCAAAATATAGTTGGCCTACTACTCACGACGAGTCGAAAAATACATATATTTGCGAAGGGGAGAGAGACTACTGTCGACGTCCCCTCGTGCATGCTTCGAGGTGTTGGCTCCTACGTGTGTGCCCCTTCCGATGGATCCGGCGTTTCGGGGTCGGGGGGATGTGCAAGGCATTCCTTCTCTCTTCCCAAGTCCGCGGGCTGCTCGGTGGGCTTCGTATCCGTGCATGCGTGTGGGTGGGTGGGTGGGTGGCTGGGGCTGAGTTTGACCTAGGCCTTGATAGCCCTGCGAGCGATGACAGCGCACGAGACAGGAGAGAAAAAAAAAAAAAAAAAGGAAAAAAAAGGAGGCACAAGAGGCGAACATTAAAAATACAAAGTGCAAAAAAAACACAAAAAACAGGCGGTTGGGATTCGAGCGATGAAAAACACACGCCAGACAGGGGAGAAAAAAGAGGGTGGAAAATGAAAGGAAGTTGCGGATCAAGATAAAATAACTATTATTATGGGGGACCATAGTAAATAGGACCAATGTTGTTGTTAGTAAAAATAGGGAAATGTGCAGGTTTTTGTGTGTGTACCATAGGTCTTATTTACTATGGACCCCCTTAATAAAAGGCCAACAACCACCAAAACGGCAACGACACCACCGTCACGAACGCTATTACGGGGGGACCATCACAAATAGGACCAAATATTGTTAGTAAAAATAGGTTAACATAGAGGTTTTTGTGTGTACCGTAGGTCCTATTTACTATGGTCCCCCGTAAACAGGGTGATCCACGGAGATTTTGGGCTGGGACCAACTTTGGTTGGGTTCTCTGTTTTAATAGTACACGCTTCCTACTCAAGAGCAAAAAACCAACGCACGCACGAAATAATAGGATCATCGTTAAGGCTGTGGGAGAAAAGTGGTCGGGCTCTGAGGCTTTCGACCTAATTTTTTCCCGGGTTGGGTTAGCAAACGCATCATCTTCTGACTGGCTAGCAGGGCCTTCGGATTCACCTGCTTTATCCAACCAGCTCCTGGTGTTCGTCGGTTTTCTATCATTTTTATAAGGGCAAATACCAATTTCAGGTATACCCGACCCGTTTGAGCCAAAATCAGGTAATGCTAAAACCAAGTAAAAAACGCACGCCACGAGCGGTGTCATTATGTCCCATGAAAATCCGGTAAAAAAAGAATGCGCCTAAATGGCCTCCAAAATCTGAATTGTTTCGTTTTCTTTTCAGGGTGTAGGTACCATGGGCTCCACTTGGTCCTGGAGATAAGTCACTATTAATATGCTTCGTTTGTTTCGCCACGGCGGGAGCGCCAAGAGGAATTACTCTGGCGCCCCCCCCCCCCCCTCCCCGTTGACAGCTTTAAAGCTTCTACGCCATCTTCGTGGAACTAACCGCCCGCTCGGCACGAAATTATCTTGCCGTACCAAACCTGAGACCACCTCGACGCGGGGTGGTGCAGACGAAATGCCTTGTGACAATGGTGCGCTATATAGACTGCTGTGACCTTATAGAAACCAACAGACAGAGTACACACGACAACTATTACTACGAATAACTGAAGCACATCGCACACCTCAAAGGAGAATGCGTGAAACCAGCGTACGCCTGTATGCATGTATAAATACGTACGTTTTTTTTTTTTTTTTTTTTACTCATCACTTTTACTTTCCAGCCCACTCGTAGGAGATTTTACCCTCGACGATCTTCTGGACAAGCCGTGGTCACAGGTGTCGTCCCTTCTCCCCCCCGGTACGTGCCTTTATTTTTTGTCGCGCATAGGGTTCAGCATTCCCACTGCTCGTCGATTTTCATCGAATGTAGCCAACTCACGCTTTCGCGCTTTCCGCTTATCAATTTTTTATGCAAGAAAAAGTCCCTATGAGCATGCACTCGGTGAGACTTGAACCCACGAATTTGATCTTGACAGGCACGCGGACCACCTACCAAGCCACCGGGGACGCCGTATACGTACGTACGTACGAGTACAGATTTTATACGTCAATACAGAAGAATTTCAACCGAGGGGGGAAAGACGCAGACGAGAGAAAAAAACAGTGTACGTATGGCCTCTCTGTTATGGTTCAAAGTTGGCCAAAATCAGTTGAGAGCTACCTGGTATACAGTATAGACAAGTGTAGAAAAAGTCAGGTATACCCTGCTGACCTTTTCGAGCCAAAATCAGTTACGATGTCAGCCTGGCCAACAGCAGGGCTCCCGGGTTGTGTTTTGGATGGTACTTGTTTTTAGCGTGTATAGCTGATTTTGGCCGAAAAGTGGCAAGGTACACCTGATTTTGGCTGAAACCCTTTTTGTAATAAACCACGTTGGATTGTCGCAAAACACCTCCACAAATACCAACACGTAAACCGCAACCATCCGCACCCAAAACTACACTTACGGGGGGGGACCATAGTAAATAGGACCTACGATACACACAAAAACCTACCAGTATATATTTACCTATTTTTTTTACCAACAAAATTTGGTCCTATGTACTACATACAGTATGGTTCCCCGTAATAGGACCTACGGCACACACAAAAACCTATATATTTACCTATTTTTACCAACAATATTTGGTCCTATTTACTACAGTATGGCCCCCCGTAATAGGGGACCTACGGTACATATATTTACCTATTTTTACTATTACGGGGGTCCACAGTTAATAGGACCTATGGTATACATAAAAACCTATATATTTACCTATTTTTACTCACAAAATTTGGTCCCGTTAACTATGGACCCCCGTAATAACAATTTTTGGTCCTATTTACTACAGTATGGTCCCCCATAATTCCACCAAGACGCATCCACCACCACCAACCAACCAACCAACCAACCAACCAACCAATCGACACCACAAACGCACTCACGTCTCAGCCTGCTGGACAGTTGCCCCGTTAGCCTTGCTGTCCACCTTCTCCCCGACGGGCGCAGCCACGGGCATGCCTCCGGCGCCGCAGATCCCGTTGAAGACCTGCATGATCGAGCTCTTCGACTCCCACAGGGGAAGGAAAACCACGAAGAGGGTGGACACGATGCCCCACAAGATGGACAGAGCCACCCAGAAGTTGAAATAACCCTCCGAAAAAAACGCGCGCCGGCAGCGACAGCACGGGCCAGGCTATCACGATGACCACGGTGAACGCGAGGCCGATCTTCATGATCCAGGCCTTCGCCTTGCTCAGGTCCGCCTCGTTGTAGTCCGCGTCCGTGTGCCAGGCGTTGTCGTACGTCTCGACCATGGCGATGTTGCGGGTGGACTCCCAGTCGAAGTCGTCCGGGTCCGCCAGAGAGATGACGGTGCACACGGCGCCCGAGAAGCAGATGGCCACCAGGTTTCCCACGAGCATCGGGTAGTTCTTCCCCGTGTTTTCCAGGTTGATTTCTCCATAAAGGGCGGAGGTGGACACCTGTGAGTGCACGTTTTAAAAGTGTGTCGCGTGTTTTTGCCGTGCGGAAAACCGCCGGAAGCCCAGGGAGGGTGGCGGGGGGGGGGGGGGGAGGGGGGAGGAGGCAAGGAAGAGGGGTGGGCAAGGGGGGGAGAAAAAGATGAGGGGAAGGGGGGGGGGAGGGGGCGGTGTACTCGATTTCAGGCAAGGCCGTAGTCGTAGGGGGGGGGGGGGGGGGGGCAGGAAACGGGAGGGAAGAAGCCGATATACCACTGGTAGTTGTGAGTGAGTGAGAGAGAGAGAGAGAGAGAGAGAGAGAGAGAGAGAGAGAGAGAGAGAGAGAGAGAGAGAGAAAGAGAGGACCATTTCGCACAAAGGGCGGAAAAAGGACACCTACCTACCTGTGTTGACGCGTGTGCGGAATTGTGTTGTGTTGCCGTGTTGAAAACCGCTGGGACTCCATGGAATGGGGGGGGGGGGGGGGGGGGGGGTACAAGCAGTGGGGATTTGGGGGGGGAAAACCCGCTGGGACTCCATGGAAGGGGGGGGGGGGGGGGGGGGTACAAGCAGATACACTATCGATTGCCTGTGGTCGGATGTACTCACCCAAGTGTACTTCGTGTATACAGTTGATTGTAACAGTATCTCGCGCTGTTGCGTAAAACAAACAAACGATTCTACTACTAGGGTGTGTGTGGGGGCGAGAGGGGGCTACCAAGCAAGGGTGTGCGTGCGTGTGCGTCTTGTGCGATGTAGTGCTGTTTTTCTCACCAGCCAGGCGATGACGGCGCAGATCTGCCCGCTGATGGCTCCGGTCATGGCGGCCTTGGCCGTGGCCTTCTTCCAGGTGAGCACCATCGAGACGGGCACGACGGCGGAGCCGATGACGACGCCCATGAACAGGTACACCCAGCCCAGGTTGAGCCCGATTTCGTTCAGCCCGATCGACAGCACCCCCATCAGGGCGCCGAAGATAAACACGACGTACCGGGAGACCTTGAGGATCTGCTCGCCCGTCGCCTGAGGGTTGATGTACGCGCGGTAGATGTCGTACGAGACCAGGGAGGACACGGCGATGAGCTCGGCCGAGCCGGTCGAGGTCACGGCCATGAAGAGCATGATGAGGATCAGCGTGGCGCCGCCCTTGCCGAGCACGAAGAGAGCGGTCGCGGGGGGCACGAGACCCGCCCCTGCCTCGTCATCCGTTAGGGGGAGCTGCATCGCCAAGGCCGCCAGGCCGAGGGAGGTGGCCAGGGCGAAGGGGATCCTGTTGAGTTAGGGTTCCGGATGTAGTAGATGGGGGGGGGGGCAGGGAGGGGAGGGGGGGGGGGGGAGGAGGGAGGAGAGGTCAGGGAAGGGGAAGTGCGGGGATGGTAAGGAGGTGGGCTGAGTCATGAGTCGTTGGTGTATATGAACATACGAGAAGACATGGTGAGGAATGCGAAAATATCACATATATATACCGGCGCTTGCGTTCCAACAGAAAAAAAAAAAAAAAAAAAAAAAAAAAAAAAAAAAACGATTTTGTAACTCGCAGCAGCAGCAGCAGCAGCAGCAGCAGCAGCAGCAGCAGCAGCTGAGAAAGAAGCAGAAACGAAGACCGAAACCAGCAGTGGCATTATTTCGACTCCAGGAACGGACGAAATTACACAAAAAGGTGTAAATTTCCCCACGCTAAAGGGTAGAAGATTGTTTTTTTCCCCCCCCCGAAATCGATCGCCTCGGGGCGCTACATTTCACTACATATAGTTTTTACTTCACTAACTACACCTGCCCACTGCACCCCCCCCCCCCCCCGCTCCCCCGTGTTCCTTCCCCATGATCCTTTCGCCCGTGGAATGGATTTTTTGTTTTTGTTTTTCGTTCCATCATCCGCGGCGGATCGGTGAAAATATAGCTCAAGCTCACCCACTCTTTGGCACGTCGAAAAATTGTATCGTGTGTCAATTTTGTAACCCCTTTAGAACTGCAGTCCCGTTTAGGGGGGACAAACCATAAGCCATTTTAATTCTTCAGTATTACGGGGGACCATAGTTAATGGGACCTACGGTACACACAAAAATCTATATATTTACCTATTTCTACTACTAACAATATTTGGTCCTATTTACTTTGGTCCCCTGTGAAAGTTTTTTTGTCCCCAAAACGGGAGTGCAGTTTGCGACAGCAGAGAACCGGCTGCTGCTACGTATCGGTATATTGCCACGGGGCGTGTGAGCATGTTGAGCCGACCTCACCCTCGCGACAGGGGCAGTCAGGTATCAATAGATGCGCGCGATGGGTATGACTTGGCTCGAATGATTGCAGGCAAGCGGACTAAAGCAGACCAGAAAATAAAAATGACAAAATGACAAAATAAAAGGACAACTCACGTGAACCAGCACATGCCCCCGAGCAGGTAGCCCTTGTGCGATGACTGGGGCTTGGCGGCGATGGCGGACTGCCAGTACGACTGGTCGACGAACACGGTGCCGAAGTTCCCGACGATGTTGATGATGCCGAAAATGAAGCCCTCGGTGGAGAGCATCGTGAGGTAAGACCCTTTCTCGTTTCCCTCCACCGGGCCGCAGCCGGGCGACAGCGTGAACTGCCCCTTCGAGCCGTACGTGCAGTCTTTGATTTTCGTTAGCGCCTCGAGCTTGTCGTACATTGCTCCGGGACTGAATGGAATCATTGAGGGGGGAGGGGGATGGGAAATTATGACGGTGTAGGTTAAAGTGCTGATTGAGGAGGAGGAGGAGGTGAGGGGTTTCTGTGTTCGCGTGCAGTTTGGGCGTGTGTAGGGAGAAGCGGAGGAGAGGGGGGGGGCGCGTTAAGGGAAAAAGGAAAACGAAGAAAACAGACGAGGGGAAAGTGAGGGGGAAAAAAGGAAACGAAAAAGAAGCAAAGGATGGAGAAAGAGGAAAAATGCAAACAAAAATGCTGAAAAAACCCCCCAAGAAACACAAGATTATTTCGAAATCAAGAAAAGAAGCAAAACGTGACGGTATAAAAAAAGAAAAACCAACCACCTTCCAAGACGAAAAAAAAAAAGAAGACTCCCCCACAAACGCTCACACAGCACAACAACATATGAAGTTCATGTGTGCAAACAGAAGGAAGCGAGAGAAAGAAACAAACAAACAAAGAAAGAGGGGCAGACAGACTACTGTAGTACGTATATATTACGCGTTAACGATAAAAAGTGCAACTATTACGGGGGGTCCATAGTAAATAGCACCGACGGCACACACAAAAACCTATATACCTACCTATTTTTACTACCAAAATTTAGTCCCATTTACTATGGCCCCCCGTAATACTGACCTGCCGATGTACTGGTCGTTACCAGCGTAGATGACGAAGACGAAGATCAGCAGGGCGACGAACAGAACCGTCGTGTGGGTGTACGACGCCAGGAAGGTCGCCTTGAGTCCTCCGTGCATGGTGTACGCGATCACGCCCCACGGGATCAGGAACGACGCCAGGTTCAGGTTGAGGCCGGTCAGAGCGTTCACGGTGGCGGCGCCGCCGAGCAGGAGCATGGAGGTGACGATGATGTTGGTCAGCAGGGCGAAGAAGAGGAAGACCTTGTGCGCGGTGTCGCCCCAGCGGGCCTGGATGATCTCCAGGAAGGTGTGGCAGGTGGGCGCTTTCCGCTTTACCTCGATCGCGAGGATGCCGAACAAGAGTACCTGGATCGTTGCCCCCGACGCGTACCTGTTGTGGTGTCGTTGGTGTCGTTGGTGGTGGTGGTGGGGGGTGGTGGGGGGGGGTGGGGGTGTTGGGGTTGGCGGTGTTAGGGGCGGGGTTGGGGTGGGGGGTGGGGAGTGGTGGGTGGTGGTGGTGGTGGTGGTGTCAGGGTGGGGCGTGGTTGGGGTGGTGGTGTTGGTGGTGATCATGGCGGTGGTGTTGGTGTAGATGGCGGAGGCGGTCGAGGTGGTGGTGGTGGGGGGGGGGGGGGGGGGTGAGTGGTGGGGGGGCGTGGTGATGTACGTGATAGTGGTGTTGTTGTAGGTGGTGGTAGGGGGGGGGTGGTTGGCGTTGGTGGTGGTGGGGGGGGGGGTGGCGGCGAGTGTGGTGTCGGTGTTATTTATTGGTATCAACAGTGGGGGCGGTGGAACGTTGGGTGCGCAAAAAAAAAAAAAGTTGAGCATTGTTTGCGGAGGGGAATTCATGACAACGGTTTTTCAGCACGTCCATACCCTCATATCCTATCATGGGCCTCACGGCCAACTTCGAAGGGCCTGCCTGCCGGTAGGGCCGCCAAGCTAGCCACGCGACATCAAGTTTGGTTGGCGACATCTATGCTGGTTACCGGGTATGTACTACAGTAGTACCAACCTATCCGTTTGCACTCAAGATCCCTGCTCCTTCACCCGACAAACCATCACCAGGAGGGTCCCTGATAACGCCTGCCAGGTATGGTCAAGGACACTTGAGGCAAAAATAACGCATAACGCCAGAACAGGAAAAGAGGGGATACCATAACAACTATCTACGCGAAAAACACTACAAAAAGTAAAGGTAAAGGTAGACTGCAAGGGTACACAAAAAAAAAACGACCCCCAATTTTTTTTTGTTCAAGTCCCAGACAAGGGGAGGGGAGTAAAGTAAAATTGAGTAAAAAAAAAAAGTGAAAGTATTATTTAATTTCTGACAAAAAGCTCAACCCGCTTTTACCTCTTTAGTATCAATAATTTGTTTTCGATTCCGACATGGTGGCGAGAGCGGCTCCATTTTTTTTTTTTTTTGTGTCCGTTTAGCCACTGGTTCACCTGACCGCCTGCTGCGCGCAAGCACCAAATCAACTGACTACTGTTGTTAATTCTTTTGCACGAATGCAACTGCCAGCTACAGTAGCTAGCTCTTCGATAGCTACTATTTCTGCATGTCATAGATGCAACTGCCAGCTAGTAACAGGACCCTTCTTCGGGTCTGAGAACGAATGTCGGACCGAGGGTAAAACTTCGGGTGACCGCGAATAAGATTTGCTTGTACAGCAGCAGCAGCAGCAGCAGCAATACCCGTTTTATTAGGGGCTCGGCTGTAAGTATGCAGGCTAGTAATAGAAGTAGCCGCGCCAACAGGCAGGTATCACTAGCTGTAGGCGTCAGTCGGAGGTACAGCAGTATAGCTATCGGAGAGCTACAGCAAAGAGGGCAGAATGGGACACCATATACAGCAAAACAAAAACAAAAAATCACGTGAACAATGCTACAGCATTATGCAGGTACTATACGAAACTATTTGCTGTCATCCATCCCATCCCAAGTTTCCCCTCTCGATTCAGACAAAAAGTCTCACCAGAAGGGTCCCGAGACGCCGTAGCTGAAGGCAACGTTCGACGACTGCAGCAGAGTCGCGGCCCAGGTCCACTGGGACACGATCACCGACGCCGTCAGCCCGGTCTTGATGCTGCGCCCGGCCGTGTTGAACTGTTGTCGGTGGGGGCATAGAAATGGGTTCATACAACATTCATCGCCATTAGCATTGTAGACAGGTCTAGACTAGAGTATATTATTATCGCCACGTACTATATTATATGTCCTTGTGGCTCTTGGCCCAATAATTGTGTCAGCAGAATAATATCACTATTGATATCATGTACGATTAACGTGTGACTGAAAGGTCGCGACCTCATCATGTGAGTCCAATATCATCAACACCAAGAACAGCAGTAAGTAGTAGTAGCAAGCGCAGACAGGCAGAACCACAGCAGTAACAACAACAACAGGTCCTACGTGTATCAATAATAGTAGCAGTGCAACGTGGAGAGCAAAGGGAGACAGAGAGATGGCGAAAAAAAAACGAAAAAGGAACAACAAAACGGGATGGGGGGGAAAGGGGGGCAAAAAACACTCCACTCACATGCTCGGACGTGATGTTGACGCCATTGAACTTGGAGTCAAGCCACACGAGGAAGGCTGGACAGAAAGGACAACAGACAAGGCAACAGAAATATGAGAGTACGTGGGGTTTTGACAGACGTCACGTGTTCACGTTTGTCATCGATTTCATTTCATACCGAGTTGTTTGCGTACAAAAAAATCGGTCAGAATCTAGACGTTGTAGACCGCCTACATGCATGCTATCTTGGAGCCGTCATACCAGACAGACAGAGAGGTGCCAATCTGGGGGTGAATACAAGAGTTGATTTGTCTTCATATTATTAATATTACCTATACTGCCCTTAACTAACCCTTTGAGTACTGCAGTCCTGTTTTGGGGACAAAGCACTTGGAATTAGAGTGGACTGTCCACTAATCGGGACTGCAATACTAAAGGGCCGACCAGAGTGGTTTGATATACCAGGTACGCGAGCACGCGAGATGCGAAGCGAAGCAAAAATTAAAAAAACAAAAACAACAGGCTGTGAGATCGAGGAATTCGTATATAACAAACACTCAGCAGCTCGCACAATGAAGCAAGAAAGATGAATTTCGATGAAAATCTTCGCACGATCTCTGCTGCTGCACAGCTGCCTGATGGCTTGTCTTCTTGCGTTGTTTCCTTTTTTTTTATATTCTTCGAGACTTCATGAAAAAAAAAAAACCATGCACGTACGTACGTACAGAAGCAGTATGCATACTCTGTACTCGAAATCATGCTCACTCGTGAAGAACGAGAAGAACACCCCGAAGATGAGAACGACCACTGCCGGAGATGAGACCACGGAGATGACGATGAAGATGATGATGAGAATGTTGAGACGGGATGGTGACGATGATGATGTCGAACGAAAGAACGACGAAACAAAAAGAAGAGGCAGATTATTTACGGTACAAAAGTCAACAATTCCGTACATGCAATGAAGGGGATGGGAAAAAAAAATAAAAACGATAAGGGAGAAGAAGCAGCTCTTGATAGAAGGGGGGGGGGGGGGGGGGGGGGGCGAGCGTCAAACCGTCTCGAATACTTTTCTCCAGTTTTAGCGCTATCACTACAGCTATTGATAGTACTCCGTGCAAACCGCCGCCGCCGAGCGGGCAAAATGTACTACAACATAGAACATAACAGGCGGGCGGGGGGTGGGATGGGGGAGGGCGTACTCAAATGTTGCTTGCCTTTCTTTGTCATGTGACCATTGATCGCGCATCCCTTGCTAGACAGAGTCAACAGGGACAGGGACTGGGTTGTTGGGCGTGAGCTTCCGGCTGCCCTGGTGCGCCTTGCCCAGACAGTCGGCAAAAAAAAAGCCCTTTACGACACCAAGCTTGTTGCAACACGAAGGACTTCTGAGTTTTTTTTGCTTTCAGTTTCGTCGGTAAAACGTCGACAAAAAGTATTTTCATGTATTTTACACCATGTAACATAAACGTACTCCATTAAACTACTTTGTTTTGGCCTTTGGGACATGAGGGCGAAAATGCTGGCTGTGCATATTATTTTATCTCTTGAATTCAACAATAGTGTCAAAGCACAGCAGTTACAGGCATCATTTCGTCTCCCCGAATTCGGAAAATAAATAATTGTGGTGTGCAAAAAGTACGAAGCAATGCTTTCGGCACCTGAGCGAAATGAGTACGTACAAGGATGTTCATATTGAATTCTCGTGCTATTATATATTATATCCGGTGTGCTGCAGGCCAGCAGAGGCCCAGCCTAGGCTTAATCTCATACGTCATACATTCATTTTATTTTATTAAAAACTACAAAAAAAAGCACGTCAGCTGTGAGTTCAACCGGTCGGCAGATCGGTCGATACTCAACTTTTTATACCTTACCTGGTATACCCAACGGTGTTAAAATACGTCAGCTGTGAGTTCGACTGATTAAGAAGAAGTCGACACTCAACGGTATTTATAAAAACTCACCGTATATAATATTTGGTGGTACTATTAATTTCGTGTTTCGTGTGCCCGAAGACGGAAAATAAATAATTCTCTCTATTTCCAGTACGAAATAATTAAATTGAAATTGGGGTCAATTTATTTAATTGTTTTGGTCAGATAGCATTTCCGAATCGAAAAAAAAATAATTACCGAAAGGTTCCTCGAAGATTTTTATATATATATATATTTATAAGGAACTAAGAAAACACGTCAGCTGTGAGTTCAACCGATATATTTGAATAATCAGTCGAACGAAAAAAAAAAAACGCAGGGTCTAATGCGGGTCAATACATGCAAAAAAACCGTTTCGCAGAGCGAATCCAACAACAGCATGCAAAAGAGTACTGTGATTGTCATATAAAAGAAGCGGGGAAGCAGGAACGTGGCGGTGAATCAAGCCGTGCGTTGAAGTTAGTACCAAGATGCAAGCTTTTTATTACACGCACGTCAAAGAGTCAATATAGAATAATACCAGGTATTATATACTGTTACTGCTGTATTTGTACGCGAGAGTCAAAAGCGGGCGAATCCACTACAGCATGCAAAACAGTACTGTAAATTGTCATGTCAAACAAGCGGGAAATCAGGTACGTGGCGGTCAATCAAGCCGTTCGTTGAAGTTAGTACCAAGATTCAAGCTTTTTATTACACGCACGTGAAAGAGTCAATATAGAACAATACCAGGTGTAACATGCTGCTGCTGTACCAGGGCACTTTACAAGTATTATTGAACGTTTGTTCTCCCCGAATCCGGAAAATAAATAAGTGTTGCAAAAAATGTATGTTCTCCCCGAATCCGGAAAATAAATAATAAGCTAGCTATTATACGTTCAAAAACGAATATTGCCTACTGTAAGTGTGAATAATTCTTCTATCTTTGACAAGGAATCACATATATAGAATACCTTCGACAAATCACATCGGCGACGGAGTATATAATCAAGCCCGAATCCGGAAAATAAATAATTGTGTTTAGGCCAGATCTTATGCAATATTTTTTGAGTGATTGAAAAAGGCAGGAAGTCGGATTTTCCTGCGGCAAAAAGCCACACCAGATCGGTGCGCCATGTGCCGTCTTATGGTGTTTTTGGTTTTATTTCATGGGAGAACAAAAAAAAAAGAACAGAACCGAGATCTTGAAGTTTCCTTGAACTCTACGTACGTGGACCACGACACGAACGAGTCGTTCACGCCGGGTTGGGCTATCAACCTTCACCACCAGCTCCTCCAAGGAAGGAACGGAACGTGGAACCTCCTGGGGAGCTGCTGCGTAAGGGGTCGCTGGACCAGCAAGGAGCTCTCGCTCTCGCGGAGCATGAGCTGCTTGCGGCCGTCGTAGTCAGAAAAGAAGAACGTTAGATTGTTTTGATACTGCTGTAGTCTCGTCCTATTCGTATCCAAAGTTGTTTTGCCTAGAGCAGCTGCAGTTGGGCGGCCGCAAGGGACGCGATGGTGGCCAAGGTATTGATGCCCTCTCTCTCCGTAGTGGCCGATGCACAAGTGCTGGAGCCCAGCTGTGTACAAGAGTAACCAAGCATGTAGCGTCGTGACCCATCATGAGCCCTCTCTGTAACCTATACAAAATTGTACAATGCCTCCGAGGTCTTGTGCAAAAGCAAATTTTATCACTTTCAGAGTTGATCAGAAAAGGCTGTCAAAAAAAATCACTTCCTGGAATTTCATGAGTGATAAAATCTCGGAGGAACATTTTTTCCACCAAACAGGCCCCATAAGACGTGATTTTGATAAAATCTGATCAGAAACGGGACTAGATACCCCGAAGCCTCCGTAAACAGCCATATAATCACCTCAAAAAAAATTGCATAAGATCTGGCCTTAGTATTTGTTCTCCCCGAATCCGTTTTGCCCACCTAGACCATGATGCTGCTGTTTGAGCTGCATCATCCAATCTATATGCCTCTCATTTCCTGGTTGAAGGGTAGGGGAGTGTACTACTGTAGGCGCAAGGTGATGTACATGTAAGTTGCGTTATGCAGTCCGAATATGCAAAATCCCACCGGTATTTTTTCGATTTGAGAATCCGATGACCCAAATCGTGTCAAATCTAAAAATGTCATGGGGTCTGATAAATTCAAGATGTTATTCACGACAGCAAGCAGCAGCAGCTAGCAGAACGATCGATGAGTTGGATGGTGACACAGCTGTATAGCGACGTTGCCTCGCGCCCGACGCGCGGTTGGCGGGCAGTCGACGGGCGGCGCGTCTCTCCGTGGCCAGACTACAGTCGGCTGGCGCGGGCTCGGGCTGCTTGGATACCAAGAGAGGTACACTTGGCGCGCACCTCTCGTGAATACGTGCTCAACTCCTTAACAGGTGCATTTACTGCGGACGCGCCATCCTTTGTCGGGCGGGTGGTTGAACCATTTTTTCAAGGAGGCGGGGCGGCTGACTCGGCATCTATCTGCGCACCATCGTCCTCATGTACATGCCTTTCTATAATTTTCCTCGTGAAAATAGAAAATAGTGTGTTCTGTGTGTTTGTTTGTTGTTCGTTCTTTCTACCCGTCGACATCCAGCACAACCAGCGTTCGTGCCAATTCTTCAATCTTTGTAAGCTCTCTCTGTCATCACAACTACGTTGTTATGCAGTAAGCAGAGTAGACAATGCAATGCCATGTCGTTGTACTGGAAACCCAACCAAGGGAATACGGGCATGCGGGGAGGGGGGGGCAACAGGAGGGGTAGAAGGGAAACCGCGCTGGGCGAAAGTAGGAAGGAGATGGCAGACAGCAGACAGGGTAGCGAGGCACCAGGCCGTTAATAGTTAATAGTAAGAAATACATGTCTATGCTACTCGTGCCGCCAACTGGGTGGTGCAGCTGGTTCGAACGTGGCATTCCTCTGTCTTTTTTCTTCTTTTTTCGCTCGCTCCTCCGTGATCCTTCATTGTATTGCCTTATCTTTCTTTCTTCTTGTCCTTATATTATAGAAATGAGTAGTGTGGCGTGGGTGGATGACGAGCCTGCTTTGCTCGTTTCGTATTGTCTGACGCACCCTCTCCGCGGGTGGGGCATAGTTGACGAACGCAGGACGGAGACGGCAGACAGTGTAGCAAGATACCAGACCGCCTAGTAGGGAGAACCCGGCGATGCTACGCGTGCCACAAACTGCTGCCGCTATCTGGAGGGTGTTTTGTGCTCCGGTTTTTGCCTGTTTTTTCCCTTGGTTCTTAGTCTTACTCTGTTTGAATGTAGTATGTAGTGTGGTGCTGTTTCTTTAGCTTGTTCTTTTCAAGCTTCTGCCTCATCTCCTGAGGGGAGGCACGACAGATTTTTCTTTTCTGTTTCCTTTTCCTTTTTTTTTTGTCTGATTTGTTTCTTTGCTTCCTGTGTGTGTGTCTGTCTTTTTTTTTTCGTTTGTTTCCTGTTGTTCTCCCTCTTTCTAAGAATGTGTGTATCGCCTGTAGTATCCAGTATCATATGGCATTGCGTTGTCTACTCTGTGCTTAGATTGGAGCCCATATTAACGGGGAACGCTAAATTTCGTTATTAGGAAATTAAATTGTGATTTGATTTCGAAAAAAAAACGTGTTTGTATCCTATCGGGAAACGGCGCATTCATTGTCAAACAAAAAGGAATTCGAAACACCTGGAATATCGCACCGCGTCACACAACGCCCAGCCAACAAACAGCGACGAGCGTAGACGAAATCGAAGGTTTGCGTTGTCGCGTGCGCGCCGCCGCCAGCATTTTTTTCTTTGTGGTGGCGCAGGATAGGAAGCTATCACTCTCAGGGTGTCTTGGGTGGGCGGAGGGAGCCCTCCAGCGCCACGTGCGGAACAGCAACGGTGATGCAGCTCGAGGTCTCGAGCGTATCCTCTACTTTTTTGCTCGTTTGCTCGGTTTTCGTGATGGTTGGCCGATCGAGCTGTGGCCGAAAAATTGGGCTTGCGGCCGCCATGATTTCTTTTGAGGCGCCACCGCCAGGGTACGATGTGCTATGGTCTGTGGCCGTGGGAGCGGCTATTGCTTTGGTCGCCTGTCGTTGAGGTTCTCGTTTTATCGCCTCGACCGTGGTCACCGAAGCGGCCAAGAATCACCCCAGACTCCAGCGGGGGTGTTGACCCACCATGAACATGCTACATCAAGGCTGATCAACTCCCAAATTCTAAATTGAAATTAGAAAACTCACACGAAAAAAGTCCCAAAAGACTTTTCACTCAAATTGATTTTTTCTAATTTGCCTTGAGATCCTGCCTGGTGATTCACTCTTCGGCCAATCAGGTGCAAATTAAATTAGGAAAAAAAAAATCAAATCAAATTGAAAGAACCAAAAGTCCTCGATAAGATGGGCCCTTAAGCTCATATTTTACCACAGAACTTGTTTGTATCTCTCTAGGATTGAAGAATCGGCATGGACACTGGTTGTGCTGGATGTCGACGGGTAGAAAGAACAGTTAACGTGGTCAAGAACACACATACGACAGGCACGACTTACACATTCTAAAAGAGAGAAAAATCGAAAGCAACGACAAAAAACGGGAAAACACTATTAATACAGCGGTGTAGGATAAATACGAAGGTGACCGGGATCCCCCCTTGAATGATGTGGGCGTAAAAAAATCCCTGTCGAGATTTTGAACGATATAGCAAACCCCTCAAAAGGCAGTGTCGACAACCGCTGGATGCGGTATTCATACGCCTGATGGTATTACAGTAGTAAATAGCACATCGTTCAAAATGTCTCCACAAGAACATTGTGCAAGGGGGGTCCCGGCCACCGGTGTTGTACTTACTTACACCGACGGCCAACATAAAAAACTGTCCTTGGATTGACTCTTCTTCGTCTTGGCTACGTAAGGCACACATGCGATTGACGCTGTCTCACCGTATCCGACGGCCTCACTAAGAGGAGGTTCTCCGCCGAAGAACGAATCCTGTCCAACACCAAGATCATGATGATGTGAGGATGACGGTGATGATGCGTGATGACGACGGTGTTGATGGATGATATTGATAAGATCAAAAGACAGCAAGAAGACGAGAAGAAGAAGAGTGGTAGCGTTAATATTGCCTGACGACAAAGTATCACGAACTACTGTGCAGCAGGAGCAGACAGAACATGCGACCAACCAAACGGCACCAGAATCAACGCTCTTTACGTACATCGGGGTAGTATGATACAGTGTAGCAGGACTAGTACTGTTATTGGAAAGCAGGACAGGCGGACAGGGACCTCTCGGCATTCTATCCTTGATGACCGGCTGTAGTAATGAAAGTTGTTTGCGACAGAACAAAAGAACGACAATAACACGCAATGGTTGAGGAGAAGGAAAAAAACATCGGAACGTTTCCTTTTTTTTCCTTCTTTTTCTCCCATCACATCCCATTTTTATCATCTTCGCGCTCCTTGCTGTATCCTTCCTACTATTCATACTACAGCAGCAGCAGTAGTAGACGAGTACTATTAATACCGAGTACTATAATGCCATCAACAGTTGTATTATTAATAATAGTCGTAAGTCACAAGACATACCTGGTACCAGGTATATCGAAGGCTTTTCTCCGTCCTCCCCGCTGCACCACGAAAGTGAGGGTTCATGCCTCGCACTTTTATGACGAGAAGACCTCGACTTTCAGCGCTTTCTTATTTTCATCCTACAACAATTACGAGTGCGGTCTGCACGCATAATACATGTTTTGATAGGGCTGCGCACTGGCGGAGCAGCAGCATGTACTGGCGGTGTGTAGTTCTACTGATTGACCCGGCCAGTATATTCGCCAGTAGTTCTATCTTCACGTGACGTTGCATGCGTTGTTGATCTTGAATATTTTATCCTGTGTCCATGATCGAAATCAGAGCCCCGATCATAATGGAAAACGAAGCGAAAACAAGTGTACTTTTTGGGGGTCCTGCGGCGCCTCACCGGGTCCTCCTCACCAGCCGGGGGCGCTGGGCAGTATACTGCCGCAATCCGGTATATACTGATTGATAAATTTTGACGACAGTTTAATTTCTACTGCTGTACTGACTGAGCCCAGCGCCATATTTAACTAATTCGTACTGGAAATAGAGTGAATTATTTATTTTTCCGTCTTCGGGCACACGAAATGCATTTTGATGATGCAACTGATATCATATAATAATAATGACAAAAAAAAAAACAGCCATCGTACCGCATGTGTTATACACGCACAGCAGCAGTATGAATATTAACAGTAGTTCTGTATAAAAGTATGAATATTAACAGTAGTTCTGTATAAGGGTCGTGGTGGTGGTGACGTAAAATTAAAATCATCAAGCAAAGTGCGCGCGCATCGAAACGGCATGCGTGCGTGCGGCTCATTGATCAAGCATGCGACGAAAGAAACAATCAACACTTGCTTCCCTCAAGGCTTTTGGAGTTTTATTTCAGGGCTCGGCTGTCCGCCACTCAGCACAGGAAAAGTATGCAGGCTAAACAGCAGTAGTAGTAGTAGCCGCGCCAGCACGTGGCTAGCTGTATGTCGGTTGGGGCTACTGTTGTAGAGCTATCGGAGAGCTGGCGGTTGCATTTTGTGCAAAACGAAAATTAATACGAGTAGTCAGCTGATTTTGTCCTCGCGCGCACCAGGCAGTCAACCCTTCCTTTTCCCACGTACTGGTGTAGGATCAACTCCTTTGGGACCCCGAGAAAAATCGACCAAAACAATCAATGCTGATTTTGGCGGCATCAACCACCTACGAGCAGCGTCAACGCCCAGAAGTACACGGGAAGGATCATGTCGCGCCCGAACCTTACGAGTTCTTGCATTCATTGTATCTCGGACACCATTTCCTATCAGCCCCCCATCACAGCAGCAGTGACCGTTGCTGTAATCGTCAGTTTCTGATGTCATTTTTCTTCTCCTTTGTAGAAAAGGAACCATTAATTACCGCTTGTACATACCGGTATGTGCCCGACATATTATACTACCTACTGACACGTTGTGCCAGGTGCGTGTCAAAGCAGACGGACGTCGTCAAAGCAGCGGGCGACCGACTGAAGAATGGCATGAACACGATCTTGTTTTTGGGTGTAGGACGATCTCCAGCGCGTCTCCAAGAGAGGCGCAAGGCATCCACCCGCAGACCTACTGCCTGGCTGCCCAGTGTTTTGTTACTACATACAGCACTACTACTACTGCTGCTGCTGGTACACTGCTGCTGCCGTTGCTGCGGCTCTTGCCGCTGCTGCCGCGAGCAGCGCGCGGCAGAAGAAGTTCGATCCAGACGGCGTTGTATATATACTTGTGGTCTCGGATACGGTAGTTAGTGGCATATGCGTATGGTCACGTGGCACCAACAGCTGTATTATGTACTACAGTAGTCAGTCGTAGGTATGTGCCGACACAGCAGCAGCGGCAATATAATATGTCACGATCCAGCAGAAGATCGCTGGCGCTGCCATAGCAACGGAGACAGCTAGACGCGGGGACGGGGGGGGGGGGGAGAAGTAGGCCAATTCGCCGAGGCGAGGTTGACACGCCAAGTCGTGATAATTCGTGCTTGCATACTTCACACAAATCATGAGCTACGTCACATACATGCTGCTGTAGATGGGGTCCCCAAAGAAGGATACACATGCATGCATGAAATCTAACGCAGCAGTAAAGCTTGTTGTTGTTCACCTGGTCCTGATAATCCGGCGGCACCGAAGTCTCGAGCGCAGCACTCATATTTCTGTCTCGGATGCGGCGTCGCGAGAGGTCCGACGAGGGTGAGAGGCGAGGGTGCCTGCCTGTTTGCCAGTTGGAGATGGGGTATGTGGGTGCCGGAGTTGTTGTTGTGTCTGTTGTGCTGGTGGTGCGGTGTTGTCGAAAATGTGCCGCGTCTGCTTGTTACATCACATGCCAAGCTGCCACAACAGTCGACA
The DNA here is from genome assembly GCA_031763025.1 of Macrocystis pyrifera. NCBI lineage: Eukaryota > Phaeophyceae > Laminariales > Laminariaceae > Macrocystis > Macrocystis pyrifera. The sequence goes on from JASSKH010000030.1 coordinate 4,153,675, forward strand.
AAAAAAATGAAGTCTATAGTAGAATTCGTAGATCTTCTGCAAAAAGATTTTGAAGTGATGTCATAAACTCGTGTTGTAGTTGCCCCTTAAAACGGACCAATGAGAAGAGAGAAGATGTCCGAAATAGTCAAGATCTTAACCTAAATCGCTTGATGGCTGATTGGACCACTGGAAACACTGGAAACATCCCCTATGTAGATGAAACGTAATATGAAGGTGGGAGCTGGAAGCAGGGCCAGAAAATCAAAAAACAAAAAACCTGAACCGACTGCCCAACGAAGATGGCTGCCACTTCTGCTGCTCTTTTTTTTTTTTTTTTTTTTTTTTTTTTCATCATCACTTTTACTTTCCAGCCCACTCATTGGAGGTTTTTACCCTCGACGATCTTCTGGACAAGCCGTGGTCACAGGTGTCGTCCTTCTCCCCCCCCGGTACGTGCCTTTCTTTTTTGTCGCGCATAGGGTTCAGCATTCCCCCTGCTCGTCGATTTTCATCGAATGTAGCTAACTCACGCTCTCGCGCTTTCCGCTTATCAATTTTTGATGCAAGAAAAAGTCCCTACGAGCATGCACTCGGTGAGATTTGAACCCACGAAATTGATCTTGACAGGCACGCGGACCACCTACCAAGCCACCGGGGACGCCGGCGACTTGCTCTGCTGCCTCGTGGATCATCATATCGTTTTGCCTTGTTTTTTTTGTTTGCCCTCTTTGTCTTTATCTCCTTTTCTCCCCTCTCTCTTCCCTGTGCGTGTCTTTGTCTCTCTCTGACTGAGTGTACTACTTACTGAGCTCATGCGCCCAGCAGTTCATCCTCTCGTTCGTTGTTGTCCTCTTCTCTTTCTTGCTTCCCTTCAATTCTTCTCCATTTTGCTCGCACACCTCGCCACAATTAATTGATGACGTAGTATTAATAGTACCAGTATACTACTAATAGGTAGGTGTAATATATTTAAAAGACTGCTGCTGTGCTGTGCCCTGTTATACTGCAGCCTGCTCTGTACACGCGATACACGTTCGCATAGATATATACGTCGAGCAGTATACATGCAGCGATGTGTGTGTTCTTTCTACCCATGACATTACACATTGAGCACACTTGTGACAGACTCAAGTGTCCGTGCCGATTCTTCAATCAATGATTACCCTGCAGTTATTAATAGTTGTAGTATAGATATACAACAAGCTCTATCACAACACTACGCCCGTACTGCGTAGGCTACAGCAGCACAGAGTGCGTGGGAGCGTACTCCGAAACTAAACCGTATAGCGTCAATCATGAGAGACAGAGGGGACGAGGCGGAGATTGCTTGCTCGTGGTCAACTTTTGAATTGACCTGTGTGCTGACTTGTGCCTACTCATGCATCTGGTGATGATCTGATGCTGATAACCAGGCACACGAATACCCGCGGATGATCTTAGAAAATTCCTGCGCTGGTGCTGCTGTGCTCTGTGTTGTACTATTAATACTACTGCTGCTGCTGTGCTTGTTGCGCCCCTTCGTGCCAGCACAACAATAATAGGATAAAACAACAGCAATTTATTTGCAGCGTTTTCTTTCTTTTTTTCAACTGACTCTGTGTCATGATGATTTGAAGGGGCGGCGGCTAAAAAAAAAAGCGGCGAGGAAACCTCAACCAGGGCAGGCAGGGGGAGCAGAGATGCTCAAGCGCAAGAAGAGTCGCGTCGAGACCAGAAAATGAGAACATATATACCAGGTAGACAATAAAAAATATAATAATAGTTCTGAAATGAAACATAATAACACAAACAAATGACGCAAGGAGATCAGAAAGATTGCTGGACAAAAACATGATACGAGCATGTACTCGTACACTCAAGAAGGACAGATGCCGAACTGACGAAGCAACAAGGAGAGGAAGACCCCGGCATAAAGAGCGGCGGTGAGGGGAAAGTGTTATGATACTGCTTTGCATGAGGTTGAAAGCCCGGTAATTACTTGGGTTTAGGCACTGGGATTGTATTTGTAGTATTACGGGGTTCCCTCGTTAATAGGACCTATGGTGTAGTTAAAAACCTATATATTTACCCATTTTTACTAACAATATTTGGTCCTATTTACTATGGTCCCCCGTGATAGTTGGAAGGCATATCTCAGATGGAAAACCAGGGGTTTTCCAGAGACGCACGAGCTTGGTCTCAGTCTCCGCGTACACGAAAGGAATGAACTGCTCCTCTTCTATTGCGAAGCAAGCAACACATGTGAGTTCCAACGAGTACCGTCTTAATAGGCAGACCTGTCCAGGGATACAAAGTGTCCCGCATGCTTGATCTTAACAAGTGGCGTTGACGGCTTAAGACTTTTCGCTTTTTGTTGGTTTGAGTTGTTGTCATTATTTAGTTTTGTTTGCTCTCCTATTGTGGAGTGAGTTTGTTCGGGCCACTGCACGATGGAGACTCAAGAGGTGGGAGGGTCTGCTTCCCCTCACGGTGGCCGAGCCACTGAGGGCCAGGGCCCCTCAGTGCCCCACCGCCCAAGGCCCGTCGATGTGGATCGAGCGCCTTGTACAACAGACAAACAAGAGGAGCACGGTAAAGCTCTTTCCGCCGTTCGCGACACCCTCAGCTCAAGTGAGGCCGGGTTGGCACACCCGCCTCCTCTCATCAATTCTGCACCGGAACCAGGACTGACAGAATTCATGAGATTGCACCAGCGCCGCCCCGCCCTTTGGCCGTGGCCCGCGCTTGCCCAGGTCCTCCTTTGGAGTTTTCGACCTATTTTTCTGACGCACCCGTTGATCACAGCCCCGAGGTTCCGGCTGTCGCACCTAGTGTCGGCCCCTCCCTCGCGCTGCCAGACCACGGCCCCTGCCTCGTCGGGGGCACCATTACCCTCGATGACGCCTCTTTTACAACCAAAATCGCGATTCACAGCGGAGCTGGCGTTCTTGCATCTTTGGGTTACGTGGCGCTTCTTGACACTGGCTCCCACAGACTTTCATCCGACGAGATGTTTTGGATCGCATGCATTCGGTTGGTGCGGCATCCCTCGCGTGCGAGCAGAAAGGCGCCCCTCGTTCTTGGGGGGGGTTTGGCGAATCGGCCCCTCTGAAGACTTCGACGAGTGTGCGCCTGAGCGTCCAATTTTTTCGAGAAAATGAGCCTACTTGCAGTTTGGGCCTGCGCGGTTCCCCCCTTCAGTGATGCAGCATGCTGTACTATTGGACGTGACGGCTGGATGCGTTTTATTAGCCGCTCCTACCGCTCTCTGCCACCTCGGCCGTCTGATCAACGCGTTTTTGGTGAGCTGGAGTTGGTTCGCCACGCCCCGACAGGCATGCCCGTGTACGCCATCGACCCCGCCGCTTCGGGTGGAGGCTTCCATCTACGCTACGAGGGCGCGGCAGGCGTCGCCCTGTCTGACGATCCTCAACTGCTTGCTGTTAACTTGGTTCGAAGCGATGGCTCCCCGGCCCTCACTGGACACTACTTGGTCGGCATGATGCCCCAGCCCGACCTACCTTCGGTCGAGGAGCATTTCGTCTCCTTCGGACGACAGGTTCTTCCCGTCGTTGGAGTGGCGGCTCTCGAGCCGGGGGATATCCTCGACGTCGCCCACGCCCCACTGCTGAGCGTTCCGCTGGACGTTTTGCAGCAGGACAACCGAGCCCCCAGCCCTCCCTCCGGACAAGCTGAGGTGTGTCCGGTCTCAGCAGTTACTGCTCCCCCCCTCGCAGCTCCAGCCTGGCCCTCGCCTGCACTGCTTGAGCGTTTTTGACCTCAGAACAGCGCGCTTCGTTCCTGCGCGTCTGGGCACGCTTGCCGTCACATCTGCGGGATGTGGCTTTTGACCTCCACGGCACGGGCTGGACCCCTGGGGTCATCGAACAGCTGGGGGACGTTCGCTGCGAATTTCCTGACGTTTTCTCGAAGTCCAAGTCTGATTTTGTTTCCTGCTCGTTGATGCCTTTCGTGATCTCGGTCCCGGAAGGAAGCGCTCCTGTCACGTCCAGGCCGCATCGCATCAACCCCATCCTGGGCAAGGAAGTGGAGACCACCTTGGATCAGTACCTAGCGGCAGGTCTGATCCAGCACTCGACTTCCCCGTTCTCGAGCCCGCTGGTGGTCATCCCGAAGAAGTCTGGAGGCGTTCGGATCACCGTGAACTACGAAAAACTCAACCAGATCAGCAACCTCAGCCAGCTGCCTACTCCTCGCGTGGACCAAGTCCTCGACTCCCTGGGGAAGCGACGAGTGTTTTCTCTCTTCGATTTGGTCTCCTCGTTCCACCAGATTACCGCGCACAAGGACACCGCCCCTCTCACGGCGTTTTGCACTCCCACGGGCCTTTGCGAGTGGTTCGTCACGCCCCAAGGCAGCAGTGCTCCGCCCGGCTGGTTCGTCAAAGTGATTAACGAAGTCATTAAAGGCCTGGCACAAGTAGCGGCCTACCTTGATGATGTGATCGTTTTCGACTCTGATCCGACGGCCCACGTCAGGACGATACGAGCCCTCCCTAAACGCCTGCGCAAACACGCCTGCGCAGACACAACCTCAAGCTTTCTCCCTCGAAGGCTCGCCTCGGCGCCACGGACGCCAATTTTCTGGGCCACTCCATTTAGCCCACGGGTATGAGCCCTAGTGAGGAAAAAAAAATCGGCTTTGATGAAAATGCCCATGCTCAAGAACCTCAAGCAGGTCCGCACCCTGACGGGCGGCGTAGGATATTATCGCAATTCCTGCCCGACCTGTCTAAACGGATACGCCCTCCTACCGCCCTTCTCCGGAAGGGGGTCAAGTACGTCTTCACGCCGGCTATGGAAGTTATCGTCCGCCAGATCCTCGTCGAGCTCGCTGCCCCACCGATTTTGGTCTTCCCTGACTGGGACGCCGTAGCCGACGGCTCCCGCTCCTTCCACGTGTACTGCGACGCCTGCATCGACGGTTTTGGTGCCGCCCTCGAACAAGAACAACCGGACGGCTCAGTACGGCCCATTGCTTATATCAGCCACGCTACCCTCGATTCCGAGAGGCACTGGACACAGTTGGACCTGGAAGCTGGAAGCATTGTCTGGGCCATCAAACAACTCCGAGCTTACCTGTGGGGCACGAAGTGTCGAATATTTCCGGACCACAAAGCACTTGAGAGCATCGGCAAAGTAGGGGACCACAACGCGCGAGTCCAGCGGTGGCTCGAGTTCCTCACCGCGTTCGACTACACCCTCGAGTACCGCAAGGGCAGCGCCAACGGAAATGCTGACTTTCTCTCCCGCTTGCCGGAGCCCGCCACAGAATACGACCGCAGTGGGTCTAGCTGCCTCAACCCCATCGAGGACGGTGGTATCTTCCGAGCCTGCGGGCGTCGCACTCACTCTTCGCCGATCCCTGGTGTCGGTTTGGTTGGGCTGGTGTCCCGCAGTGAAAGTGCCGATTGGGTGGGCTACCTTTCACCTCTTCGGATTTTCGCGATTTTTCGCACACACGGGTCACGTATCAGGATTGACGACCTCTCTGCTCCTTCGGGGAGAGTCGTCGCTCGTGTATCTGCTTCCGTCGCCACTGTCGACCGCCGTCCTGGCTCGAGGGCTTTTTCACCTCCCACCATCGTTGCTTTCGCTTCGGTTTTTGTCGTTCCCTCCGGGGGCGATCAGGGCTCTGCAGAAGCCCCCGCTGCAGCAACGATTGTCGCCCAGCGCGCTCCTCCCCCGACGAGTACTTTACAGGGCGAAGATTCCATCGTGAGCACTGCTCCGGCCGCGTCTTCCCTTTCAGGCCAGGGCTCTGCAGAAGCACCCGCTGCAGCGACGATTGTCGCCCAGCGCGCTCCTCCCCCGACGAGCACTTTACAGGGAGAAGATTCCGCTGTGATTACAGATCCGGCTGCGTCTGCGCCATCGCCGCCTGGCAACCCGGCGCCTCTGAACGTTTTACCGTCTTCAGGCCGCATTCCAACTCGGACGCGCCGACGAACAGCCGCTGCCGCTGGTACGGTGCCGACTGCTGTTGATTATGGCTTCGGGCCCGACGGGGCCCCTACACCAACAGCCCGGCGTGCTATCACCCCGCTGCGAGCCCCACGGCCGCGACCGCCCGCACCCGTCGTTTTGGCCCCGACTCCTGCCGCCTCGTCCGTCCCGACGGTACCCATCCTGTCCGACCGCGACTGCGCCGAGCCCGTGGGAACTCCTTTTTTACGGCTTCCGCCGCCAACTGACGCACCTCCCGTCACCTCGACCGACTTGGACGCTCTCGGTGCAGCTGCCGAATTTCACTTCCGTGGTTCCGCAGCGCGCTATTCGCACGCCGACTAGGCTCGGGAACAACAGGCTGAGCCCGCGTGCAACGCCCCCACGCGCTACATAGCCCTTGGCCGGCCGGAAGTTTTGCCAGACGACTTTTGGTCGGGTTTCCCTTCCCATCAGCGCCCTCCCTTTTCGTTCAGGAGCTGGCCAACAAAGGCCGCTTGCACACCACCGACGCGGGCATCGTTCTACTTGTCCGACAGCCACCCCCCCTCCCCCTGCGTCGGATACGCAACGCCCGGTTGGTCGTACGGCCTGTTTGTTGAACGACGAACCTATTCGCATTTATGTTCCGCTGCTCATGCGCCCCTGGGTCATGAAGGCTTGCCATTCCACGACTTCCTGCCACCTAGGAACCGCGCGCACCCTACGTATGCTCGAACGTTTCTACTGGTGGATCGGTATGAGCATCTGCACCCGGTGGTGGCTACGTCACTGCTTAAAGCGCCAAGCACGGAAAACGTCGCGGCAGACGGTCCGATGGCCCTCCATCACGTTGCCCTTGCCAGAAGGACCTGGCATCGCCGTCAGCATCGACTATTTCGGCCCTCTCCCGGTGACGCCTCGAGGTGATACCTACATCTTGCCTTTCACTGATCGTTTCAGCCGCCGAGCCGACATGAACGCCGTCACAGCGGCAGAGTTAATCGCTGAGGGCACGGCTAACATTCTCATCAACCGGTACATCCCTCTTTGGGGGTACGCGCGCAGCATCCTCTCGGACAACGGCCTCCAGTTCTGCTCCAAGCTTTCGCACGCCGTATATCAGCTTCTTGGGGTTCGACAATTTTTGCCACCAGCTCCCACCACCCAAACGGCAATGGTGGGGTGGAACGTGTAAACCACACGATGGCCCAGATGCTGGCAATGGTCGTCAACGAGCTCCAAAACAACTGAGATGAACAGCTCCCTCACGTCGAATTTGCGTACAACAATTCCGTCAGTGCCGCCACGGATTTGCCCCCCAACGAGGTACATATGGGTCGGCTGCCACGCCTCCCTCTCACGGTTTTCGAGTGTGCTGGAGTCGCCGGCCACCAGAGCTTGGCCCGTGACCACCTAGTCTACTGCGACTTGGCGACGAACCACCAGCAGCGCGCGTATGATATCGTTCGCGCACACCACGCCCTCACTGTTGCTCGCGTGAACCGCCGCAACTCTGCCCTCTCCGACGCTCTGCGTCCGGTCCCCAAATTCGACGTTGGCGGTTGGGTGTGGGTGTACAATACGGCGGCCACCATACGCGAAACCCGACACGGACGTCGAAGTCCTCAAGGCCAAACTCTCACTCAACTGGATGGGCCCCTACAAAGTTCTCGCAGTTGGCCCCTGCTCCTCAGCGGACTCCCCGGACGGATCTCCTCTCGGAGTAAAGCTCCTGCATTTGGATCTTCCTTCCGATATGCCGGGCGCTGAGGCTCGCCGGCGCGTATCAGTTCAACGCTGCAAGCCCTGTGCCAACCCCCACGACCGTGGCGACATGCCGAAGTATTTGCCGGCGGGATTGACGCAATACGTGCTCTACAATTTCTCCAAGAAATCCCCTCCGTACCACGTCACCGAGAACGACGTTTCGACCCCTCTTCAACGACTCGAAGTGGAAAAGATTACTGGACATCAATCGGTTAGAGGTCGACGTGGCGCCATCGCGGTGATGTACGAGACGCACGGGACAGGACTGTCCCGGCCATCCTGGGAACGAGAAATGGACCTTCAGCTTTCTCGCCAAGCAATTTTGCGCTACTGGGCCGGCACCCCGAACCAACACCGCCAAACCAACCACCTGTACCGCCGAATGAGAATTGGCGCGGCACAACGGTAGCTTTCTCGGAGTAACGGCGAGCGGTTTGTGGCACCCGGCTATGGCCGCGTATCGCACGCCGATTGGCTCCGCCGATGCAGCAATACTGTACTTCCCAACGGGACCCACTTTTGGTGCTCAGGCGACGACGGTCTGTGGTAAAATCAGCACAACTACACCAACAGATGGAGTATATTTGGTTCGATTTTTGGACGACCCGGGACCAATCAAGCTTCCTCTTTCTCCGGCGCGCTACACGACTTCGACGAGAGCTGTACGAGGTTCTTGGTGTCTGCAAATTTATTTGGCTAATGCGTTTGCACGGGGGCTCCAGCGTAACGTAGATGAATTTCGAGCGCCGCCGCGGATAGCTGATTTTCGCTTATTGACTGCACTCGCTATTTTTCTTTTTGGTCATTTTCCTGGACTTTACGAGGTGTTTTTTTTTAGTTACGATGTGTTTCTGGCTTGTTTTCTTTCTTGTTGGGCTGGGTTGGGGATGTGTTTTTGCGTATCTTGTCCTGCCCACCCCCCCCCACTCAGTGTCGGGACTGGTCTGGGTAGTCGGCCGCTCATTTGCGGCCGAGGACGCGTTTTCAGAGTTCTGGGCTGGGTTTAGGTGATTCTTGCCGTCTTCCGTGGTATTTTTTCTTTTCGTTTCCGTATTCACTTTTCGTTTTCCAGCATCTTCCTCGCCTCCCCCCCCGTGCGGGCGGCATGTCGATGGCTTTCATTGACGATTTATTCCTGCCCCTTAAGCCTAGGTCTTTCCTTCATTTTTTTTACGTACTTTGCCTGCTTCGTTGCCTCGCCGTTCAGAGGTGTGGGAGTGGGTTTTGAGGAGCCGCATCTTCGACTCATGTTCTAGTTCGTGGAATCGGGGTTTCCATGAATTTCCCATAATTCTGCATATACGACTCATCAGAGTGGGCTAGTGTTATACTACTGCTTTGTATGAGGTCGAAAGCCCGGTAATTACTTGAGTTCAGGCACTGGGAATGTATTTGCAGTACTTGGAAGGCATATTTACTATGGTCCCCCGTGATAGTTGGAAGGCGTATCTTAGATGGAAAACCAGGGGTTTTCCAGAGGCGCACGAGCTTGGTCTCAGTCTCCGCGTGCACGAAAGGAATAAACTGCTCTTCTTCTATCGCTAAGCAAGCAACACTCGTGAGTACCAACGAGTACCGACTTAATAGGCAGACCTGTCCAGGGATACAAAATGTCCCGCATGCTTGATCTTAACAAAAGGAACCAAAGAAAGACAAGGCAAAAAAGCAAGAAGGAAGAGAAATGAAACAAAAGAAATAAGCGTACTGCAGAGAGAGGCTGTGATGACATGGGTTCCTGTCTCGCTGCTAGAAAACCGATTCCGGATGAGTCAGCAAAAATCGATTAAACCAACAATCATTGTACCAGGGGTGTATTGAATCGTTACTATGCTTGCCATCCGAGAATGTGCGGCATGAGCTTCAGCGTTCATCACTCAGAAAATTCTTGAACTAATACCACGGAAACAATGGAAACCTATGGACAAGGTCTATAATAGCTATTATACCTTCTTTGTCTACTTCTCGCTATGCTTTATCTACAAAACTCCATTTTGTCGTCCTTGCTTCCTCCTCCGTCTCAAGATGTGCTCTGTACGTTCTATTCTTAAATCCTAAGCCGCATCCAAGCTCCATCTCCCCACGCCATCGGTTTGGATCTGTCATCCCCCCCCCCCCCCCTGCTCTTTCTCGCTTCCTGGCGGCCCCTAAGCTGGGGTTTGAAGCGCGACACCCTCCTCGAAATGGCGACCTGTGTAGTCACCGAGACGATTTGAAGCAGGCGTCTCTTCAGCCCTTTCCTTCTCATCGACCCACCATTCCTCCCTCCCACGACACTATTAATGGCGCTTGCGCGCCTCGGAGGTAAAGGCAGCTGATCCATCGTGATCAGCACTGCCTCCTCGCAGATGTATCTGCGCTTGAGGGTCAGCATGTTTGACGTCCAGCACGATGGACTTGTCCCTGTACTCCTTGTTAGGAGCGTCCCGGACACCTCCTCTCCTGACGACAATGCCCATCCGCAGATTTCGGTCTGCGCTGAACGGTTCGCCGCTCTCCACTTGGCATCGAATTCCTAGCCGCCTCAACAGACGGGACATCGCGTGGACAAGCGGTTGGTGCTGATTTACCTGCCCCCTGTTCTGCTCTGGGACAGATGCGTGTGTGGCGGGTGTCCATATCAACTGCATCGCAGCAGGGGCACCTCACTGCCACGTGCTCCTCGATCTCCGTGAAACTCCTTCCCATGCCCACGAACTCTGCTGCGGGTAGGACACGAAGTGAGTCCGTTGGCTTCGCCCGAAGGCATATCGTGGCTCATGCCCCCTGTAGACTGCTATAGCGAGCCTTGGCGATAGCCTTGGTCACGGTCCCGCCCAGCGGGTCACCCGGTCCAGGGGGGCGTGCCGTCTCCGGTGGCTCCTCCAACGGAGCAGTGTGGGCAGCGCGCCGACCTTGATTCACCACTTTTCCCAACTTCTGTTGGGCATTGCGCGAATTAGTGGTTACGGCGTCGTGCACAGCCAGCATGTCGGTCTCTGGGGGCCTTGGGGCCCTCTGCGCCTAGACCCCATTCCAGCCAAGATTCAGGGACAATGCCCGCCATCGTTTCCTTCGTCACCCCCCATATGTGTCGAATCTCCCGCAAGCTACCTCCTAGCTGAACAATGATGCTCGATTCCGGGAGCCCCCTTTTCACTTGTCTCCTAACGGGCCTATGAGGTCTGCTAGAACCTCCGGCAAATTCCCCACCCTGGTCCCAATGCAGGCCGACATTCTCCTCGCTTCTGTCGACGGCAACCCTGACCCTCCCGCTCTCGTAGAAAGGCGTGTTTGGGCCTGCTGGCAAGGTTTGAGAGTCCCCCGATTATCCAGGCATCTCTCCTGGAAAAACGACTGTGCCTCCGCCGTTCCTGGTAGCTCAAAGATTTTCTCGTACGCCCACTGCGCCCACTGCTCCCCGTTGTCTGCCCTTCTACATGTTCTGAGGGACAGCCCCGGGTCCAGAGCCCTTTCGAGGTGGCTCGTCCGTTACCCGAGAGATTCGACGGCGATGAGGGCCGCTGCTTGTTTGTCGGGCATGTTAGCGAGGCAGCGCGCAAGGCGGTCCGCGCCCCCATCCCTCACTGCCTCCATTGCTCTCCCTCGCACGTATTCTTCCGTGCCGATCGGGACAGCCACCACCGTCACCCCTCCTTCGTCTGCAGTGCGGACCTCGACGCTTTCCAGGATCGAAATCTCCTCCGCCGTCGGGGCGTGCCCTTTGGGTGGCAGTGCCACAGTTCTGGCGGCGTTGACCACAATACCGATGTCATCTACCTCTCGCCGGAGGAAAGCGAATGCTCTAACCGTGTTGGCCGAGAGAGACGTCATCCATGTACGCGAAGGCTTTCACTCCTTCTCCGTCGAATTCTTGTCGGAATCGCTTCTGCCCCGGTCGCAACACCAGACAGAACATTGCTGGTCCCATGGGGTCCCCTTGCTTGACACCGCTGGAGCAAGCGATCGTCCTGGTCTCCCCTGAGTCCATCCGGAAAAGCACGTCGGCTGGTCTTGTGACGAAGCACTTGCCCACTAACGGCGTGAGCGCTGGCACGCAGTTTGCCACCTCTTCTAGCACCGCCGTTCCTCTTACGGTGTTGAAGGCATTGGAGCAGTCCGTGAAAACGAGCCAGTTGCCCGTCTCGTGCCGCTTCCTATCCCTCAATCCCACATGCTCCACTTCGCCGGGCACGGCGACCCCAAACTGCCTCACCTCTCGGTTTACCTCCTCCAACCGCGGCCGCTACTGTCGTATAACCCCTTCGGTGATGAGCCTCCTCCATGTCATGCCAATGCTAACCGTCCGGCACTTTTCCCCTAACGCAGTGATGCTCAACTGTAAGAAGAGCTGCCAGAACTCTGGCGGGAACGCATCCGGCTCATCGACGATTCTCCGCCAGAAGGCTGTCATACCCCTTCCGAACTCCTCTTTGTCGATGTCGGTGTGAATAATGGATTGTAGATGAGCAAATCGTTGACCGTCGTTTCCGGGGCCTGAGAGGGCGCTTCGGGCGTTGATGACGTCGAAGAGCACCTCGGAGGCGTACTCATCGTCAGGGCGCCACGGGGGGGGATTTCCATCTTTCACCTCGGTGGCGCTCGCCAGCACTGCAGCCGCCGCCGCGGACACGGCGGCGTGATCTTCGGGGGGGAACGTGGCCACCGATGTTCTCCACGTCTCCTCGTTCCCCGATGATCGTGTCTCTGCCAGAAGGTTGCGTGCTGCCACTTTGACCCCTCCCGCGTGGCGACACGCCGACGACGCTCGTTCAAGCTTCGCCTCCTCCGGAGCTTCCTGGGCGGCATCCCGTTGTCTCAAGTCCCCTCTCCTGGTGTACGCTATCAGCCATGGGAGCAGGAGCGCTGTGTCCCCACTCTCCACCACCGCGAGCCTCTGTCGCCTCTTTATCCGGCCGTCCGATGAGTGGAGCAGGGCTGGCATGAGGTACCAAAACTTTGTCGCCCGCAGGAGTGAGTTCGGCGTCGCCGCGTCCCGGGTTCGGCCGGTGCTCTCCCACCGCGTGGTTGAGGATGCCTAGGACGTGAACGCTCAGGCGCGCGTGTGCTCCTGCCAGCAGCGGCTGCACTTTTTTCCCCGTTGCGACACGTTGCCCCAGGTAAGGAAACGGCATCGAGTGAGGGCGCTATGGCAAGGCTGTTTCGGTCCCATCCGTACCAAAGCCCCCGGCTGCGTAGGTCCTCGTCACCTATGGTTCCCCATCCCATTCGCGCCGCCCGAATGCGAATATTGAATTAATAGTAGCAGTGCTGAAAGCCCTCTTTTTTTCTTCCATCCCATATATTATTATCCTCTACCTATATACTCTTCTCTTCCGTTCCCTGCCAGTAGTAGCTCAGATCCGGGGTCACATAGCGCGCGCTCCTCACCCCTCCCCACAAGTGGTATGGTTCGTGCCTTGATCCACTGCGCGATAAAAATGAAGGCACGGTCTATATCTACTCGTACTATTTTTTTAGTAGTAACTATACTACTGCTACTACTATACTACTACGAGATTACAGCCGTTTTCCCTCCTCCTTCTTTCTCCTCTTCTCCCCTGCGAGACGTCAGGAGACAGCACTTTCTTTTCACCCTTCGACAGACAGCAACTTTGCCTTGACATCCATTGACTGGCACCAAAAAAATACAGGTGGGTTTCATTCGAAAAATCGGCCCTACACTCGTGACAGCGCGCGTTCTCTTGCTTGTGTTGTGTTCTCGTACCCGCTACGCTGGCAGTTCACTTGATTTAACCCATGAAGTCGCGAATAGTTTTAGTTTCGATTTTTTCTCTGTCTCAGTCTGTGACCAGACATAACTACTATATCTCTAGAATGATGAAGCTGGGTAGAAAGAACGATTTAATGTTGTTCAGTTCGAAGGTCGGAACACTTTGTATCCCTTGTTAGGTTTGCCTATTGAATAGGTACTCGTTGGGACTCACGTGTGTTGTTTGCTTAGAGATAGAAGAAGAGCAGATTTATTTCTTTCGTGCACGATGAGAGACAGAGCAACGCCCGTGCCTCGCCGGGAAAACCCCTGGTTTTCCATCTAAGTTACGCCTTCCAAGTACTAAAAATAAGATCCCAATAGCTGAACCCAGTTAATTACCGGCCTTCCGGCCTCACTCAAAGCACTGCATAACACTAGCCCACTCTGATGAGCCGTATATGAAGAACTATGGGGATTTCGTGGAAACCCCGATTCCACCAGCTAAAACATGAGTAGAAGATGCGGCTCCTTAAAACCCACTCCCACACCTCTGGACGGCAAGGTTACGAAGCCGGCAAGGTACGCCAAAAAAAACAGAAGAAAGGAAGGAAGGCCTAGCCGTAAGGGGTGGAATAATTCGTCAACGAACGTCATCGCCATACCACTCGCAAGGGGGGTGGGGCGAGAAAGTGTCTACGGGAAAGCACGTCGAAACAGCAGATAACTCACGCTCTTTGGAGATCGCGCTTTACGTGTACTCACTTGTTATGCAAGAAAAAGTCCCTTACGAGCACAGCAATAACTAGTATGCAGCTTCAGATTTTGTCTTCCTCATCTACTACTACTGTTGTAATACGGGATGTACATAATATCCTGCATGAGGCCATATGAAACCCGTCGTAGGGGCGATCAAAGTATCACATACAGCTTGCGAAGAAAGATGGTTTCCAACGAAATCCTCGATCTCACAGCTAGCTGTTGTTTTTGAATTCTATAAATATATGAGAGTGAGTTGGAATATGTGCAGCTGGATTGTAACACGCGCAACACACAACAAGCACTCACTACCGAAATTCAGTTCACAAAAAAAAAGATCACGGGCGGCAGAGGCTCCTCGTTTGCTGCTTGTGCCGTACGTACAGATCGGGCACATGCCTGGCATACTGCTGTAAAACAGCACACAGCGGATCGTAGCCCGCTTGCAGTTCGATGGCATATCGTGGCTTACTCTCCTTGTATTACGCGTTTGTCCCACTCATGAGGTCCCGAGCCTCATTACGAGGTATGGGGTATATTTAACGCCTCATATGTTATTGTTCAAATAGCCGCACCTCCGACCTCCCTTTCCGAGTTCTGGGATGATGTGGCCATCATCCTTTGATCGTCGTGTGATCTGCATCCACGACTATTCCGGGTGGGCTATTGCGATGGTATCACGTAGCTATGATGGGGTGATCATGTAGCTATGAGGAGGAGCAATGCATACCAGTGCCAGTTTAAGAAGATAGGCAAATACGTACTACGCGTATTGAGATCACACGTGACGTGCTATTAATAGTAACGGAAACGTCCCAGTGAATCGTACATGTATGAAGATACATGGTTCAGGGGACAGCCTGATGGTCACCAGGTACTTAATCGTCTCCTCTCGATCTCACTCTGTTCCTGTACAGTACCACCCTATTTGATTAAGCTCTCCATGAGATAAGCCACAAGAAGAACTTTACCAAGAAGAATCGTGCCCTGGCCAGCATCGACATCCCTGTGTCGTCCTCTATGAGGCACCATGACATTGACGGTGGCTACATGGTCGTCGCGGATGATGCGGAAGCAGCGCTGTTGGCGTCCGATGATCTGGTGACACGCAGGGAGTGGTGTTGACGGGGGCGTTGAAGGTTCCGAGCGCGAGCCGGTGGTGTCGTGGTGTCCGCAATGGTGGTGGAAGCGCTGTGTAGGGTCCGTGGTGGGGCGGTGGTATTGTAGTAACTTCATTAACCCCTTTAGTACCGCAGTCCCGATTTGGGGACAAACCAGTCTAATTCCAAGTGATTTGTCCCCAAAACGGGACTGCGGTACTAAAAGGGTTAAGGGTGGTCGAAGAAGAAGTCGACGGTGGCCTTGGCAGGCAGTGGAAATTGCGTTTTCCGCGTTGTGTATGTAGACGCGGTGGTTGACGCTGTAGCATCCGGTTAAAGTGCGTCGATGAAGACGTGGGCGGTGGCCGTGGCGGCGAATGGTCTTATGCTCAAGGCGTACGTGTCGGAGCGGTGGTTGGGTCTGTCGCTGTAGGTGGCCCAAAGTAGTTGTCGGTGGCGATGACGCCAAATGTAAGGCGCTACCTACTGATCTATAGTGGTAAAAGACCGATCAACTACCCAGCCGAGGGTAATCCTTGTATGTATGCGTTTCGAAAGGTATACTATATTGACAATCATAACAACCCCCCACCCAGATATTCCGGGGAATAAACAATTAGCAACCCTATAGATACAAAATGAAACTTTTGTTCCACCTGGCCGCTAGGACTAGCCCAAGCAAGTATACTTACTTCTTGGGGTAGGTGGCCGCTACGACTAGCCCGAACAGGCTGGCTTTTAGCGCCAGAAGCTAACAGCAGGCGACAAACATACGCAGCGCGACTAGGCCGCAGAAGGCTCGCTTCAGCTGGGTTACTTAACCCTTTTAGAAAACCGCAGTCCCGTTTTGGAGACAAACCACTCCAAGTTCCAAGTACAATAGTATGTCTCCAAAACGGGGATGCAGTCCTAAAACGCATGACATTGGTTGGGAAAACACAAGACAGCAATAGAAGAGTGACAACAAGAACACGGGGAAAGGTCCTGCTCTGTTCTGCTCTGCGTGCCTGCTACTTACTGCTGCTGCTATTATTGCTATTGCTGCTACTGCTGCTGCTGTGCTGCTGCTGCTATTGCTACAGCTGCTCTGCTGTTGTTCGAGTGTGTCTGGTAGCTGACTGAATTGCAGGCCGGTGTGCGATTTTGTGTTCCATCTTAATTATTAATGCTTGCCTTCCGACAATATAGCGTAGATGCTGCCGTTCCTATATAAACCAAATATCCTTCCGTAAGCCGGTGGTATCCCTCGTACACTTCTCTGCCAGTCGTTTCCAAATTTCCATTCCCCACAGATCATTTCATTTAAGCTACCAGTATAATATATCCTGTTCTGTTAATTCATGGGCAAATGCCAAAATCAGTTATACCTGATCCGTTTGAGCCAAAATGAGGTATATCCTAAAACCAAGTAAAAAACGCGCGCCACGAGCGGTGTGATGTCCATGACAATCCGGTAAAAAAAGAGTGCGCCTGCATGGCCTCCAAAATCTGAATTGTTTGTTTTCTTCAGGGTGCAGGTACCACGGGCTCCACTTGGACCTGTGAAGAGTCACTATTAATATGCTTCGTTTGTTTCGCCAAGGCGGGAGCGCCAAGAGTATTTACTCTGGCGCCCCCCCCCGTTGACAGCTTTAAAGCTTCCAGACCGTCCTCCTCGCGGAACCGTCTGGTCGGCACGAAATTATCTTGCCGTACCAAACCTGAGACCACCTCGACGCGGGGTGGTGCAGACGAAACGCCGAGTGTCCATGGTGCTGTAAAGACTGCTGTGAACATAGAAGACAACAGAGTACACACAACAACTAACTGAAGCACATTGCACACCCCAAAGGAGAAAAAGTGAAACCAGCGTACGCATGTATGCATGTATATATATACGTACTTTTACGTACGACGTACGAGTACAGAGTTTATACGTCAATACAGAAGAATTTTAACCGAGGGAGGGCAGACGCATACGGGGGAGAAAACACAGTGTACGTACGGCCTCTCTGATCGGTTCAAAGTTGTCCAAAATCAGTTGAAAGCTAGACAGAGTAGAAAAAATCAGGTGTACCTTGGCCTTTTCGTGCCAAAATCAGTTACAATGTCAGCTTGGCCAATAGCAGGGCTCCCGGTGTGTGTTTTGTACTTGATTTCAGTATGTAACAGTTTTTGGCACGAAAGTGGCCAGGTATACCTGATTTTGGCAAAAACCCTTAATTCATTATTGGTATTTGCGTATTTGTCAACAATGTTTGGCCGTACGAGAGTCGCCAGAATGGTACTGCCTTTTTTTCTGGGCTCATCACACACTGATTTCTGTTTTATTTACGTATAGTTCTCCTCAGGATGCTGTGTTTGCTGCTGCACTCACTCGTAGTACCAGGTATCTGGTATTGAAAGCTCAATGTATATTATCTATTAAATAATATTAATAGCTGATCGTGTTCACAGTGAGGTTGATTTGGGCCTTTCTTGCATCATCATTTTTGTGGTAACTCGACCCCGAACGGAAATCTGCGATACATAAGCTATAATAGACACACACACCCACTCCTTGAATTCTGCAGCTCCAGGTTTTGTCTTTTCCCCATATACACAGACTGCTGTTGTATTTCCTGCATGAGGCCATACTGAAACCGGTACGACGTACACGCGATCGAAGCATTAATACTGCTGCTGTAGGATACCACACACATCTTGCAAGTATAATGATGATGAGTTTCGATCAAATCGTCGATCTCACAGCTAGCTGTCGTTTTTTAATTCTACCAACAATATCGTACCTACCTGTGTTGTTCCTGTTACGTGCAGAGAGAGGGCCGTTTTTTCTCCTCCTACATCTTTTATACCTCTGGTATATTAATATTATGCTTGCCATCCGACAACGTGTAGTAGTGTTGTTCCAAAAAAGACTGAGGAACAGAAAGTAAAGAACTCTCTCCGATACACAAGCGCAGCAGTATTATCATACGACAAATCAAAACCGATGTGACGCACATGAAAGGGTTATCGTAGACACTGGCTACTCTCGCACTTCACAGGTTATTGATACGTACTAACTGTGCTGCAGAACCGATACAACTCTAAAGTAAACAGCAAGCAGAATGCAGTGTGACTTGGGTCATACCTCACCGTGAGGATGTCCCTCTTTGGATTTCAGGGGGGGGAAATGACGATACAAAATGACGAGCACGGCAACGGCCGCTGCGTGATCGGGGGGGAAGGAGGATGTGACACGAGTCACAGCAGCAGCAGCAGTGCAACGAGCCGTACAGGCGCGGGCGCAACTTATATGACCTGCCCCTGCTGGGCAATCACGCGCTGCTCGCCGTAGACGGTTATTCATAACACCAAATTTACAAATTTACCGTTTTGTCCTACGAGTACGCTTCTTCTATCATTACTATATAGTGGCTATCGCGAGGTTGACTGGGGGACACACACACCTTTCACCTTGCAGGGGTTTTCGTTTGCTCTTCTTGTTGTGTCTGGCCGCTCACCACACGATCTGTGCTGGGTGCCTTTTGCCGAAGAGGAGCAGTATAGTAGTATTTAGCGGGGTATATTATCCAATTACTGTCTTAGGACTCTCCGATGAAAGGTCTGACCACAGGTGTATGGGTTCGGTTGTGCCTCGCCCTGAACCCACATACTACATTATATCCTCTGTTCTACAGCACTGACATTATTTTCCCACATTCTTCCCAATTATTGTTCATTATTATTATTATGCTTGTGCCATGAACCTTTTTTTTAGCCCGGGCGCTGGGGGCATCATACCTGGTACACAGCAGTATTATATGTCAGATGTATGGTCCATGTATCGAACACATTCTACTGCTGTGAATTATATGACACGTCCTCCGTATGTATACTCATCATGAACATATACAGGCGCTGTTTATTATTACCTAGTACGTACTGCTGTAATATATTAGCCCACGCCCCGATGAGCCCTACAGACAGCAGTTAAACACAGCAATCAATGTGCATATGGAAAATTCCGGGAAACACCCGCTCCACGAACTGATATTAATAGTATAATACTCGTAGCTATTATTGTTATCGTCATTAATATTATTATGCAATTTATTATTATTGTGCTTGCCTTCTGACAAAATAGCGTAGATGATGCCGTTCCTATATATAAACAAAATATCCTTCCTTAAATCAGTCGTATCCCTCATACACTTCTCTTCCTGTCGTTTCCAAAAAATTTCCATTCCCCACAACATTTCATTTTTTTAGCTATCAGTATAATATTATATTCTATTCCTCATCGACGTTCCATCCCCATGTCATTGGCCGCATTCCTCCGGCTTCTTCCTCCCTTCCCCTAGTGGCCTGGCGGTCCCTCAGGGCAATTTTATACCTGTGTACTCTACGTGAAATTGCGAAGGTCGTAGTCACGGAGATGATCTGGAAGAGGAGTTCTTTGCAGACGCCCTTCCGCGCCAGGGACGATCCGTCCGTCCCTCCAACTGAACTATGCTTGTCGCCAACTGATCAATTAGATCGCTGCCTTCCTTTCCGAGGCGCCCAAAGCTTTTTTCCGCCGCGAGGGTGGCGAGTTTGTAGCTGCGCTCGTCGAAGGACACCTGTTCCGGACGAGCGTAGTGACTGCGCTTGCGCGCCTCAATTTATTGTTGATATTATTATAGGCTTGCCATCCTACAACATGACAACATGACAATGTGCGGCCGTCGAGGAAAGCGGTCGAAAAAGCAAGCACGAAAGCAGGGAAGCGAAGGCGTCCGGAGTCCCAGACAAAGTTGAAGACAAAAAATCGGAATTTTAGGGTTCACCCACAGCGGCCGAGAAGGCGGAGAAGGATAATGATATATTTAGAACGTCCGTGTTTCCTGATATTCTTCGAGTTCGTGGTCGAAAACGGGACTGTCAGTTTGAACCAATCATGAGCTTCACCGTTGATCAATCAAAACATTCCTGAAAGAAGAAATACCCGGATACAAAGGAAACCCATGCACAATGCTGATCTGTCTTCTATGTCTATTTTACTAATTATTATTACTATTATTATTATTATTATTATTATTATTATTATTATTATTATTATTATTATTATTATTATTATTATTATTATTATTATTATTATTATTATTATTATTATTATTATTATTATTATTATTATTATTATTATTATTATTATGGGTTTTTGCCAAAATCAGGTATACCTGGCCACTTTCGTGCCAAAAACAGTTACATACTGAAATCAAAGTACAAAACACACACCAGGAGCCCTGCTATTGGCCAAGCTGACATTGTAACTGATTTTGGCACGAAAAGGCCAAGGTACACCTGATTTTTTCTACTCTGTCTAGCTTTCAACTGATTTTGGCCAACTTTGCACCGATCAGAAAGGCCATACATACACTGCGTTTTCTCCCCGTATACGTCTGTCCTCCCTCGGTTGAAATTCTTCTGTATTAACGTATAAACTCTGTACTCGTACGTACGTACGTCGTACGTAAAAGTACGTATATACATGCACAGATGCGTACGCTGGTTTCACTTTTTCTCCTTTGGGTGTGTGGTGTGCTTCAGTTTGTTGTTGTGTGTGCTCTGTTGTTTTCTATGTTCACAGCAGTCTTTACAGCACCATGGACACTCGGCGTTTCGTCTGCACCACCTCGCGTCGAGGTGGTCTCAGGTTTGGTACGGCAAGATAATTTCGTGCCGAGTAGGCGGTTCCGCGAGGAGGACGATCTGGAAGCTTTAAAGCTGTCAACGGGCGGGGGGCGCCAGAGCAAATACTCTTGGCGCTCCCGCCGTGGCGAAACAAACGAAGCATATTAATATTTAATCGTGACTCTTTGCAGGTCCAAGTGGAGCCCGTGGTACCTACACCCTGAAGAAAACAAAACAATTCAGATTTTGGAACAATTCAGATTTTGGAGGCCATGTGGCACGCTTAATGCTTTAGGCGCATTTTTTTTTTTTTAACAGGATTGACTGTCATGATCATCACACCGCTCGTGGGGCGCGTTTTTTACTTGGTTTTATAATGTACCTGATTTTGGCTCAAACGGATCAGGTATACCTGATTTTGGCATTTGCCCTATTATTATTATTAGTATTAGTATTAGTATTAGTATTAGTATTAGTATTAGTATTAGTATTAGTATTATTATTACTGTGCAGAATACTCTCGGAAGAATGAGAGAATGTGAGTTTTGTACGTACGTAAGAAGTTCAAGCCAATCAGATGACTACGGTGATTCATGGTAACACGAATCATAGCCCTTGGTAAACACACCCTTGTCTGGTACGTAGCCGCAACCTACACGTATCAGCGCAGTGAAGCAGAGGCAGAGCTACAGGTCCAAGGTGTGAGACTAGTTTGAGTTCGGGATGTCCGACGAGAGCAAGTCGCCGGAGGCCACGGCCAATGCGGCTACTATTGCGCGCGAGGCGCAGGCTGCGAGGTTTGCTGCGCAAACAGAAGCTGAAGCGAATGCTCATGCTGCTGTAGCTGCTGTGCAAGCGGAGGTCGACGCACGCCGTGCTGGGATAGCCGAGGCCGAGGCTCGCCAGGCCGCAGAAGAAGCTGCGTCCGTTCGCCAGGCCAACGCTGCGGCTGCTGTTGCCACCACTGCGGCTGCGGCTGGTCCTTCATCTATGCCGGCAGCCTCGGGGGGGAGAAGTATCGACGGCTGACGTTCTGCATTGGCAGAACCAGGTGGCATCCGAGTTTTCCCGCATAGACACGGATATACTAGGCGTCAAATCTACACTGGACAACGTGCTCCTGTCTGTGGCTGGCCTTCGGAACGCCGTCACCAGCAGCGTATCCAAGATCGCCAACAACGAAGTGCTCCTCCAGCAGTTTGTTGACAATTTATCCGACCGTGAGCCTTCTGCGCGGGACAGCGGAGATGCGAGGGAGCGCCATGTACAGAAATCGCAGCTTACTGACGACACGGCCATGTGGAAGAAAATGTCATCTCGCAAACACTGGCTGCTTCGGGGACGCTTGCCCCCGAACCTCGGCGAGTCGGCCGCGGATATCCAGTCGTTTGTGGGGGAGAGTGTCGATGTTACGGCGGCGGTGGCGGCTCAGCTTCGTGCCGTCAGCAATTTTGACGTAGCCTTGTATGGGCCACGTGCCGATCGCCCGGTTGACCACCTGGTGATGGTCGCGGACCGCCTGGATCTCTTGCGCCAGGCTCTTATGGCGGTTCTTACAGTTGGACTCTCGGCGGATGTCGCCGACGACCGCGCGTGCCTGGACCGGTTGGCACCCGTCAACGCCTCCTTTACATCCGCGGCTGCTGGTCTTCGCCGTCACTCTCTCAGCAACATCTTTTTGCTTTCCGGCTCCGCGGCGAGGGTTGTTATGAGCGAAATGGTGAACGACGACTTACGTCTTTGGGTGAACGACCTAATGAGGTTCGCCCAGCAAGTTCGTCCGTTGACCGTTCCCTCTCAGTCTGACGCAGTGTTTGACGCGCCGCCTGTCCCTGCCTTCAGTCGCACGCTCTCCTTTTGCTCGTCCGGGGGCGACGTTCTGAGGCTCGTCGAAGGTCTCCAAGTTCCACGCGACAATCGGGATGGGGCATACAAGCGGAGCCAAAGCCTCGCCCCCGCCAGGATGGGTCCGCCCAGAAAGAAGAACGCCCCGCTGTGCAGGATGTTTTCGTCCACGGGCCGATGTCGGTTCTCCGACTGCAAATTCGTGCACGCTAATACCCCGTCCGACGCCTTTTCTCCTACAGCGCTCCTCGATGGTGAATCGGCGGCACCGGCGGGGGTAATGCGAGGTGGCGCGGAGGCGCAGGCTGGTGGGTCGCGGGCTATGGTGCTCCGCCCAGGTGGGGGTCGCGGGGGGGCCGGGGGAGGTGGCGTTCTGGTTCGGGATGAAGACACGGGCCCTTCCTGTCGGTTGGGCTAACACTGGGGGGGGCGGCGGTGGCGCGGGCAGGTGGCGGAGCGGCGACGGCGCTTGTCGCCAGCGGCGGAGCTGGGACTCGGCTGGCAACCCACGAAGGAAGGGGGGGGTTGCGTGAGCGCGCTTTAGGTGCTCTGGCTGGCGACGGCGGCGTCGGGCGAGATCGCGTTGCTGTGACTCCGGGTTCGGTTCCCTTCTCAGAGCAAGTTACGGTTATGGGCGTGCGTGCGAGTTATTTGCCCGGTGACACGGTGTGTGTGCAGGGTGATGGGTCCGTTGACACGGTGTGTGTGCAGGGTGCGGTCGGTGACGTGCGTTTGGATGCGATCACAGATGAGGTAGATGCGTGGATTGCCGCTCGGGAGGTAGTGGCGCAGGCAGTGTCTGGGCGAGGCTCAGCGAACCTCGATCAGGTCGCTTCGCTCAGCTCCTCACTCTTGCGACAGTGTCAAGGCAGTGTTCCTCTTTTCCTGTCCACCATCGGCTACTCATTGTTCGCTTCGCATATTAACGTTGCCGTCGTACAGCACTGCTTTGGTGAGATCAAGAAATTCCCCCGTATTTCTTTGTTGCTTCGTGTGCTGGCGCCAGGCGCGCCTGTTTGCGTCGCACGGGGGGGGGATTTGACCACAGAACTCGCGTATGGTAATCACCCGGGCGTTGCCATGCATACTGTGGCTATCCATGATAAGATATGCGCAGACGTTGTGCACGGCCGAGCGGTGGTGTTTGAATTGCGATTTGCAGACGAGATCCAGGGTCTTCGCATTTCACCCCTGAGCGTCGTTCTCGAACCCAAGTTAAGGATTATTCACGATCTCACGTTTTCGCGCGGGGGTGGTCGAACCAGTGTTAACGGTGACACTGACTTTGACTCCGCGCCATCGTGCGAGCTCGGACACGTGCTTCGTGGTGTGCTTTTACGGGTGTTGTTTTTTGCGACAGACGCACGGTATTCGCGCTCGGATCCTGCTGTGTCGTGTGGACGTCAAAGACGCTTTTCGACAGGTTTTGGTTGATCCGGCAGGCGCATCGACCTTTGGATACGTTTTCGGCAATGGCGTTATCGTGGATTTGCGCTTGCAGTTTGGTTGGCGTAATAGTCCTGGGTTTTGGGGCTTGATGGCCTCTGCGCTCGAGCATACTCACACCCACACTACGTTTCAAGGCGCAGATGTTTCCCCACAAGGGGCTGCCGCCGTTTCGCACGTTGAACTCTCCCCGCCGCGGGGGGTTCAGGTTGTTGCTATTCCGCGTGATTGTGGGACCGTTCCTGGCGCAGGAGGCCTCACCGGAAGCAATTGTTTTGTGAGGTACTACGTAGACGATGGCATTCTCGTCGAGTTGCAATGGTGGCCGGACGGCCGCCGTTGCTTGCGTGCTGTACAGTCGCTGGCGTAGAAACCATTTTCGCTTGTTGGGCGAACGTGGTGTTTCCGATCCACCCCTCTTGTCAGCCAAGAAAACAACTAACTGGGACATGCAACTCGAAGTCTTGGGATGGATCATTGATACTGAAGCGCTTACGGTTACGTTGCCGTCGCATAAGCGCCTCAAGCTGCACAATATACTCGCGGAGTGGCCCTCGTCTCGTGCGTCCGCTTCAGCGAAGCAGGTGTCGCAGTTAGTTGGCTTTCTCATGCATGTGTCCTTTGCTGTTCGTCCGGGGCGCTTTTTCGTTAACCGCTTGTTGGCTTCGGTTGGTATGCCGCGCATTGCCGCCGGAGCTGATTTTGATTGTCGTATGGCAAACCCCGGGCGGCGTCTCGCCCTGGGACCCGAGTTCCACGATGACCTCGAGTTTTGCAGATGGTTCGTTGACGAAGGGTTGGACGCGCGCGGCGGAACCTTGTCGGCTCCGATGTGTCATTTGCTTGAGCGCCCCCCTAGACGTACTCTGTTTTCGGACGCATCTAAAACCGCTGTCGGGGGGTTTTGTCTTGAAACTGGTGTGTACTGGCGAAACGAGCTTGACGCAGGGGAGCGGGCTCGATTTTGTGGATCGAGCAAGTCCGTTGCAGATGAGAACGATATATCAATTAATGTCCTCGAACTGCTGGGCATGGTGGTTTCTGCATGGGTTCTCGTCTCTGCGTGTGCTGAAAGTCCGTTCCAAATGGGGGATTGTGTGTTATTGCGGGGTGACAACGAGGCAGCCGTAGAGTGGGTGCGCCGTTGTCGAGGGGGCAAGGAGCCGAGATCTGGCGCATTAATGCGCCTTCTTGGTGTGCTCGAACTGTCCTCTGGTTGGCACTTTGACGCAAAACACGTACGGGGTATTTTTAACGTGGCCGCTGATGGTATCTCACGGTGGGACTGTGCTTCCGGCCTCGCTAATCTGCGTGCTGTTCGACCCGATATTCCGTGGCAGGAGCAGGACCTGGGGGATGCGGGCACATACCTCTGTACTTCGGTGTTGGCCTCGAACTCATGCGAAATGCCATTGCGACCTCGTCTGAACGCACTTATCAGGGGCATTTTGGCGCATGGGTAGACTTTCGGGTACGGTGTGGCATGCCTGTATTCCTAGACCGGTGCGGAGACAGCATGACCAACGTGTGGCATTTGTTCGAGTACGTAGCGTACGCTTTTGCCACCAAGAAATTGCGGTCGGCAACCATCGAGAGCCATTTGTCAGCGATCAAGTTTTTCATCGTATTTCACGAGGGTTCGAGCTGGGACACTACTCATCCGGTTTTGGTTAATGCACTCAAAGGCGCCGCTCGTTCGCATGCCGACGCTGGTAACAAAGCAACCGTTCGTGGGCCGGTTTCGTGGGAAATGTTGATCGCGGGCGAGAAATTGATATCTACGTGGCAGACGGGGGGTCGCGTCTTGTGGCTTGCCCTCTGCGCTTCATTTTGTTTTTTGACTCGCGCCTCGGAAATGTTTGCGGAAACTCGGTCACGTGTGCACGAGACGTATTGTTTGCGACGGGCCGACGTAGCCTTTTTTCGCGAAAAATTACAGCTCACAGTCGTGCAGTGGTCCACCGCAGACAGCGTTGAGGTTCGGTTTCGTGGGTCGAAAGGGGGCCAACTGCGAAAAGGGGCGGTTCTAACGCGTGTACGTTGTGGTCCGGCGTTGCGCGTGGGCGAAGGTGGCGGTGCTGTCGATCTCATGATCGAATTGATGTCCTGTTATCTGTTTCTTCCCTCGTCGGCCCCCCTTGCCGCTTTCGGCGTTGGTAATGGCAGATGGTCCATGTGGACACAGCAGCAAGCGACGACAGCTTTGCGGAAAGTGGTTGCGTTGGCGGGCGTGCGTGCGGAGGAGTACGCTCTGCACTCTCTGCGGATTGGGGGCGCAACACACTTGTCGGCGGAGGGGGCGACACCAGAGGTGTTGCAGCGTGAGGGCCGATGGGTGTCCGGTGCGTACAAGGCGTATGTTCGCAGTCATGGAAAGGATGCCAGTTGGGTAGCAGACGTTATGGTCCAGGAAGGACTTAGCGGTGGGATCCAGCCGGGCCAGGGCACTGAGTGGGGGCGAGTTAATTCACTCTTAGAGGTAAATAGGCAGACGTAAATAATGGTGAAGTGTGTTATCACATGCGTTCCCTATGATATTGCAAGTGGGAGGGGACGGAGTCGTAAGAACACATCAGTAAATAGGGTCAACTCCCATGTGTGATGGAGGCTGGCGTCGAGAGTTCTGTGTCGCCAGTTGGGTTGGGAGTTGACTCGAGTATTCGGATGTTAGCGCGGGGTTGCCGTTGGGGCAGCCCCGGGGGGGTCACCCCTTCTCCAACCCCCCTTTCCGGGCGGGGGGTTGCGCATTAATATAATACAACTTCGAAAGCAAAGTACAAAGCAGAATATTCTCGGAAGAAGAATGAGAGAACGTGAGTTTTGTACGTACGTAAGAAGTTCAAGCCAATCAGATGACTGCGGTGATTCATGATAGCATGAATCATAGCCCTTGGTAAGCACACCTTGTCTGGTACGTAGCCGCAACCTACACGTATCAGCGCAGTGAAGCAGAGGCAGAGCTACAGGTTCAAGGTGTGAGACTAGTTTGAGTTCCCACCCACCCGCCCGTGCTTTTGAGGGAGTCAGTGGGGGGGAGTTCAATAGTCGCAGTAACGTTTGCGTTTGTTGCTGTATGTTATACGTACCCGGTAATTTCGCTGATGGTGCGACCGGGTGTCGTAGATTGCGCGAGTGGCGGCGTGGGCTAGCCGCCTTATTTGGCGTTTGGTATGGTTCGATGCAAGTGGGGTTTCTTTATATCATACCATTATAGTTGATAAAAGTAAACGTGGCGTTGACGTGGTGTTGCATCGGCTCGGATTTTGCGCGCAATCTGAAAGTATCGGAGAAGGGGGTGCAAATATTTTTATTATTATCATTATTATTATTATTATTATTATCATTATTACTATTATTATTACTATTATTATTACTATTATTATTATTATTATTATTATTATTATTATTATTATTATTATTATTATTATTATTATTATTATCATTATTATTATTGTCAGTATCGTTATTATTACTGTTGTTATTATGCGTGCCACCCGGCAGTGTGCAGCATGAGCTTGAATGTCGACGACTCAAAACATTCCTGAAAGAAGAAATCCCCGGAAACAAAGGAAAAATATGCACAAGGTCTATTAATATCTGCCTTCTGTCGTTATTAGTATTGTTGTTATTGTTAGTATTATTACGGGGGTCCATAGTTAACAGGACCTATGGTGTACATAAAAACCTATATATTTGCCTATTTTTAATAACAAAATTTGGTCCCGTTAACTTTGGACCCCCGTAATAGTATTATTAGTAGTATCGTGTTTGCCATCTGACAAAAATGCGCGTGTTACAAGCACACCATACATCTATATAAAGGGGGATCCAGGATCAAAGGACGTTATACCAGAATCAAACGACTTCAGACAGACATACCTCCTATTAATATATTAATATTAATAGTGAAGAAGTGCAGACATACATACCCATATACACTTGACAAAACTATTCATGCATTTATGTAGATCCTGTGCTCATGTATTCGTACTCGTGGGTTCGAATCCCACGGTGGTCACCAATCAATGTAGATCCTGTGCTCGTCGTTCATACCGATGTAGTCGCGGAGATGCCGCAGTGTAGAAGTCGCGGAGAAGTCGCAGTGGTGAGATCGCGAGGCGAGGGACCCTTGTAGCCGTCGTTACGGCCGACATACATAAGCCGAGCAGAGCTCTTCGTTGATATTTAGCAAGGAGATGCTCGACCTAGACGGACTCGGTGGGGAGGACTTTTCGTCTCCGCGGAGTCTTGCCGCGAACTAATTTCCCGATCGCTATCTCCCGGGGACGGGTCAACACCGTCAATGACATGAGACCGCTCGTGACCCGAGATCTGATATTGCTTGACCGGTGACGTGTCCTTCCGCGCGTGCGTGCTACGAGATCTACGATAGGTATCTCCGACCCTGGCTTCCACATTTAGACCCAAAACTAACAACGTAGAAATTTCCCTTACATTAAATGTCTGAGGCCAGATCTTATGCAATTTTTTTAAGCAAGGTGATTCTATGGGTGTTTACGGAGGCTTCGGGGTATATCTGGTCCGGTTTCTGATCAGATTTTATCAAAATCACGTCTTATGGGGCCTGTTTGGTGGAAAAAATGTTCCTCCGAGATTTTATCACTCATGAAATTCCATGAAATAATTTTTTTTTTTAACAGCCTTTTCTGATCAACTCTGAAGGTATAAACTTTGCTTTTGCACAAGACCTCGGAGGCATTGTACAATTTTGTATAGGTTACAGACTGGGCTCATGATGGGTCACGACGCTACATGCTTGGTTATTGTTGTACACAGCTGGGCTCCAACACTTCTGCATCGGCCACCACGGAGAGAGAGGGAATCAATACCTTGGCCACCATCGCGTCCCTTGCGGCCGCCCAACTGCAGCTGCTCTAGGCAAAAACAACTTTGGAGACGAATAGGACGAGACTACAGCAGTATCAAAACAATCTAACAGCTTTTTTTTTCGGACTACGACGGCCGCAAGCAGCTCATGCTCCGCGAGAGCGAGAGCTCCTTGCTGGTCCAGCGAATAGCAAGCCCCTTACGCAGCTCCCCAGGAGGTTCCACGTTCCGTTCCTTCCTTCGAGGAGCTGGTGGTGAAGGTTGATCGCCCAACCCGGCGTGAACGACTCGTTCGTGTCGTGGTCCACGTACGTAGAGTTCAAAATCTCGGTTCTGTTCTATTTGTTTTTACTCCCATGAAATAAAACCAAAAACACCTTAAGACGGCTCATGGCGCACTGATCTGGTGTGGCTTTTTGCCGTTGGAAAATCCGACTTCTTGCCTTTTTCAATCACTAAAAGCAAATTGCATAAGATCCGGCCTGAATATGCTTATCCAGTTCTCAATTCCCGTTCTCAATATTAATAATATGCCATTCCCGCCTCCCTCCTCCACCTTGCCACACGTGATGCTTGCTGCAAGAGTAAAGTGCTCTACGACCGCAACACTCCAAATATATACCAGGTATACGGTATACACTCAACTCCATTTTCAATTTTGTTTTCCCTTCTTTCTTTCAATTTTCAATCTTGATGTCGTGTCTGTCGTATCCAGTACGATGAACATGGCATTGCACTGCCTACTCTGTGTACTTTCATGAAAAACAATGTACCACAGGGTGGGCTAATGTGATATGATGTAGTACCAGGCTATAGAAATGGTTGAGCAGTGTCCTAGAAGTACCAAAGTCCACAAGTACCGAAGCCCCGAATACTCCCAAGAGTATTCCTGAGGCGCTGTAGTTTTCCTTGGTGAACAAGAACGATAGCCCTGAATACCCTTGAGAGTATTCCTGAAGCTCGGAAGTTTCTCTCGGTAGATAACAAGCCAGCACGGCTTACGTGAGGATCCGAGGAATGTTCGTAGAACAGACTGAATGACCCGTAGTATGCGTTTTGGTGGACTTACAGAAGTATCGCAGGGTGTGACTACTGTGAGGACACGAGCAGTGTTCCTAGAACAGTCTAAATGACCCGTAGCATGCGTTTCAGCGGACTTATAGAATGTATCCCAAGGTATGGCTACTCTGGTAGTCCAGGTCGTCGATAGAAGAGTGGACGAGCGTAACGAGGAGAGTTCCTCGGACAAACGTATAAACCCGTCGAGCGGGCTAATGTAGGAGACAAGAGTGGGTTTGGTGCCTCGAACCAAACCCTCATCGTCTCACTCTCATTCCGCTCCCCTCTCTCTCACCAAGGACCGAGAGGAAAAACAACAATATTAAGAGAAGCCTATACTACCAACAAGAGAAGCTGCCTCCGGCCAGCCAGTTCCTGCCTTCACTTCCCTTACCTCTACACTCGGACACCGTGACATATTTCTGTATGGCGTAGCTTTGTGACCACCGAGCTTATATCTCTCTCCAGGACTGAAGAATCGGCACGGACACTGGTTGTGCTGGATGTCGACGGTAAGAGAGAACGGTTCAATGCGGAGAACACGCACACACACCTTTAAATATCCAGCGAGGCTATCAAAAGGGAGGAGGAAGTGAAAAGGACCCCAACCGGCAAGAAGGGAGTCGACACTCCATAGAAACAAAGAGCGATCCAGTACAAACAGAAACAACCGTTGATGCTATCTTTAAAGTTTTGGAATGTCTAATTAATACTGGTATTAATAATCATGTTGCCTGTTGCCACGTGTAAAAGGGAACTTACCAGTTATTATTATTGGAGAAAATGGTTGAGGGTCAACAATACTATGCTGTGTACCAGACTAATGGGAAGCAGCAGGCCTTAAGGTGTCGGAAAAGAAGGCAGAGACTATGCTTCTACAAACGCCAGACCAGAAAACTCTCGCACCACCGCTCGTCATCGAAGCAGCAGGCCAGAGGTATAAGCAGACGGCCCAGTTCTTATACCTAGGCGGCATTATCCACGAAAACGCTGACCTCTCGCTCGAAATCAACCGACGGATCCGTCTAATGCGGGCATGCCTCAAACGGTTCGGCCCGGAGCTGTATGATAGGACGACCGCCCCCCTTAGCCTGAAAGTCCGAATGCTGAAGGCCTAGGTGATTGAGACCCTGCTGTACGGGTGTGTAAGGTGGACCCTCAGAGCGGAACACTTCGCCAAGCTTCGAACGGCTCACCAAGTCCTGTTGCGAGTCATTGGCTTCCAGCGCCGACTTCGTACTGACCATACCACCTTCTCGTACGCGAAGGCCCTCAAGATTACACGTTGCGAGAGCATCGAAACGACCATCCGCAAACGGCGTCTCTTCTTCCCGGGGGGGGTGGCACGGCAAAGCAAGGATCGATTACCCAGTCGGGTAATGTTCGGGACGATGGCTGGTGGGGAGGACCCGAGACCTGGCGGACAGTTCAAGACTTGGCATAGATGCATAGTCGACGACTTTAGGGAGTTCCGAGCCACCGAAGGGTCAACGGAACTTGCCCCCATGGTGTTTGGAGTTGAGACCGCACTGTGGCCCACTGCTGCAAAAAAGGCGGGAACGTGGTACCGGGGGATCCTCGAAGCAGCCGAACGGTTCATGGTGAGGTGGCACGAGGCTGAGGCACAGCTGAGTAGGAAGCGCCGCGCATCCGCCGTGGGTGGTGTCCAAGGGAATGGAGGGAGGAGGGGCAACAAGAGGAGTAGCAGAAAACCCGACCAAGGGAATGCGGAGAGGGGGGGGGAACAGGAGTAAAAGGGAAACTGCAGTGGACGAAAATAGGAAGGAGATGGCAGACAGGGTAGCAAGGTACCGGGCAGACTAAGAAGTAGAACATGCCTATACTACTCGTACCACCAACTGGTGCAGCTGGTTCGAACGTGGTCTTCCTTTGTCTTCCTTTAGTTTCTGTTTATTTTTGTTTCATTTATTTTCTTCTTTTTGCACTGACCCTATGTGATTTTCATTTTATTTTCTTTCTCTTCCTTTCTCCGATTGATAAGCCTTATTGAAGGAGTCGTGTGGCGTGGGTGGATGACGAGCCTGCTTTGCTTGTTTCGTATTATCTGACGCCGAGGGGCCGGGCACAATTAACGAACGCTGGCCGAAGGTGGCAGACAGGGTAGCAAGGTACCAGGCGGACCAGCAGGGAGACCCTGGCTGTGCTACTCGTACCATAAACTGCTGCCGCTACCTGGAGGATGCTTTGTGCTTTGTTTGGTTCGCCAGTTATTTTCCCTTGGTTCTTAGTCTTACTCGGTTGACGACGGCTAGTGGTGTTTTCTTCTGTTTTCCTTTTTTTCCAGCTCGTTATTTTCAAGTGTCTGCCAGATCCCCTGCGGGGGGGGCACGATGGTTTTGTTGTTATATATATATATGTTTTTTTTTCTTGTTTCTTCTTCTCTTTCGAATTGTTTTCTTTGTTTTTGTTTTTTTTCTCTTTGTTTCGTTTCGTTTCTCTAGGTCATGGAATGTGTATGTCATGCCTGTCGTACGCAGTATGGTGACATGACATTGCATTGCATACGTCGTAGCGTAGTAAGGCTGTGTACACTCATCAGTTCATTGACGAGCGGCTTATGTCTATGCGCTTTGAGCTGGCTAGCAAATACGAGGCAGTTAATTTCGTCGTCGCGTATGCTCCAACTGATTGTACCAAAGACGTTGGACTGAAACGTAGCTTCTGGCAGAAGCTGGAGGACTTGGTGGAAAAGATCCCGACGAAAGAGTGTCTGTTTGTACTGATGGATGCCAACGCGCGAACTGGACAGAGGATGGAAGGGTGTGGTGATGATGAAAATAGAGTGCTTGGAGCATATGGGCGTGATGTTCGTAATGATAATGGCAGACGACTCCTGTCGTTCGCCACCAATTGCAAGTTAGCTCTCACCAACACGTTTTTCAGCACGCGCAAGGGTGGGATTTCGCATACACACAACGGCACCAGCCCGAGTGACCGTAAGCGGATCGACTACATCCTAACCCGTCAAGCCCATCGACCTAGAGTACAAGATGTTAAAGTCGTCCCACAGCCTCCTGCCCCAGCTAAGGCTGACTCAGACCACAACATCTTGTATGTCAAAGTCCGACTCAGTGGTCACTTTGCGTCCAACAGACAAATACGTAGACCGACAAAACGCCGAGAGTTCGACAGGCAGCTTTTTATGTCCGATGGAAAGTGTCGTGAACGAGTAGTCGCGAGGGTCATCTCCACTCTCAACCAGCCTAACCATCCCCGTAATACGTCTGGCATGGTTGAGTTTTTCACTGCGGCTATTATTGATGCGGTCGAAAAAGAGGTACCACCCCCTCCACGTCGCCACCGCAGACATGGATGGTGTGAGTCTGCCGAAACCGTGACCGCATTCATATTAGGATGGACAGCGAGGGAGGATGCACGGCAATTCTTGCGTGCCCACCCCCAGGATAGAACCGCGTGGAAGACACTGAGATCTGCGTGTGCGAACCTGCAGAAGGTGATTGCCGCAGGACTGCATGCGTACTTCGAAGCGTACCTCGCTGAAACCGAACGACTACTAGCGAACAACGACCAGAGAGGCTTTTACAAGCACCTTAAGAGTACGGTAGGATTGGAAGGGACTAAAGCGAGAAGCGAACAGTTCATTAGGGACGAGGATGGCACGCTGTTGCGGGATAAGGTGCGAATTCGTGAACGGTGGGGGAGGTTTTACCACAAACTTTTGAACACGAAATCGCTTAAACTCGATTCCACGATCATCGACCTCTTGCCACCACGACCGCTTAAACTGTCGCTCGGAGATGAACCATCCATGGACGAGATGACGGAAGCACTTAAGGGGATGTCAAACTGGAAAGCTGTCGGGCCAGATGGTCTCCCGGCCGAACTCCTGAAAATCGACCACCCCGCATTCGCCCAGTGCTTTCACAACATCCTTGTCGATGTTTGGGTAACAGGAGAAGTCCCCCAGCAATGGAAAGACGCGATCATCAAGGTCCTTCACAAAAAGAAGGACCGAACTGATTGCAACAACTACAGAGGGATTTCGCTGGTTGCCCACGCAGGCAAAGTCTTGTTGAAAATCGTCGCGTCGCGCCTCAGCAACTACTGCGAGACCGAGGAATTACTCCCGGAGGAACAGTGCGGCTTCCGCCCCGCACGATCAACGATTGATATGTTGTTCGTCGTGCGCCGGTTGCAAGAGCTTGGAAGACAGAGGAAAATCCCCCTGTACTTGTGCTTCATCGATCTGCAGAAAGCGTACGACTCTGTCGACCGAGAGCTGTTATGGGAAGTACTCACACGTCTTGGCGTACCAACCAAGATGCTGAGAATTATCCGTAATTTCCACGATGGCATGCGGGCTCGCGTGCGTACGGATGACGGCGAGCACTCGGAATGGTTTGATGTCACGCAGGGGCTGCGGCAAGGCTGTGTGCTGTCACCGTTACTGTTCAACGTATTTTTCGCTGCTGCGTTGCACGTCGTACTAGTACGCTTTAGCCATGACGAAGCAATCGTAAGGGATTTGGTCCAACTTAGTGATGCTGGAGTAGCCGGGACGGAGGAGCAGGAGCCGTTGACGTACGTGCGAAGGGCTGTATGGGGCATGTTGTACGCCGATGACGCAGGGATTGTCTCGAAGTCGGCTGAAGGGCTCGCGAAAATGATGACAGTCATCGTGACTGTCTTCGAAGCAGCAGGCCTTACGGTGTCGGAAAAGAAGACAGAGACTATGCTTCTACAAACGCCAGACCCCTCGCACCACCGCTCGTTATCGAAGCAGCAGGCCAGAGGTATAAGCAGACGGCCCAGTTCTTGTACCTAGGCGGCGTTATCCACGAAAATGCTGACCTCTCGCTCGAAATCGACCGACGGATCCGTCTCATGCGAGTATGCCTCAAACGGTTCGGCCCGGAGCTGTATGATAGGACGACCGCCCCCCTTAGCCTGAAAGTCCGAATGCTGAAGGCCGAGGTGATTGAGACCCTGCTCTACGGGTGTGTGACGTGGACCCTCAGAGCGGAACACTTTGCCAAGCTTCGAACGGCTCACCACCAAGTCCTGTTGCGAGTCATTGGCTTCCAACGCCGACTTCGTACTGACCGTGCCACCCTCTCGTACGCGAAGGCCCTCAAGATGACACGTTGCGAGAGCATCGAAACGACCATCCGCAAACGGCGTCTCTTCTTCGCGGGGGGGGTGGCACGGCAAAGCAAGGATCGATTACCTAGCCGGGTGATGTTCGGGACGATTGCTGGTGGGGAGAACCCGAGACCTGGCGGACAGATTAAGACTTGGCATAGATGCGTAGTCGAAGACCTTAGGGAGTTCCGCGCCACCGAAGGGTCAACGGAACTTGCTCCCTTGGTGTTTGGAGTTGAGACCGCACTGTGGCCCACTGCTGCAAAAAAGGCGGGGAAGTGGTACCGGGGGATCCTGGAAGCAGCCGAACGGTTCATGGTGAGGTGGCACGAGGCTGAGGCTGAGCTGAGCAGGCAGCGCCGCGCATCCGCCGTGGGTGGTGTCCAAGGGAATGGGGGGAGGAGGGGCAACAAGAGGAGTAGCAGAAAACCCGACCAAGGGAATGCGGAGAGGGGGGGGAAGAGGAGTAGCAGGGAAACTGCAGTGGACGAAAGTAGGAAGGAGATGGCAGATAGGGTAGCAAGGTACCGGGCAGACTAAGAAGTAGAATATGCCTATACTACTCGTACCACCAACTGGTGCAGCTGGTTCGAACGTGGTCTTCCTGTTGTTTTTGTTTATTTTTATTTCATTTTATTGTCTTCTTTGCGGTGACCCTATGTGATTTTCATTTCTCTTCCTTTCTCCGATTGATAAGCCTTATTGAAGGAATCGTGTGGCGTGGGTGGATGACGAGCCTGCTCTGCTTGTTTCGTACTGTCTGACGCCGAGGGGCCGGGCATAGTTGACGAACGCTGGACGATGGTGGCAGACAGGGTAGCAAGGTACCAGGCGGGCCAGCAGGGATACCCTGGCTGTGCTACTCGTACCATAAACTGCTGCCGCTACCTGGAGGATGCCTTGTGCTTTGTTTGGTTTGACTGTTATTTTTACCTTGGTTCTTAGTCTTACTCTGTTGACGACTAGTGTTTTTTTTTTTTTTTTTTTTTTTTTTTTTTTCCAGCTCGTTCTTTTCAAGTGTCTGCCACGTCCCCTACGTGGGGGTACGATGGTTTGTTGCTATACTGAAGTATATACATATACCAGGTATATTTTAGTTTCTTTTTTTTGTTTCTTTTCTCTTTCGAATTGTCTTTGTTTTTGTTTTTGTTTTTTCTCTTTGTTTCGTTTTTGTTTCTCTAAGTCATGGAATGTGTTATGTCGTGCCTGTCGTACGCAGTATGATGACATGGCATTGCATTACATACGTGGCAACGTAGTATCTCTGTGGCGTAGCTTTGTGACCACAGAACTTGTATCTCTAGGTTTGAAGAATCGGCACGGACACTGGTTGTACTGGATCTCGACGCGTAGAAAGAACGGTTTAATGTGAAGAAAACAACAACAGTATCTCTGTGGCGTAGCTTTGTGACCACAGAACTTGTATCTCTTTAGGATCGAAGAATCGGAACGGACAATGGTTGTGCTGGATGTCGACGGGTAGAAAAAACGGTTTAATGTGAAGAAAACAACAACAACAACAACAACAACCACAACAACCCTCATCTTATGGCCCGAGCCAACCAGACCCACAAGCTGGCGTCCCCGGTGGCTTGGTAGGTGGCCCGCGTGCCTGTCAAGATCAATTTCGTGGGTTCAAGTCTCACCGAGTGCATGCTCATAGGGACTTTTTCTTGCATAAAAAATGACAAGCGGAAAGCGCGAAAGCGTGAGTTGGCTACATTCGATGAAAATCGACGAGCAACGGGAATGCTGAACCCTATGCGCGACAAAAAACAAAAGGCACGTACCGGGGGGGAGAAGGGACGACACCTGTGACCACGGCTTGCCCAGAAGATCGTCGAGGGTAAAACCTCCTACGAGTGGGCTGGAAAGTAAAAGTGATGGATAAAAAGAAAAACACACACACACAACCATTGGTTGGTTAGAAATAGCCCGTTTGTCTTCGTACTTCGTACGTCAGTACACAGCAGTCAGCTCCAACAATCTCGGGTAATATATTAAGCAGTAGTGGTAAATAAGCTCTGCCGGCCACATCCGACAATTAGTTGTGCAGCATCAATCACTCAAAATAAGCAACATAAACGGATCTCTTTAGTCATACTCAAGCCTGTGCTCTAAGACTTGCTTGGTACAGCAGTAAAGACGGAAATCAAAACAGCAAACAAAACGCTCCGGGGTGTTTGGCAGATAGATTCATTTGCAGTTTTGTTCTTGTGGGCATGTATGTTCATCAGAAAGGAAATCGTACCTCGGCGACTTTGCCTTCCACAACGTTGCTGATAACGCACCACACACAAACAACTCATCGCACAGCAGCAGTTTTTTACATTCCGAACTTTCAACTTTCCACGCACTGCCAGCCGGGATAGTAACCTCACAGCACAGGGTTTAGTAAGTACATTCTAACCTTTTTTCCCAACCTTTTGGGCCAGGTCGTATCTGTACATACGCACCTACATACCAGGAAACAGGCTACCAGACCAGAACCATCACACAGACATGATATTGTCTGCAACGGGAAAAGTTTTTACCTGTTCTACACAGCAGCCGATACCTACCTGGTGTGTTTGTTTGTTGTGGTGTGTGTGTTCTTCACATTAAACCGTTATTTCTGCCCGTCGGCATCCAGCACAACCAGTACCCGTGCCCATTCTTCAATCCTACTATTATAGTAGAGAGATACAAGTTCTGTGGTCACAAAACTACGCCACAGAGATACTACATTGTTACGTATGAAGTAAGCACAGTAGACAACGTACTGCCATGTCATCATGCCGGAGATCACAGGCACGACGCGACATACATATTTTATGAAAGAGAAAAAAAACGAAAGAAAACAAAGAAACACAATACAAAGACAAAAAAAAAAACAAATCGAAAGAGGGAAATGAAAGAAAAAAAGAAAAAAACTGTCGTGCCTCCCCGCAGCGCAGGGGATGTGGCAGACATTTGAAAAAAAGCGCGCTAAATAAAAATTGAAAAATAATAAATAAATAATAAAAAAAACACAGAAATGAAAGAAAACAAAGGAAAACAATACAAATACAAAAAAAAAAAAAAAATCGAAATAGGGAAGTGAAAGAAGAAAAGAAAAAAACTGTCGTGCCTCTCCGCAGCGCAGGGTATGTGGCAGACTTTTGAAAAAAAAAGCGCTAAATAAAAATTTTAAAATTTAAAATTTAAAAAAAAACACCAATCTACTTACAAACAGAGTCAGACTAAGAACCAAGGGAAAATAACAGGCAAACCGAAGCACAACTGACAAAGTAGCGGCAGCAGTTGCGGTATGAGTAGCATAGCCAGGTTTTCCCTTCTAGTCCGCTTAGGACCTTGCTACCCTGTGTGCCGTCTCCGTCCTGCGTTCGTCAACTGTGCCTCGCCCCTCGGCGTCAGACAATACGAAACAAGCAAAGCAGGCTCGTCATACACCCACGCCACACGACTCCTTTATCAATAGAAGAAAGGAAGAGAAAGAAATAAAATGATAATCACAGACGCTAAAAAAAAAGAAATAAAAAAGGGCAAATGCCAAAATCAGGTATACCTGATCCGTTTGAGCCAAAATAAGGTACACCCTAAAACCAAGTAAAAAACGCGCGCCACGAGCGGTGTGATGTCCATGACAATCCGGAAAAAAAAGAATGCACCTAAAGCATTAAGCGTGCCACATGGCCTCAAAAATCTGACTTGTTTTGTTTTCTTCAGGGTGTAGGTACCACGGGCTCCACTTGGACCTGGAGATAGTCACTATTAATATGCTTCGTTTGTTTCGCCACGGCGGGAGCGCCAAGAGTGTTTACTCTGACGCCCCCCCCCGTTGACAGCTTTAAAGCTTCCAGACCGTCCTCCTCGCGGAACTAACCGCCTGCTCGGCACGAAATTATCTTGCCGTACCAAACCTGAGACCACCTCGACGCGGGGTGGTGCAGACGAAATGCCGTGTGGCCATGGTGCTATATAGACTGCTGTGATCATAGAAACCATCAGAGTACACACGACAACTATTACTACGAATAACTTAAGCACATCGCACACCCCAGAGGAGAAAAAACGAAACCAGCGTACGCATGTATGCATGTATATACGTACTTTTACGTACGACGTACGAGTGAAGTGTTTATACGTCAATACAAGAATTTTAACCGAGGGAGGGCAGACGCATACGGAGAGAAAACACAGTGTACGTATGGCCTTTCTGATTGGTTCAAATTTGGCCAAAATCAGTTGAAAGCTAGACAGAGTAGAAAAATCAGGTATACGACGTACCTTGGTTTTTTCGAGCCGAAATCAGTTACGATGTCAGCCTGGACAATAGCAGGGCTCCAGGGGTGTGTTTTGTACTTGTTTTTAGCATGTAACTGATTGTGGCCGAAAAGTGGCCAGGTATACCTGATTCTGGCTAAAACCCCATAAAAAGAGAAGACCAAGGAAGCCCACATTTATACCAGCTGCGTCAGTTGGCAGCACGAGTGGCGTAAGCATGTTCTACGTCCTAGTCGGCCTGATGCCTTGCTCCCCTGTCTGCCATCTCCTTCCTGCTTTCGTCCACCGCGGTTTTTCTTCTACTCCCCATGTTCCCCCCCCTCTCCGAATTCCCTTGGTCGGGTTTCCTGCTACTCCTCTTGTTATCCCCCCTCCCCCCATTCCCTTGTACACCACCCACGGCGGATGCGCGGCGCTGCCTACTCAGCTGTGCTTCATCCTCGTGCCACCTCACCATGCACCGTTCGGCTGCTTCGAGGGTCCCCCGATACCACGTCCCCGCCTTTTTTGTTGCAGTGGGCCACAGTGCGGTCTCGACTCCAAACACTGAGGGGGCAAGTTCCGTTGACCCTTCGGTGGCTCGGAACTCCCTAAGGTCTTCGACTATGCATCTACCAAGTCTTGAACTGTCAGCCAGGTCTCGGATTCTCCCCACCAGCCATCGTCCCGAGCATTACCCGACTGGGTAATCGCTCCTTGCTTTGCCGTGGCACGGCCCCCGCAAAGAAGAGCCGCCGTTTACGGATGGTCGTTTCGATGCTCTCGCAACTTGTCATCTTGAGGGCCTTCGCGCACGAGAAGGTGGTATGGTCAGTACGAAGTCGGCGCTGGAAGCCGATGATTCGCAACAGGACTTGGTGGTGAGCCGTTCGAAGCTTGGCAAAGTGGTCCGCTCTGAGGGTCCACGTCACACGCCCGTACAGCACGGTCTCAATCACCTCGGCCTTCAGCATTCGGACTTTCAGGCTAAGGGGGGCGGTCGTTCCATCGTACAGCTCCGGGCCGAACCGTTTGAGACATGCCCGCATGAGGCGGACTCGTCGGAGGTAAGTACGGCTCACCACGTTGGCACAGCCTAACCGCCGCGTGTACACTACTATTAGTATTAATACTACGACTACTACTACTGCTACTACTACTACTACTACTACTACTACTACTACTACTACTACTACTACTACTACTACTACTACTACTACTACTACTACTACTACTACTACTACTACTACTACTACTACTACTACTACTACTACTACTACTACTACTACTACTACTACTACTACTACTACGACAACTACTACTACTACTACTACTACTACTACTACTACTACTACTACTACTACGACTACGACTACTACAACTTACTACTACAACTTACTACTACTACTACTACTACTACTACTACTACTACTACTACTACTACTACTAGTACTACTACTACGACAACTACTATTACTACTACTGCTACTGCTACTACAGTGAGTCGATCGTACTCCATACTATTTATATGATAGTAGTCTCCATCACACGTCGTGTGCCCAAAGGCATGTGTAGGGAAGGAAATTACAGACCGCGGTCAAAAGTAATTACAGTATGCAGCTAACGTTTTCGCGATGCCGTCAAGGTATTCTGGTTTCGAGTAGCGCGTCGTCGCATGAACGGCCTGGTGATAGGGGTATGGGATACACCCGAGCGTGGCATGCACATGAGCCTGGACCGTCTTGGCAATATACCTGGTACCCGGTATGCTATTATACTGCAGGATAGAGGCGTTCTACGACAGAGACCAGGTGAACCACAATTTGGGAGAAAAACACTTTTCTGAGCCATCACGGCGCCTGTCCTTGCCGGCCGCCAGTCAAAGGGTGAGAGCATGTAACTTGTGCTCTATATTGTTGAGCGTAATGCGTGCGTTCACGTACGAGATGCGTGTATCAACAGCATCAGTCGTATTTCTTATGTTTGTCCCCGTTGAATTACGCATTTTCCCTTGGGATGGACATAGCAGCCTCAGAAAATTTAGGGCGAACCTCTATCTTGGAAGGCCTCGACAAGGTAAGTACAAGATTCCAAGGCTACGGCACAGAGGGGGGTGTACTCGATAGGAGGGATGTACTTGACCTCATGCATGCATGGCCGTAGTCGTATGACCATAGACCCTCGCACCCC
Organism: Macrocystis pyrifera; assembly: GCA_031763025.1. Taxonomy (NCBI): domain Eukaryota; class Phaeophyceae; order Laminariales; family Laminariaceae; genus Macrocystis; species Macrocystis pyrifera. The sequence continues at coordinate 4,195,290 of JASSKH010000030.1, forward strand.
TCCAATGCCGGGGCGGAGCATGTCGAGTTTTCACCGACCAGGCAGACATTGCTTGCACCAAGCGCGAAGCGCCGTGAGGTGTCCGGCGAGTCGCATGAAGGGTGAGCTACATCCTGCCATTACGGGGGACCATAGTAAATAGGACCTGCGGTACACACAAAAACCTGTATATTTCCCTATTTTTTACTGACAATATTTGGTCCTATTTTCACTATGGTCCCCCGTAATAAGAACCGCTTGTGAGGCGGACTTGCATATTGATGACAGCTTCAATGAGTTACTTACGGCAAGGGGGGAGGGGGGGTAACCCTCACCCTATTCTACATACCGAACCAGGCCGCTCGTACGAGTGTGTCTGCACCTTATTCGAAAACCGACTAAAGCGTTAACGGTGGCTCTAACCCGCTGACAAAAGAACCCATACGAGTACAAGTGATCGCTATCCTGTAATAGAAAAGATAGATGGTGGCCACAAAAAGCAAAAAAGATGCAGAAGATGAGGCAGGGCAAGCCGGTCTTTTGTATTGTGCATGGAAAAAAAAACGAACTGAACGCCTGCCTAAATGTGGCAAGTAAATGTCTCGATTCAGAGTCGTAGGAGCGGTGCTCCGCCTCGAAAGGGATGCGTGGTCAATGGTCGAATGACTAACGCAAGCAACAAATGAGTACGCCCCCGCCCCCCCCCCCCCCCCCCCCCCTCTACAGATGGTCATACGACTACAGCCATGGATGACATGAGTACACCCTCCCACCTACAGCACGGCTCCAGAATAGCGACAAGGCTGTTCGAGTTTGCTGGCCGTAGAGCAGCAAGGTTGTCCCAAGTGCTGACCGTATGCGGCCATTAACGCTCGAGATCGCAGCTGTTATGCCAGAGTGATCCACCGCGGCAGGCAGTAACCATCCCATGGAGGCGTTTCGGCTACGTATGGGGTCTAAATACCTATTCCCCGCGGTCGAGACCGGGTGCTGATCACGGCGGCACAGATGACTTGACAATTTACATTCCCACAACGCGCGTGTGAACGCAGCTCAAAGACAAAGAGGATATCACCACCACCACCACCACCACCACCACCTACATGGTGCAGCACATCACGAGAGCAGCAGTCATCGTTTTGTTCTGTTGATTGATCTCTAAAGGTATAGGTGCAGCTGGCACGGGAACGCGTGGTTGACTCCAGACAGTAACACGGAACTCCTCTTGTATTATATCCGAGCTGTCGAGTGACAGCTCATGCATCGTATGCAGATTATTATTCAACATGACGCGGGAATAAACCTCCCGTTTATCCCCCCGAATATCCGACTAAATATCCCTCTCCTATAATCCTATGTCAATATATGGAACTCCCTAATATTAGATGTAACGTCTCCGTCGTGTTTCTGAGCACAATCAATATCCCCCCTGCTCATTATACACGACCATACTTTAATATCCCCCCAGCTCTGTACACTACAATGTACGACTCCGCTGGGTGGAAACATCTCAATATTATGACCAACTCAAACGAAATTCAGAAACATAATTTCACTCCAGAACCAAAAATCAAACTCTCAATTTCCAAAATACTATCCAAACTCTCCAACTCAGAAAACATTTTCTATGGACCGCACACGCCCCCAGGCGCTTCATAGTCTCTTCAACCTTATCCAAAAAATCTCCCTCTATTTCATGAGGAATTAATGCAAATCATATAAAACATCACAGTAGTCATACTCATCAGAATAAAAATTAAGCCAAGAAAATAAATGCCAGAGATCGCAAGGAACCCCGTTCCCTCGGACAAGGGTCTCCCCTTGCCCCCTACTCCCGCCATAGATACACAGATCGCGACGGTAATGCGAGATAGCATACATTCCTTCACTTGAATTTTATTTGACGTGGGGACTACTCGAAAACACCAAAAACTCTCGAAATCCATCACCAGGAACGAAATGGTATCATCCTCGGAATTAGCCAGGGAAAAACGGCAGCATCTTCGGATTTATACGTAGTTCACACAAATCCTTCACTCAAAAATAACATAAAACCTTCCACCTCGGAAAAAAACCGTGTCAAATATTCATCAGAAAATCCCGGTGGTAACGAAACACCGTGTTGTTGAGCGGCTTTGTCAAGAAGTCTGCATGCTGTTTCTCCGACTCTACATGGGTAATAACAAACTCCCCCTTAAAAATAAGCTCGCGCAAAAAATGGTGTCGTACGTCGATGTGCTTCGAATTCGACGTGCACACTGGATTTTGTGCCAGGTGCCTTGCCCCCTCGTTATCCTCGAAAACCGTAATGCATCTCTCCCCAAACCCCGGAAAAATAAAACTCCATACATAGCGCATGAACATTGCCTCCTTGATGGTGTCTGCCAGTGCTACATATTCGGCCTCAGTGGTTGAGAGTGTGACGCATTTCTGCGTCCTAGAAAACCAGCACACACACGCCCCAGCACACATGATGGCCCCACCGGAAACTGACCTCCTGTCAGTGGCTTTGTTGGCATAGTCTGCATCTGCAAACGCTACCAGCTCAAGCCCGCTACCCTTCTGGAACGTAATGCCGAAATCACTCGTAGAAAATACATACTCTAAAATACCGACTGCTGTCTTCCAGTGTACTTCCCTCGGCCTATTCGTGTACCTCGCTACCGCCCTCACCGCGTTCGCAATATCTGGTCGTGTTTGGTTCGCAAGCCACATCAAGCACCCCACCAACTCGCGGAAAGGCCAATCACCCACGGGTTCATTCTCGTCAAACTCCTCGAGCTTCACACCAGTCGAAAGCGGGTTATTCCTCCCAGAACTAACACCAAACCTCGCCGCGGTATTTTCAGCGAACGCCTGCTGCGAAATCGTCAAAGTACCAGCATCCCAATCCCTCGTAAAACAACAACCAGCATACCACCGCAACTCGCCCAGATTGTTGATCGGGTCAAGGTTGTTCAGGTCGTCACAGAACTGATCGCATCTAGCCTTGAGTCCTACAGCAAAAATATCATCCACATGAACTACCGTTACAATGGAGACAGAGCCCGACTCGACCAACCTCATGACACACGCGTCAGCGGGGCTCTGCTCAAATCCTAGACTCTTCATGTGAGTGAGAAGGTGGTTGTGCCACGACCTCGACGCTTGCTTCAAGCCGTAGAGACTGCGATTCAACCTGACCACCTTACCAGACATTTCGCCGCAGCCGGGAGGTAGTCGCATGAATACATCCTCATCCAAACTCGACTGCACGAACGCCTGCTCAGCATCAAAATGACACAAATCCAAACCCAACTCGCACGCAATAGCACCCAACAAACGGAAACAAGACGCTGCAGGCGTCGGAGCAAAAGTCTCAAAGAAATCAATACCCTCACGCTGCTTGAAACCTCGTGCCACCAGCCTTGCTTTCGCCCGCACCACGTCACCATGCTCGTTGGACTTCCAGGCGAACACCCACTTCGCCGAGATGACGTTGAGCCCCTCTGGTTGCTACGTCGCTCCAAATGTCCCCGCGTCCGCCAGCCCATGGTACTCCTTGTCCATCGCCTGTCTCCAGATGGCCGAATACTCGTCCGCACACGCTTCAGCATACGAGTTCGGCGTCGAAAGCTCGCTCGCCGGGCGTGTGGGAAGGGGAGGGTTCTCGCGCGGTGGGGCTTGGTGGAAAAGTACATGTCCTATACCTTCCCGCGCTGCCATCAACGACAGCAGCCCATGCCCCATAGCCTCGCGGTTCCGCGCAGTCTCCCCTCTTGTCCGCCCCCTCAGCACATCTCCACCTTCCGGATGTCGCCCAGCTTCCCCCCTGGCCCGATCACCCTGCACACCGCCATCACCCTCCTGGTGTCGTGCGGTCTCCCCCCTAGTCCGCCCTCTCCGCACAGCGCCACCGCTCTCCTGGTGTCGTGCAGTCTCCCCCCTTGTCCGCCCCCTCAGCACATCGCCATCCCCCGGGTCCGGGATATAATAACCCAGTGCCCGGGCAGCACGCTGCGAAAGCTGTGGCTGCGGTGACTGCTGCGGCGGCGACGGCGATGATAACGGCGGGCGACGGCGGCGGCGGCGGCGGTGGCGGTGGCGACGGCGGCGGCGGTGACGGTGGCTGTAGCGGCGGCGGTGACGATGACGGCGGCAGCGACGGCGACGGTGACGGCGATGGCGGTGGCGACGGCGACGGCGGCGGCGGCGGCGGCGGTAGCGGCGTTGATGACGGCGGTTGCGGCGGCAGCAGTGGAGATGGGGACGGTGGCTCGGGCCATACGTCGGGGCCCCTCAGAGGCTCCGGCGCACCCGGCGGTGGTGGCGACGGCGACGGCGGCGGCGGGGAGCTCTCCTCCTCCGAAGGCAGTAACCCCACAAACGGTTTCCTCGGGTGTTCCCAAGTGACGTCACGGGAGAACGACCTTCGGCCAGACATCAGCAGGATCTTGCTGCAGTCAGCTGCGTGGTGGTTGCCGCCGTTGAGGTAGAAGCAAGCCTCCGCCTTCGGCTCGGTCTTCAGGGTCCTCCTGACGTGGTGGAAGCCCGGCTTCAGAAACGGGAGCAGCCGCGCAAACGGTGGTCTCCCGTAGAATTTTCGGTACGGCGAGTGCATTTCCGGCTTGTCCCTTACCCTCGCCGTCATGTTGATCACATCGCTCGCGTACACGCATGACTCAGCCCAGAGGGGCTGCGTCGCCGGCATCCTTGCATCGCCGAACAGGCGGGTGGCCTCCAGGCGGGACGCCATTGCAAGCTCCAGCGTCATGGCGATCCGTCGCTCGACCACCCCGTCATGCTTCGGAGAATCGACGGGCGTGTACTCGCGGCGGATGCCGTGGTGGTTGAGCAACTCCACGAACTCCGCCTTGGTGAACTCGGTGCCGTTGTCCGAGCGAAGGCACTCCACGATGGACGGCACACCCTTCGCGTTGATGTCGGCCAGGAAACCAGCGAAGACCTTCGGGACGTCGGACTTCCGCTTCAAGAAATACGGCCATCCCAGTCGCGAGTAGTCGTCGACGATCATCATCAAGTATGACGCACCGCCAGCAGACGTAGGCTGTTGTCCCGACAGATCCACGAACAGACGCACCAGAGGCCTGGTAGAACGGCATTCGGTCGTCCACGGCACCGCCATCCTCCTCCCTTTCGCCTCAGAACACCCAGCACACGGAACCAACTCCCCAAAAACCTTAATGTCCATCTGACGTGCCGTCTCACGGAGAGTGTCAGCATGGGAGTGGGCAAGGGCAACGTGAAGGTCGTTAATATCGATCCTCCTCATTTTTCCAGGAGCCAAAACAGCGGCAGCAATCGGGGTCTCTACAATCCGCGTGGCGTCTACGTATGAACCCGCGTCCCCACGTACGAAAGACAGCTGTCCATTCAACGTGTGAGCTCCCTGAGCATCAAGTGTCACCGGGCATTTCAACATTACTGCATGAAGCGAAAATAAATTGAAGCGAACACCGGGTACGTATGCTACGTCCATCAGCCTAACTTGAACGTCACCCTGAAAGCTGTGCATCACAATTGGAATCTGGCCGAAGTACTCTATCTTCAGTGACCTCATGTCACCGACCACCAAACGGCTCTTACCAGGGGGAGGGGGAGTACAGTTTACCATCCCAAAAGGGTTGCCAGTCACATGAAAAGTTGCTCCCGAATCCGCTACCCACTCTTCTCTCCCATTAACCCAAAACAAATCATCATTCGCCTTGCCTTGGTGCGCAAACTGCGCGGTGAGGAGATGCGGATCGAACGTTGGCGTAGGGTTGCCGTTGTTCGCTGGGCCAGGGGAGGGGGAAGTGCTGAAGGAGGGGTTGCTGTGGCGGGGAAGCTCCGGCCGAGGTATACCCACCACTGCCGTAGGGCGTCTCCTGCAGCCAGCCAGCCACCTTGAGAAGCGGCACCCGGGAAAGCGATATTCATTTGCGCGGGAGCTGCCTGGCATTCCGCGGCGTGGTGGCCCGGTCTGCCGCACCGGAAGCAGGGCCCCTTGCGCCTCCATGTGTTGTTCGGTGGGGGACCCCAGCCTGCCGGAGTCGCTGCGGGCGGCGGGGGCATCGGCGGCAACGTCCCTGGTGGTGGGCCGGTAGGTACCCAACCCATGGGGGGGACTACTCCACCCGTACCGAAGGGGTCTGGGACTGAGTCATCCCAACGGTACCTGCAGGCCACGGCATCCCAACGCCATTTGGGGCCGGTTATCCCCCCCGACGAAGCTCCTCCCCGGTTGCCACGTTGCTGATGGGGACGGTGCTGCTGCTGCTGTTGAGGACGCTGCTGCTGCCGTTGCTGCTGCTGCTGCTGCTGAGCTGCTGCTGCTGCTGATATTGCTGCTGCTGCTGCTGATACTGTCGCTGGAGCTGCTGCTGCTGCTGCTGCTGGGGCTGCTGCTGTCGTTGGGGCTGCTGCTGTTGCTGCTGTTGCCCATCCTTGAGCCTCCCACCTCTCCTGTTCCTCCTTCCCCCTCCTGGACCCGCACCTCCTCCACCGGCAGGCTGCGCACCTCCGGCGTACAAGGCATGCTGATCTACCACTCCCTGCACGCCCAACGCCCTAGAAACCATCTCCTTCTCTACCTTGTCGTTAGCATACGCGTCACGGATGATCTCATCGATCTCGGAGCGGGGGATGGAAGGGCGGGAAAGAATGGACTTGCTTTGAATAGTATACAAAGATGAGAGGTTGGTGACAATGTGGCGGTTCACTTCCTCCGTACTCTTACCACATCCTAGCATTGCCAGCTCATCTGCAGCCTTGTCTACCCTTCCTAGGAATAGCAAGGGGTTTTCATCCTCGGCCATTCTAATTGTATCAAATTCCCTCCTCAATCTATGAGTTGCGGCTATCGTCTTCGGCATATAATAGTCTTCCAACTCCTTCCAAGCACCACTCGGAGACATTGCCTTTTGCATTCTAAACTCTGCCATATCGTATCCTGTCATGGCCTCCATCATCAATCCATATACCAATCTCGCGTCCCTAATCTCCTGGGGGGAATGTCTGGAGGCTAATTCCTCCGGCGAAACCCTCATGTCACCCACCATAACTGGGTTTGCTGTGCTACTGAGTACATGCAAGCACCCAAGCGATGATAGGTATGCCAAAAACTTACTACGCCACATGCTAAAGTGGGCCTCTACGTTATCGAACTTCGGGGGTCTCGACTGGGACAAACTTGGGCGGTACAAAGAAGGTAGTGACATGCCTGATCGGGCCTCCAGCCCAGGTGTCGGCACCGTCGACGCTGCTTGTTGTCTTCCAGCAGTTCCTTCTCCTCTCGCCCCCCCACCGGCCCCCCCTTCCTTTCCTGCTCCCTGCGCGTCCCTCTCGGCGCGCAGTCTCTGCTCCTCCATCGTCCTTTCCAGGACCTCTATTTTCTTCTTCATCTCCTCTATGGTCTTTTCACTCTCCACGCTGGCTTCTTGACTGGGCATGTCCTCGAAACTAGGCATACCGAAGCAGGTTCCCACCTCTCTAGGTTGGCCTTGGCTACGCTTGCCAATAGAAGATCGCCGGACTCACTAGTGTGTTGATTGATCTCTAAAGGTATAGGTGCAGCTGGCACGGGAACGCGTGGTTGACTCCAGACAGTAACACGGAACTCCTCTTGTATCATATCCGAGCTGTCGAGTGACAGCTCATGCATCGTATGCAGATTATTATTCAACATGACGCGGGAATAAACCTCCCGTTTATCCCCCCGAATATCCGACTAAATATCCCTCTCCTATAATCCTATGTCAATATATGGAACTCCCTAATATTAGATGTAACGTCTCCGTCGTGTTTCTGAGCACAATCAATATGTTCTGTTTTTTTTTACGAGACAGTAGCATGTACCTGCTATTTACGTCACTGTGGTCTTTGTATTACGGGGGACCATAATAAAGAGGACCTGTGGTACACACAAAAACCTATATATTTACCTATTTTTACTGACAATATTTGGTCCTATTTACTATGCCCCCCAGTAAAGTGTTGGCGAATGGTATACCCTTCATGGGGAATGACCACTGCAATTACCAGGGACGTAATAATAGTATCATAGCTCTAGAGCTGCGCTGTACCTTTTGTCAGACAGTCCGGCGAGACATGGCGACCGTTGATACTTGTACGGTGGTTTTTGGTCCGATTGCTCTTGTTTCACTGCATGTCCCCGAGTCGTCACACTCTGACAGCACCCCAGGCAGCACTCCAGGCAGCAACCGCTGTAGTCAGTAGCCACGAGTTGGTTAGTGGTGGGAACGGGGGGGAACTCTATGCTGTGGTTGGGTGGATATACCCGGGGCCATGGTAGTTCAGTTTGCACATTGATTTCATTTCACGTGGGGAGAACAAGGGACTAGGCCAACCAGAAAAGAACTAGGCCCAATATTTGCAGAAGGCCTCAGGGTTTTTCAAGCCACCGAGGGGTCCACGGAAAGCTCCTCTTTACCGTTCGGAGAAAAGATGATGTTGTGGCCGTGCGCGGCCAAGAAGAGCGGGAAGTGGTACCGGGGGGTCGTCGAAGCGGCGGACTGCTTCATGGGCAGGGTGGCACAGGGACGAGGCGCAGAGAAGCCGGCTGCGCTACGCAGCTGGGGACATCAATAGCGGCGACAAGAGGAGGGGCGAGGGGGGGGGGAAGCAGTCGTACTGATACAGCTGTCGACGAAGCAAAAAAAAAACGAAAGGATAGATCGGGTGGCTACGTATCGGTTCAACTACTCCGTGAATTCGAGCAGCTTTTGTTTGATTCTTGTTGAGTTGGTCAATGGGAGGGGGCGCAAAAGCGGCAGTGCTGACACTTGACGCCGCTATTGACGAGAATAGGAAAGAGACGGCAAAGGGTGTGGCTACATATTCCCGAATCGATTTTCTAGTAGAGACTGGCACCCATGATATCATCACCGCCTGAAGTACGTTTTTCTCCTAACTCACTTCTCTCTTTCTTCTTGCTTTCTTGTCTTGTCTCTCACCTTTGTTTGGTTTCCCCTCTCCTCGCCGTCCTTATGCCGGCATCTTCCTCCCCTTCGTGTTGCTTCGTCCGTGCAGCAGCTATCTGTCCTTCTCGGGTACGTATGCTTTCCTTCCATAATAGAAGCCTTTCTGATCTTCCTGCGTCATTTGTATTGCCAGGTATGTTTCATTTCAGACTTTTTTGTTGCCTTTTGTTCTCTTTTTCTGGTCTGGCTTATGTTGTTGTGTTCTCGTACCCGGTACGCTGGCAGTTCACTTGCTTTACCCATGAAGTTGCGATTATTTTTTGTTTTCGATCTATCTCTGTCTCACAGTCTGTGACCACAGAACTATTATCTCTTTAGGAGAAGGAATCAAGACGGACACTGGATCTACAGATGAAGCTGGGTAGAACGGACGATTTAATGTGAAGACAACATACACACATATGTGCGCCTTCTTCGTCTCGTGTACGGTCACGTGGAAAGCGTCGTGCTTCTCAACCGTTTTCTTTATTTGTTTTTCGGATCTTACTAGGGCTCGAGCACCTTTGGGCGACCTCGGACTCCTTGGTTAGAGAGCTAATGCGAGAATAACAACAACAACAACAACAACAAAATGTTGCAGCAGCGTGGTCTCGCCTGGCTGATTGGGTTCGTTCAAGAGAGTTCCACAATTTGTTCCGCTCGTCGGAATCCTCGGGACCCTCAGATCTCCTGTCCAGCGGTGTTGTTGTTGAAACAGGCAACGCAAATGGTTGACGGGGTATCAAAACCCGGTCGCGGACGATATATGAATAGGTAATATGCACGATATATGACACGTGACAGGTGGGTGGGACGGTTGTGGCACATATCCGTTGACTATACTTTCTTTGTTCCTTGGGTGGCGCTGAAAAGCACCAGATGTTTTTTCTTGCTTTTGGGTCAATTTATGGTTTTCCACAACATGTGAAGGTGTCCACTGCCGGGGACGGATGCTCCTTAACCCCTAATATTCCGACAGGGAGAGCCAGCCTCCAAAAGCTCGATACCTGCACATACGAATAGCCCCTCCGCGTAGAACTGATTTGGACAGTAACCAAAAAATCATCGCACGCAACCCCCTGGCGCGCCCGGAGATGCAGCACACCATCACAACGTCCGTGTCGACGCCACCACCTCCTGACCCCCACCACCGCCCACCGCTCGTACACTACTAATCGTGCCGGCAGTAGGTAGACTCGCCCTGCAAAATAATTTACGCCACGGAAGCATGCCACAGCAGACAGATCTTGTTCGCTAGAGCCCCTCTTGGCTCTAACCAACCCTCGACGACTTTCCAGCCGGCGCTCGGTGACCCTGCTGGAAGCTGGAAGCGTCTTTGTTGGCCGGAGGAGTAATATGGTTTGACTGGGCGCAGACACGCCCTTCACGTACGTGTGGGTGATGGCTATCTGCACATACCATGGAATCGGAGACACGAAGTTCGTTCTTAAACTCCCTTGTCTTGAAATCAGTACCGATTACACATCTGCATTGGCGTGTCCTCGGTTGTGCTTGTGGGGGGGTACAAACCGACGCCCACCGGCGACATCGCACCTTCGTCCATAATCTGGACCGCCCCTCAAGGGTGGTGTGGCCGATTTCGAAGATAAGCACGGCTAGAACTGCTGCTGCGGTCCGAAGGTAAAAGTTATGATCACGCCAGCTGCAGCGCAGGCGGTCTTCTGTCCACTCAAGTGCAAGGGGCCTCGGCGCCTCGAGCCGCGCGGTTCCCATACAAGCGGGTTTTTATCTGATCGTATTGCGAGAAAAGCTCGACACGCATTGACACAAACGAGAGCAGAATTAGGGATGAGGGTAGGGGTGGGGGTGGGTGAACATGGGGGAGAGGGTTGAAGGGGGGGTGGTGCGGTAGCGGTAGCGGTGGCGGTGGCGGTGAGGGTAGGGGGAGTGGGAGCACGAAATGAAAATATTTTGATTTGCCTATTGATAGTGTTATAGTGGTGAGGTGAGCTATGGCGACCGAGGTATGGTGCCCGTGTCTCATGGATTTACTTCTGCACCAAAACAGGAAGCAAGACGGCTGGGGAAGGGGTTGAACAAAAAAACACTCATGAATTCAGCCCCGTGGAGTGTGGTAGTCATCGAGTTGGAAAATGTTGAAATAAATCGGTGCCCCATGGAAGCACGGGGTCAATCACGCGAAATCGGTGTCTCAAGACAGGTCTGCTAAGAAAACTGCAGGGAGTGAGGCTGAAAAAGAAGGCCGAGCAACACCAGCACAAAACCCAAATACCCAAGACGCCCAAACCAGGCAGCAGAAATATCTACATCCAAACTATATCAACACCCACACATCAACACCACCACCACCCTGGCACGGCGCAAGATTAAGGCGCGAGTTTTCACGATGCCTCCCCCCACTCCAAAACTCAAACATAAAGAAAAGCACAAAAAAAAAAAAAACCGTGGCACCGGCGCAAGATTTTAGGCGCGAGTTTTTACAATGCCTCCGCCAACCTCAGGTCTCAAAGACCAACAAAACACCCTGGCACCGGCGCAAGATTAAGGCGCGAGTTTTCACTATGCCTCCCCCCACTCCAAGACTCAAACACAAAGAAAAGCAAAAAAAAAAAAAACAACACCCTGCGACCGGCGCCAGATCCAGGCGCGAGTTTTCACGATGCATCCCCCCACTCCAAGACTCAAACACAAAGAAAAGCAAGAAAGAAAAAAACAACACCCTGGCACCGGCGCAAGATTGAGGCGCGAGTTTTCACGATGCCTCCCCCCACTCCAAGACTCAAACACTTGGAGAAAGAAGCAAAAACAAAAAACAACACCCTGGCACCGGCGCAAAGATTGGGGCGCGATTTTTTACAATGCCTCCCTTAACCCCAGGACTCAAAGACCAACAAAACACCCTGGCGCCGGCGCAAGAAAAATGCGCGAGTTTTCACAACGCCTGCCCTCAAGGACCTCCAAACACGTCTACGACGAGAACGCCAAGCTAGCCCCCTACGAAACGCACCAGGGAAGCCAAAAAGACACAAGCAACACAAACTTATCTGTTCTGTCTTCGTCCTGTGCGTGCCCCCCCCAGGAAGTACAAGACGACCCGCGGCGACCTCCTCCTCAGGCCCAGAAAGTACAAGACGTCCCGCGGTGACCCCCTCCTCAGGCTCAAGAAGTACATGACGACCACCCAGGCACCTGGTTTCCAAGACAACAGACAGCGAGGGATGGAGGGGGGAAGGGGAAGGGAAAATAGGGCGTAAAAATATATATATCAAATTTCGACTTGAGTAGGAAGCTGAGTCTGGGCGTGTTGGGGACGAGATGAGCGGTATTTTGCAGGCGGTTAGAGTCTCGTTCGGTAAAAATTCGCCGAGAAATCACTTTTCTTCTGTTTTGGACGATGGGCTGCTTCTAGGCTTGCAATTCACAGTGTTTCGTTGGATGTTGGGCACGCGTTGGTGTTGAAATCTGCCGTATCACGTTAACCCTGCTGTAGTTTCTAGCGAGTGGACATCAACAGTTCCTCATGTCATGTTGCGGGAGTTCCAAGTGTTTTCTACACTTCTGGCCGCACGCAATTGAGCCAGGTGCGTACCCACGTTCGATTTGCCAATGATGTGCAAGTGGCGCACACCGCCATCATCGGCTTGCTCGATGTTGCGACGACGATCGTGCAGCAAAGACGAGCGGCTTAACCCGTCAGCTATGGTCTGGGTTTCTTTTGCTATTCTGCTGTTTCCGCGGCCAGAGCTAAGCGGACGTTAGCCTGCTTCCTCTGTCGCCCTTGTTTGAGAAAGGTTTCGCAGCATGTGCGAGACAGGGTTGGGGCAAGCGCATGGAAGTTTGGGCGAGACAAGTACGCAGAATGTCAAATATGTTCTAAAACAGCGGTAATACTTCAAGATGGACTGCACTACACAGCAATATGTCGCCCCGGTGGTCTACAATATAATATTGGTGCCCTCGAATGCTGCTATTAATAGCGTTCATTTCGTGAGTCCGAATCAGTGAAATTATTTGCGAAAATAAAAAAGGAATAAACTGCTGAGAGCGCGTACAATAGCCTGGGTAGGCGCAATTCGAAGGGAGTCGACGAGGCAACAGAGGACTGACTGAGATCTTACCGCGATAAGAATGAAGGCACGGACCGGGTTGGGGAGGGGAGGGGAGGGGGGGAGGGGGGAGGTGAGCCTGCTATTAATATGTGGCTCCGGATCTAGGTTACGACTACGTGCAATAGTATGGAGAGAGAGTGGAAGGGTGAAAATAGTACAAAGGAAGAGGGGAAAAAAACAGTCCCACAGATATACAATTTGACGCGAGTCCACGAGGGAACAAGGGGCTGAACCCTTCTCTCGATCAAAATGCAAGGTGCGTACGGTGTGAGCGGGGAGGGGGATAACAAGGGCCTGCAATGTGGCCCCGAATCTGGGTTACGACTACTAATTTTATTGATTAAGTATTAACAGCAGGGAGCACGAGCAAGAAGGGCGAGGATAATGCTGTAGTACAGTGATACGGGGATGGAAAAAAAATGAAAAAAAAGGTTGTACGACAAAAAAAAAACAGTAAAAAGAGTGTACATACTCGTGCGACAAGAAAGAAAAAAAAGTACCTGGTACAGGAAAAAAAAAAGCTGCAGCATGTATGTGCCTGAGAGTACCTCCGCGTACTGGCATAGACCATCGACAGGGCTTGACGGTGGTCCTATACTGTAGTTCTCCAGTTGTGCAGCAGCAGCAGCAGCAGCGGCGGCGGCAGCAGCAGTGGGCGAAGGACACATGGGTGCAGGGAGGAGAGAGAGGGAAGAAGGGGTGCATATTGTATACGTACTACTTTAGTAGTGCTGGTGGCGATGGGATGGCGTAGGGCAGTGCGTACAGGAGGCAAGCGTGGCGCGTGTTCTTCGAGTCCGCAGGCAGAACCGAAAGAGCAACAACGACAAACAGCGGTGGGCATCATGTATGTGTGGGAATCGCAAAACATCGTTTGGAACAAACCATTTCTTTTGCGCCTGCGCGCGCATATATGATCGACATAGCGGCAGAGACTGCGGGGACGCGTGTTCATCAAGTACAGAGGCATCGCATGGAAGCTGTCTGTGCTGCTGGGCTAGCGAGCGAGAGGTGCACACGAGCGAGCTAGAAGAAGCTGATGGGCGCATTGAATGGAGAAAGAAAAGCTCCATGGCATTGCTTTTTCGTCAGCACCAAGCACCCCAGACCTCGCCGCTCGCCATCGAAGCAGCAGGACAGAGGTATAAACAGACGATGCAGTTCTTGTACCTGGGCGGTCTTGTCGTCGCAAGCGCTGACATTATGCCAGAGATCACACGACGGATCCGACTCGCATGGGCATGCTACAATCGGTTCAAACGGAAGCTGTACGATATGGAGGATGCCCCGTTCACCCTAAAAGTGCGCATGCTAAAGGCCGACGTGATAGAGACCCTGCTGTACGAGTGCGTGACGTGGACTCTTGGCCAGGAACACTTCTCTGAGCTCCGAACGGCACACCGCAAACTCCTCCTACGGATCATTGGCTTCCATCGTCGGCAACGCACTGACCACCTCATGTCGTACGCCAAGACTCTCAAAAAGGCACACTGCGAGAGCGTTGAGACGACCATCCGTAAACGACGCCTCCTCTGTGTGGGGGGCGTCCAGCGGACGACCAATGAGCGGCTGACCCGCCGAGTGATGTTTGGGACGATGGCTGGCGGGAAGAACCCAGGACCAGGCCGACCAGAAAATAACTGGACCCAATATCTCGCAGACGACCTTGGGGTTTTTCAAGCCACCGAGGGGTCCACGGAAAGATCCTCTTTGCTGGTCGGAGTAGAGACGGTGTTATGGTCGAGGGCGGCTGAGAAGAGCGGGAAGTGGTACCGAGGGGTCGTCGAAGCGGCGGACTGTTTCATGGCGAGGTGGCACAGGGACGAGGCGGAGAGAAGCCGGCTGCGCCACGCAGCTGAGGGAGCCAGGAGCAGCGACAAGGAGGGGGGGGGGGGGGGGGGCAGCCGTACCGACACAGCTGTCGGCGAATGCAGAAACGAAATGATGGATCGGATGGCTACGTATCGGTTCGACTAGCTCTTGAAGTCTAGCAGGTTTTATTTGTTTCTTGTTGAGTTGTTTAATGCGGGGGGGAGCTCGATAGTGGCAGTTCTAACACTTGGCACCGCTATTGACGAGAGTAAGAAGGAGACGGCAAAGGGTGTGGCTATTAATAGGTTCCCGAATCGATTTTTTAGGTCAGACGGGCACCCATGTTACTATCACCGCCTGGAGTACGATGCTCTCTTCTTCTTTTGCCTTGTCTCTCCCTTTGTTTTACTTTCCCCGCCTCGCCGTCCGTATACCGGTATCTTCCTCTCCTTCGTGTCGTTTCGTCTGCGCGGCAGCTAGATGTCCTTCCTGAGTACTTATGCTTTCCGTCTAGCAACCTTTCTTATCTCCTTGCGTCATTTGTATTCTGTTTCATTGCAGAATTTACTTTGTTTTATTGTCTTTTTGTTCTTATTTGCTAGTCTTGCTTGTGTTGTTGTGTTCTCGTACCCGGCACGCTGGCACTTCACTTGCTCGACCCTTGAATTGCGTTTTTTTTTTTTTTTTTTGGTCTTCCTCTGTCTCACAGCAGTCTGTGACCACGGAGTCAGTATCTTTCTAGGATAAGGAATCAGGACGGACGTTGGGTGTACTGATGAAGCTGGGTAGAAGGACGATTTAATGTGAAGGCAGCAACAATCTAGATGAGAGGGTCGTGGACCACTGCTTGCTTTACAACCTACACATATAGCCGAGCTAGGTGGACCACTGAATATGTTTTCTTCAAGCACAGGCATTGGAGCGAGTAATGGACTGCTGCGCTGGTAAGCGAGGCCCTCGTGAGCGAGAACGGAGCGCCCTAGTAAGCGACAACCTTGGACGGGAAATTGGAGAGAGTTGGCGCCAAAAACTATTAATACCAAGGTCCAAGGCATGCAAGCCAAACCACCAAACGCGACGAAGCCCCTGTCCTACTGTAGCTTTGCACTCGGCGCGGAGCGATCGCGCAAACAAGAACTCTAGAGCACCTACCTACTATGATACCTACTACGGAGGTCTCGCTCTCAAGAGCTAGAATAATGTGCAGCTCAACCGCGCGAGCGGTGGCCGCTCGTAGCCACTGCCGAGCAAGACGGAGAGCATCACGCGAGCGAGTCTCTCCACTGCAAGAACAACACATTCACCTACCTCTCTCTCAGAACATCGGAGGGAGTGGACGCCCTCTTGCTCGCCGCCCGAAGAGAAGATAGAGAAGACCCGTCACTGGAGAGCAGAGAAAGGGCTGATGTGATGATGTGTCTGTCGACAGAGTGGCACCAGCAGCTGGGGAGCGCAGGCGGGCGTGCTCGGGTCCACGGAAGACGAGTCGAAGCAAGCAGGCAGGCACCCACGATGGACCCCAAGCAGAACAAGAACATGTTTTCCCCTTCCC
This sequence comes from Macrocystis pyrifera, assembly GCA_031763025.1. NCBI lineage: Eukaryota > Phaeophyceae > Laminariales > Laminariaceae > Macrocystis > Macrocystis pyrifera. The sequence goes on from JASSKH010000030.1 coordinate 4,211,684, forward strand.
CGCGAACACGATCTCATCGGGCGGTCACCCATGCGCAGGCGCCCCGTAGCTTTGTCCTGGCCAGGCAGGCAGGCAGGTCTGCGGTGATCGCTGTGCTTGCGGAGGGGGGGGTCGTCAGCTTGCGTAGCTGAAAGCAGGAGAGATGTGATAGTGCTGGTGGTGCTGAGAGGAAGGTCAGAGGGAGACTGACAAAGTGCGCGCGAAACGATGGGGGAAAAAATGGCCGTTGACCGTTGGTCTTGGGTGTTGCATGTATGCGCCTGGCGTGATTGCGCTTAGCATGTATGTGATGTCCGATTATTTTGGACATATTGTCTCTTATTTGGGTATCATGTTACTTTACACTTGGCATTAGAGTTGTTTGCCCCCAATTCGGGACTGCAGTGCTGAAGGGGTTGATGTCATATAAACTCAAGATAACCGAAAAGCATTTATTTAATGCCCGGTGAAATACGTCAAATAAGCAGAGATATTTAGATAAGAATGATATGACTCATTACCTATACATGATATCCTTGACTAAAATATAGAGGATCGACCAAACCCAACACCAAGATCCATCCCCTCACACTAAAGTCAGTATAATAATACCAAAAAACGCCTTGACGCCGCGCCCAATCCCGTGACAGCAGCAGTCTTCGTAGATGAACAGAATTTTCTGAAAGATAATAATACGGAGAACATCGGTTTTGATTTGTCGTGTGATACTGCTGAGCTTTTTTTCTGGAGAGTTCTTCGCTTCTGTCCCTTAGTCTTTTTTGGAACAAGATTCATCGTTGATCAATCGAAACATTTCTGAAAGAAGAAATACCCGGATACAAAGGGAACCTATGCACAAGGTCTATCTATCTTATATCTACGTTATATGGTCGGAAGGCAAGCATGATAATAATAATTAAAATCAGACCAACTACTTTGCACTCGTACACACACTCACTCGTGTACTACTGCTGCTGTCTGTACACATGATGAAACCACAACAAGACACAGGGTATATATCATCATAACACTAACAAACTCAAGCTGCGAACGATCGGTGCTCTTCTTGATAGCGGTCGCTTGCCTCGTCAACGTCTCGTCATCGCCATCAACATCATCAATCGATCATTGATTGGTGTTGTGTGTGTTGTTCTTCACATTAAACCGTTCTTTCTACCCGTCGACATCCAGCACAGCCAGTGTCCGTGCCGATTCTTCAGTCCTAGAGAGATACAAGTTATGTGGTCACAAAGCTACGCCACAGAGATACTACGTTGCCAGGTATGCAGTAAGCGGAGTGGGCAATGCAATGCCACGTCATCATACTGGATACGACAGGCACGACATACACATTCTATGAAATAGAGAAACGAAACGAAACAAAGAAAAAGAAAACAAAAACAAAGACAAATCGAAAGAGAAAAGAGACAAGAAAAGTATAAGAAACAAACTTTCGTGCCCCCCCCGCAGGGGATGTGGCAGACACTTGAAAAGAACGAGCTGGAAAAAAAGAAAAAAAGAAAACACCACTACGTGCAAACGAAGTAAGACTAATAACCAAGGGAAAACAACAAGGAAACCAAAGCACAAAGGACCCTCCAGGTAGCGGCAGCAGTTTGTGCTATGAGTAGCATATAGCCAGGTTCTCCCTGCTAGTCCGCCTGGTACCTTGCTGCCTAGTCTGCCGTCTCCGTCCTGCGTTCGTCAACTATGCCCCGCCCCTCGGCGTCAGACAATACGAAACAGGCAAGGCAAGCTCTTCATCCACCCACGCCACACGACTTCCTTAATTAGACTCATCAATACAAGAAAGGAAGAGAAAGAAGTAAAACGAAAAACCATAGATGAAAAAAGGAAGACAAAGGAAGACCACGTTTAAACCAGCTGCACCAGTTGGCGGCACGAGTAGTATAGACATGTTCTACTTCCTAGTCGGCCTGGTGCCTTGCTACCCTGTCAGCCATCTCCTTCCTACCTTCGTCCACCGCAGTTTCCCTTCTATTCCTCCTGATCCCCCCCCTCCCCGCATTCCCTGGATCGGGTTTCCTGCCATTCCTATTGTTGCCTCTCCTCCCCCCATTCCCTCGGACCACCCACGGCGGATGCGCGGCGCTGCCTACTTAGCTCAACCTCATCCTCGTGCCCCCTCACCATGATCCGTTCGGCTGCTTCGGGGATCCCCCGGTACCACTTCCCCGCCTTTCTCGCTGCAGTGGGCCGCAGTGTGGTCTCAACTCCGAACACTAAGGGGGCAAGTTCCGTTGACCCTTCGGTTGCTCGGAACTCCCCAACCAAGTCTTCAACTGTCCGCCAGGTCTCGGGTTCTCCCCACCAGCCATCGTCCCGAACATTACCCGACTCGATAATCGATCCTTGCTTTGCCGTGCCACGCCCCCCGCAAAGAAGAGCCGCCGTTTACGAAGGGTCGTTTCGATGCTCTCGCAACGTGTCATCTTGAGGGCCTTCGCGTACGAGAGGGTGGTATGGTCAGTACGAAGTCGGCGCTGGACGCCAATGATTCGCAACACGACTTTGTGGTGAGCCGTTCGAAGCTTGGCAAAGTGCTCCGCTCTGAGGGTCCACGTCACAAACCCATACAACAGGGTCTCATACCACCTCGGCCTTCAGCTTTCGGACTTTCAGGCTAAGGGGGGCGGCCGTCCTATCATACAGCTCCGGGCCGAACTATTTGAAGCGTGCTCGCATGAGACGGATCCGTCGGTCGATTTCGAGCGAGAGGTCAGCGTTTTCGTGGATAATGCCGCCTAGGCTTAAGAACCGGGCCATCTGCTTATACCTCTGGCCTGCTGCTTCGATGACGAGCGATGGTGCAAGGGTTGTCTGGTCTGGTGTGTTTGTAGAAGCATTGTCTCTGTCTTCTTTTCCAACACCGTGAGGCCTGCTGCTTCGAAGGCAGTCACGATGACTGTCATCATTTTCGCGAGCCCCTCAGCCAACTTCGAGACAATTCCTGCGTCATCGGCGCACAACATGCCCCATACAGCCCTTCGCACGCACGCCAACGACTCCTGCTCCTCCGTTCCGACTACTCCAGCATCACTGAGTTGGACCAAGTCCCTTGCGATGGCTTCGTCTTGGCTGAAGCGTACTACAGTAGTACGACGTGAAACGCAGCAGCGAAGAACGCGTTGAACAGTAACGGTGATGGCACACAGCCTTGCCGCAGCCCCTGCGTGACATCGAACCATTCCGAGTGCTCGCCATCATCCGTACGCATGCGAGCCCGCATGCCATCGTGGAAATTACGGACAATTCTCAGCATCTTGGTTTGTTCGCCAAAGCGTGTGTGTGTTCTTCACCGTTCTTTCTACCCGTCGACATCTAGCACAACCAGTGTCCGTGCCGATTCTTCAGTCCTGGAAGAGATACAAGCTATGTGGTCACAAAGCTACGCCACGTATGAGTACCTCCCATAGCAGCTCTCGGTCGACAGAGAGTCGTACGCTTTCTGCAGGTCGATGAAGCAAACATCCTGGGGGATTTCCTCTGTCGTCCGAGTTCTTGCAACCGGCGCACGAAGAACAACATATCAATCGTTGATCGTGCGGGGCGGAAGCCGCACTGTTCCTCCGCGAGTAATTCCTCGGTCTCGCAATAGTTCTGAGGCGGGACGTGTTATGGGGGAACCGTGGTCTCAGGACGGGGGGCCGCGATGGCAGTTGCATCCAACAACGACCAGTGCAGTGCCACCGATGCAACGCGTACGGGCACTTCCAGCGCGCTGCCCCCAACAAGCACAGAAGGGCCGTCCAAAGCAGGGGAAGAAGAAGAGGAAGAACAAGCGAGGCAGTGGTAGGAGTACTCAGCCAAAGTGGTGCTCCTACCCCAAAACCACGATGCACAGCGATGCTGAGTGTCAGAAACAGCAGGAGCTCCGAGAGCACAAGCAGAAGAAACTCCAAGGGTTGGCTGCGAACCTGGCGCTGCTACAGTCAGCTGGTCAAGCCAACTTCTCCAACACCGGGAGCGCTCACCTGACACACTCGTCTCCGACTCTGGCACAATCGGCCCAGTCCGAGCCGACTACGTCTGGGTTCTCCTTTAGCGCCCTAGGTGCTTGCTTGGCAGAGGCCGCCTCGTAGTCTGCCGCTTCCCAGACACCTCCGGCGTCGTCAGCTGCCAAACCAGAGTCACTTACGCAGGACCACCACCTACCTTCAAGGTTCTTCGGTGTATTCATGGCGAGTCCTGCAGGGTTGTCGCTTGCTCCTTTCCGCTCTGACGGATCATCCCTCCGTATGGTGGTGGACAGTGAAGCTCGACCGATAATTACCTCGACCCTACGCTTACACCAGGAGTGCGGGCTCACATGCGCGATGTCGAAGACCTTCGGGTCCCACTTACGATAGTCACCGCCAGCCAGCATCTCCTGCAAGGCGTTACTAATGGAACTATCTTTGGTGCCGTCACAGACGACAGTGGGAATGATCGGCACGTCTCCTTTCGCGTCGTTATGATACCGGGGCTGGGCACCAACCTCTTTTCCGTGACGGCGGCGATGCTGAAGTGGGTGGCGACGTTGTTTCATCCGACCAACACCAGGTTGGAGTCGGGGGGCGTGGTTATCCCGATGCAGACCCTCGGCGTGGACGACACGACAGGAACGATCATGTGCTCCATAGAGGTGAAGCTTAGGGGTGCGCTGGGGGGCAGATGGTCCTCGGGGACACCCCTGACGGCGTTGCTTTGACAGTGGGGTCCGCTGATCTCTGGCACCGACGCATGGGGTATATCAACAGCAAGAGCTTGAACGTCCTGAAGAAGGCACCCGTCAATGGCATCGACTACACCGGAGACATTAAGGACTGTAGCGTCTGCCCGCTCGGTAAGAGCACACAACAACCTCATCCTAAGCAGGCCACATACGGCGTTTTGCGCCCATTTCAGCACGTTTTCATCGACACTCTTGGCCCCTTCACACCTTCAGCGTTGGGCGGTTTCAAGTACGCCACCAAGTTCGTTGACCAGCAAACCAACTGGAAGGAGATCGTTCTCATGAAGGACAAGACCTGTTCTGTGGATTCCCTCGCGTTGTTCAACAAAGGGACTGTGATTCCTACTGGTGAGCGCATCCACTGCCTCCGCGGGGATCAGGGTACGGAACTAAAGAGTGCGGAATTCCGTCAGTACTGTCAAGACGTTGGCATCAAGCTGGAGTTTGCCTCTCCGAACACCCCTCAGCAGATTGGTGCGACCGAGCGTGCGGGCCGAACGATTGTGAATATCGTGCGCAACCTGCTCGGTGACTCGACTCTACCGAACTTCCTTTGGGGGGAGCTGATGCAGACGGCTGTTTACCTGAGCAGCCGGACTCCTCACGCAGCCCTGCAAACCGGGACGCCGTGCAAGGCGCTCTACGGCAAGGATGCCTACCTCGGGCACCTTCGGGTGATTGGGTCCAGGGCGTTCGTGCACATCGAGACTCACACCAGGAAGATGGAGCACCGTGCTTGGGAAGGACGGCTTGTCGGATACAGCATGGACAGCAAGTCGTACCGGATCTACAACTCTGAGACGAGACGTGTGCGGGAGAGTCAACATGTTGTATTCATTGAGACGCCTTCCGTCGTGCCTTCGTCGGATGAGGGTGGTTTCGACGACGGGGAGTTCACATACGACGACCACGACGACATGGTAAGAGACGTGCGAAACCATACTTGCAATCATTCAGTTGATTCCCTCTCTCCTGATCATGTCGTTGGGGAATCGCCTGTGACTGAACTCCTCGATCAAATTCGTGAGACAACCAACCGTGACCTCGGGCTAAGTCCTGCTGGATCTCCTCCTGCTGACGGTGCGCCTGGGATTTCCGGTGGTACACCTGAGGGAGATAGCCCTGCCTCGCCTGGGGGAGTAAGTCCCCCTGAGTTGGGCGAAGGTGCGTCTCCTCCTGGTTCGTCACCTAGTCCTGCGACGCCGCTTGGTTCATCGCCTTCTAGTCCCGCTCCGTCTGGTGCTGCATCGCAAGATGGCTCTGCGCGTGGGCGTGGTTCGTCTCGTGGTAGCCGAAGTGCGCGCGGTGACTCTCCGCGTGGTATATCTGCGCGGGGAGGCATCACGCCTCGCGGGTCGGCAGGTGGGGCAGGTGGACGTGGTTCCTGTGGTGGACGAGGTTCCACGTCGACACGTGCAGCCACCAGGTCGACTACGAACATCCCCAACGCCAAGACCGTTCGCGAGATCCGTCGTATCTCATACGCATTCAACGCGAGAGGGGAGTTTCCTGATGTCGCCCATAGGGACGGCTCGTTCGGTTTCACGGAATATGTGTATGCTGTGAGGACATCTCAACCGGGTGTTCCACGGACGACCCAAGAAGCACGGGCCATGCCGGATGGTGTGCAATGGAATGCAGCTGCCGAACGCGAGATAACGAGTCTTAAGGAGCGAAAAGTCTACAAGCTCGTCCCGCGCACGGCAGTTCACCCTGGGAGGGAGCGGATTGAGTCCAAGTGGGTGTTCAAGCGTAAGGCAGACGGATCCTTCAAAGGATGTCTGGTGGCTCAAGGCTGGAACCAAGTGCCTGGACTTGACTGCAGCAGCATATTCGCTCCGGTGTGCAGGCTACAGAGCGTTCGGCTGGTAGCGTGCGTAGCCGTGGAATTCAACCTTGATTTGGATCACATGGACGTGTCCACTGCCTTTCTTTACGCAGACATCCAAGAGAAAGTGTTCGTCGAACAGGCACCTGGCTTCGAGGTCAAGAACAAGGATGGAGGTGATCTAGTCATGCAGTTAGAGAAGAGCCTTTACGGGCTGGCCCAAAGCCCCGGGAACTGGTTCCACACCATCGACCCCGTCCTTGTTGAGATCGGTTTCGCTCCGCTAAAGTCTGACACGTGCGTCTACTTGTACAACCACGACGGTGTCCAGATCATCTTGACGCTCTACGTCGACGACCTTCTTTTAGTCGGCAACGACTCGGACCCCATCTCGATGGTTAAAAGTCCACCTCTTGCTACTTGATGATGCTGGAAAAGGCATCGATGAGCTTCAAGTCGGGGCCACAAAGTCTGACTGCCATGTCGACCATGGAGGCGGAGCTGGTTGCGTCGGTGCTGGCTATGAAGGAAGCAGTGTTCTGTTCGAACATGCTGACTGAGCTTGGGTTCGGAAGGGAGTTTGCGCAAGTGCCGCTGTACTGCGACAACACGGCAACGCAACACGCGCTGGGAAACCGCTCCGTCAGTTCAAGGACGAAGCACATCGTCCTACGCTTCTTTTATATCCGAGAGCTGGTGTCGGAAGGAAGGATCTCCATCCACTACATCCCGACCGACAGCAACCCTGCCGACATCGACACGAAGCACCTCAAGAAGCATACCCCTGCCGACATTGGCACGAAGCACCTCAACAAGCACCGCTTCAAACATCTACTAGGCATCATCGACAACCTCAACGTGAATGACTTCATCAACAACAAGTTCATATAATTGTGTTATATGTTTGTGTGTGTTTTTTTTGAATCTGTTCTGTCTGTGTGAATCAGATTACTTTTTCAGTAGTCGACATTCGGTCTCGCACCATCACTGGTTGAACGAGCCATGTAGGATTGAAAGTTATGGTAAGTTGGTTTGTGGAGGAAGCAATAGCAAGCACTTCTTTTGCAAGCGCATGAATGTATTGTAACACGTACAATATATGAGGTATCACTTCGTACTTTAGGGTACTTCAGTGATAGAAACGCATGAAACGAATTGACTTACTACGCATGCAACGAACATGCTTGCTTGATTTAATCATCACTAATTTGGTACAATTCAGAGCAACTTTCATTGAGGGGGAGTGTTATGGAAATGTTAGCACATAGCCAGTATGAGTCAATGTTCAGTAGCACTGCTCTTGTATATCGTAGATCTCATATGTGTCTGTCCGAATGTAACGTACGTATGTGTATGCGGAGGAACTACTTCCGTAGAATACTCTGCTTGCTAGCCGAATTTATTACTCTTTCGTGTGGATCGTAGCTGTCCTGGTCAGCTCTGGCAAGCAGCCATCGTCTGGGTTCCTGCATACTCTGCGGTTTATATCTGTATATGTTCGCTAACTAAGCGCCAGTGTTACAATATCTCAACATCTTCTCACAGTGGAAGGACTCTCGTCTTCCAGGCTACCCTCTCGGACGTGTCATCACCTCGACTAACGTCGACGACACAGCCTGATCAGCCACCGTGCCAGGGTATATCACAATATCCATAATAGGACGCGACGATTTTCATCAAAACTTTGCCTGCGTGGGCAACAAGCGAAATCCCTCTGTAGTTGTTGCAGTCAGTTCGGTCCTTTTTGTGAAGGACCTTGATGATCGCATCTTTCCATTGCTGGGGGACTTCTCCTGTTACCCAAACATTGACAAGGATGTCGTGAAAGCACTGGGCGAAAGCGGGGTGGTCGATTTTCAGGAGTTTGGCCGGGAGACCATCTGGCCCGACAGCTTTCCAATTTTACATCCCTTTAAGTGCTTCCGTCATCTCGTCCATAGATGGCTCATCTCCGAGCGACAGTTAAAAATCGGTCGTGGCGGCAAGAGGTCGATGATCGCGGGATTGAGTTGAAGCGATTTCGTGTTCAAGAGTTTGTGGTAAAACCCCCCCCATCGTTCACGAATTCGCACCTTATCCCGTAACAGCGTGCCATCCTCGTCCCTAATGAACTGTTCGCTCCTCGCTTTAGTCCCTTCCAATCCTACCGTACTCTTAAGGTGCTTGTAAAAGCCTCTCTGGTCGTTGTTCGCTAGAAGTCGTTCGGTTTCGGCGAGGTACGCTTCGAAGTACGCATGCAGTCCTGGGGCAATCACCTTCTGCAGGTCCGCACACGCAGATCTCATTGTCTTCCACGCGGTTCTATCCTGGGCGTGGGCACGCAAGAATTGTCGTGCATCACGTGAAGAAACACACACACAACTTCGTATAATATCTCGTGTTATCACCTCCGTTGTTGTTTCCCCTGCTGCTGCCGCTTCTTGTTATTTCGTCATTTCTACGACAGCAAGTTGTTGCAGGAGAATTTGGAAGCCGAGGGAGCGGAGCGGGTCGGATGTACATGCGCACACACGAGGGCGATTCGGAAAAGCAAAATGTCGTCTAACAAAGGGTCCTGGTACTGCATTACAGCAGTAGTAGTATAAAATGTACTGGTACGCATTTACTCTGCGACAAACTTGTTTTTACCTCTGTCTGCGGTATAAATGTGTGCTGTTAATATTAGTATTTTAGTACCTGGAACCTGCACAGACAGGGTTGCACTGCCGTGCCGTAGAATGAACACTATAACTGCAATAAATAGCACCGGAAATTGTATTACGTAGTCTAGACGCGGGGGCTAAACCAAGCATCACAGTGCGGCGCTTATCGTCCATCTACATTCTGATTTTTCAAGCTACTATTAATACATCAGTAGTAGTCGGTAGCAGGTCTGCCCTTTTTCACCAAAGCACGAACCCGCGAACCAACCAACAAGAGGAGCACGCGGCATCCTGGCTGTGCACATGTTGCAACATGCTACCGGCCGCACTCCGCGATCCCCCTAGGTGAACAAACGACATCCCCCTGGGCCTCTCTCTGCAGAAAACAAAGTATTTAACTGCATGTGCATGCATGCCAAGGTAAAAAGTCAATTATGAGGCCCTACCCTTCTCATCAAGCGTGAAAATCGCGGACCAACCAACAAGCGGAGCCAGCGATGTCCAACACATGCCATATTTCCCCGGCACGTACGTCCGCAAGCCCGCCGGTACGAAAGCAACGCTTCCTTGATAATCTGCAAGCTAAAATGAACCCCATACATACCAGGTACAGTAGTGCGTAAAATATGTTGTGGCTGCATCATTTGACTGGCCTTTTTTCCAGAATTTCCAAACTTTTGGAATTTTTCAATTTCCACTTCGAGTTTCCAGAGATTGGAAAAATTGGAAATGTGTTTCAAGATACATACGGAGGAGGCGTTTTGTCACAATTCATGGAAATCGTCAGAACCAAAAATACCAGGAAACGTAAGTTCAACATATAATATTTGGAAAAAAAATCAGGAAAATCTGAAAAACAAAGATTGCGCCAAAAAAAAAAAATACTGCTGTACGATAAGAACGCCCCCAGGAGTGGTCGAGACCCGCTAACTACCAACAGGAGGAGCGCGCAACATGCCCATTTCATAGTTCAAGGGTACGCACACCTCAAGTCCTACTGTACGTACGGTCCAATAGAAAAGTCTTCATGATACCCCCCGCAACACTAAAAAGTATCAGGGTACCAGGTATGTTAATGGAGTCTGCAGCATTAGGCTACGAGTACATTATAGAATATAAAACCGCCCCCCTTACGTCTCTCATCGTGGGTTGAAGACCAAGAACCAACCATCAAGGGGGGCAAGCGACGTGCCTACTTCAATTTCTCACCGGCACGCACTTCGGGAGCCCTGCGGTACAAAACTCAACGCCTCCTGGAGCCTCAGCGGTAACGGAGCTCTCAACATCAATATCACCATCACCACTATCTGTTCCTTAACCCTTTCCCTACTGCAAAAAATTACTTCCAATTCATTTGCCCCCCCCCAAAAGTGTATGCAGGTCTAAAGGAGTTTTGACATCTACCCGCACCACATAATGAGCGCGATTAGGACGCCCTACTGTTCCCCCCCCCCCCCTGCCCCTGCTTGGCCTTGAGCGCTCTGAACCTGTCCAGCCAGGAATCGATGTCATACACGTTCGCAGCGCGCAGCTTCTTCTGGAGCACGGACGGGGGGAGCGCCCTGATGATCTTCTCGCGCACCCAGATCCCCACGCGGCTCGTCAGCTGCCCGAGCTTCATCTGTTTCAAAGACTCGCGTTGCACGCTTCTCGTGTGGGCCAGACGCGCCCTCTGTCCAAGCGTGCAGGCAAACACGTACCATTATTAATTTACGGCAGTTTTTGGGGGAGATCGACGGGTGAGCAATATACGAACCGCAAGGTACCTGTCGTGGATACGCAAAGCGTAGGAGGGGGGTATGCGAAACAGTGCCACCTCGTACGAAAATTTACACCGCTATCGGCTAGGGTGGTGCGTGTGAAACACATGCCGGATATTACGGGGGACGAATCCACAAAATAAAGACAACATATCTAAAAAATATACACCCCAGAAGAGCAAGTGATCGCTGCTGGTTCTTCTCTCTTGGGTCAACTCTCCATTTGTAGGGTGCGGCTTCGCCTGGGGATGGAAGCGCAGAGTAACCACCGGTAACGCCACGGTGCCGCCGGGTACGACGAGCAACTCGGCAAAATATCCGCATCAATCTAGGATTGGCGCAATCAATACGAATATACTTCGTACATATTCCGGTGTGACAAGTCGCCGCACAGAGTCAATCAAAGCACAACAACACAATAAACATATTCGAACGTACAGTAGGAAAAGTAAGAGTCGCAGCAGCGGCGACGAGTGAAACTCTGAGAAAGAGAGAGTGCGATCGATGGCAAAGCACGAAAATCCCCGCCTCTCACCTCGTAAAGGTAAAACGCCTCCACGTGGCCGTCGGGCTGACTCCAGTATTCCCCCAGCAACGTCGCCAGGACCAAGGCGTCTTCGATCGCCATGCAGGCGCCCTGTCCGTTGTTGGGGGTCGCGGGGTGGCAGGCGTCGCCCAAAAGAGTGATGTTGCCGCAGCTCCACCTGTGCACGAGCGACGGCAGCGAGACCAGAAATATGTAAGTCGATGTTGAGAGCCCACGCCGAACTCGGCCAGGCTTTGAAGACCAAAAACAAATACCTGGTACCGGTTTGCAATTTCAGCAGTACAGTAGTTGGCACCGGGATTCGACGTGTTGGTTCTCGCCGCGCGGTGAAGCATGCGAAGCAAGCAACGCTCGTTTGGATCCCCTTTCCCCTCCACTTGCTCCCCTCCCTCTAATGCATAGCATCTGTGCATGCCAGAGCATTAACCCAGTCCGCGTACGAGTATGACATAATACTTAAGGCGACAGGCTGATGACACACCATTACCAGGTTGTGTTGGTGGCCTTCCTGTACGGCTTATCGTACCGGTCTAAAGCGCCGGAACGCAGTGATCATGCCTGCTCTGTTAGCGATGCTAGTCTGACGAGACGTATGAACCAGATGCATCGCTGACCGTGGAGCGTTAAGTTCCCTGGCATGCCCCACACGTGGTGTGGGCTACCGACACGACAATGTGATTACAGTTGTTGCATACGACGAGGTGAATTGTTGTATACATGTCGCCTGCCAATCATTCACCCTTTTACACAAAATCGACCGCACGAATGAGCAAACCCTATCAATACACACCTGTCAAGCGGCGGTCTGTCTTGGATCTGGTGCGCGTAAGCGCACTCCTCGCCGGTCATCCTGGCGAACGTTCGGAGAGGCTCCGGCCACTTATCCCCCAAGGGCTCATTCTGCGCGCCCCCCTCCGTCCTCGCCGCCCCCCTCTCGCTTCATCGTCAGCTGCTTCACAAACCAGTACCCGGTCTCTCGAGCTCCGTCGATGAACCCCCAAGAGAACCGAATGCGGTCGCCGTAGACCACGCTCATCGAGCCCGGCCGCTTTTCCTCGTCGTCCTCGAACAGCGACCGCAGCCCCGCCGCCGGCGAGCCATGTTTCAGGTCCAGCACCCCCCGATAGCACACCTCGCCACCGTCGCGAGGGCCCACCGCTCGAGAAGCAGCGGCGGATCGGTCGCCGCCGCGCGGCAGGGCTCCCCCACCTTCCGCGTGCCTCGAGGCAGACAGACTGGTGGAAGCCGCGTGAACCTCCGGCCTGCAGACTGAGTGGATGCCGTCGGCGCCGACAAGGACGCGACAGGTTAGGCGCTCTTCAACAGGGCTCCCGATAGGCGCGCCCGAAGATGTTTCCACCGGCGCCGCGCTGCCGCCGCCGCCGCCGCCCCCAGCTCCTACAAGGTGCGCCGTCGCCACCATTTCTGCGGGTGGGAAAGACTGCTCCACCCGAAGCACGCGGACACCCTTGCGAATGTTGCGTTCCTCTACCAGGGGGACAAGGCACGACATGACGGCCTGCCTTCCCACTAGCCGGAACGGCTCGCCTTCCCCGTGCACCACGACGTTCATGTCGACTTCCGTGAGAATCGACTCCGGTGCGGCAGTAAGACCGACGCCGCCATCACTGCCCCCCCCCTCGCCGTCTCGGGGGCGGAGGCGGACACAGGAGGAAGAGGAAGGGGAGGGGGTGGTGGGGCGGCTTGATCCGACTGCTCGTCTACTTTGCAGATGCGGACGAGGCCGACGGGGTACGTATTTCTCTCCCAAAAGTCCGAGGCATCAGATTCCGTCGCTCCCACGCCGAGCTCCTTCAGGACCTTAGTCGCCGCCGGCCACAGGGCGAGGTCCGCTCCGTACGCGTTGTCGCGGCTGAGGCTTTTTTCTAGTATCTGCAAAACGGATATACAATCACGCGGACGCGGGGACAAACACAGCAGTGTAACCGTTTCGCGTCGTCGCCTTCAACAAACCAGCCTATTTCTACCACAAAACCAGAACAAAAAACAACAGACCTGGCATGGTTTTACCTGGTGTACACATAGCGCCCCCGAATTCATCTAACCCCCTGAAAAAATCAGAGGTTGCCTTCACTGACTGAAGCAAATAGACATCGCTTTGACTAACCCTCGCTGGGTGGGTGTCATCAATCAACCCGCAAGTGAGCCCCCGCCCCCCTTCAATTTTCAGCGCTACCCTCACCTCAAAAGGCAACCCAAGCTGCTGTAAACAGGCACCAAGCACGAGGCCTCCAACGCCACCACCGGACACAACCACCCCACAGCTTCGCTCAGAAGCAGGTGGTGTTGCGGTCGAAATCGATGATGCATCCGATGCCGAGGAAGGTGGCGGAGGAGGCCGCGGCGGAGGCTTCGCAACGAAGAACATGTAGATGAAAGGAACCAGGGGTAGGTACCTCACCGCCGCAGGGTCCAGAACCATCGTCCCGACCACTCCCGACAGCCAGTTGCCCCAGTAACTACCACCCTGCGCCCCCGCCACAGCCGCCGCGCCCGCCGCCATCGCTTCTCTGACCATCGCGTCCGCAAACACCGCGAGGACAACGCAAGGAGCATGCTTCAGGACCCGCACTACCAGTTTTTCTAGGCGGTAGGGGCGCTGTGCGTCGCTCTGTCGCCCGCTCGCCTCAGAGCTATGAATTCTGCCACCCTGCAGCTTGGGCAGGGTCAGCGAAGGGGTGAAGGCGCGGGCGATGGATAGTCCCTCCGGAGCGGAAAGGAGAATCGCGGCGAGGGTGGTGGCGGGGCAGAGGCCGAGGAGGTAGACGCAGATCGACGAGGCGTAGGCCGCCACCGTACACGCGGCTAGCATCCTGCCAAAGGAGGAGGACATCACGAAAACGTTGGAAAGAGAAAGGCGCAAGGTAACGGGTACCAGGTCGATACAAAGATTATATCATGTGTACTTGTATGTACATCATAACATTTCCGTCAGCAACAGCATAAACAAATAAAACGTTATGCCAGGGGATGGAGGGCGAATCGCCTTCGATAAAGCACCCATATATCGATACTGCGATATATCGAATCAATCGATACCATATCTAAAGCTAATATGTACAGTACCATAGCCTGCGGTTAGTCAAGGTGTTGAACCACGGTCTCCTACAGTATTTAATAGTAGCACCATTCTCTATGCATAGGATTACAAGCGCACCTCGCGGCTGTCTCCTCGCCGAGCAGCACCGGCAGCGTGTACTTCCCGCCGAGCCAGTCCGGCCTCCGGTCGGCCATATTGAGGGCCAAGAACAGCCCCACCTTCAGGAAAAACGCGGGGACTACAAGCACGGCCAGTATCCTGTGGAACAACAGCGGCGACGATACTTCGAACGACGCCGACTGCACCAAGACCGCAAGCTGAGGAAGGAGGACGTTGGTCGCGACGGAGGCCGACAGCTCCCCGAGCCCTCGGTGGTTGCACTTGAACGGAGGACCGCTGTACTGGTGCGCGATGAAGAGCAGCACCGTCCCGATCAGCCAGCAGCGGCGAGGCAGGGCGTAGGCCAAGATGGTTCCCGCCGCGGCGAGGCAAGCGTACCCCAGCGCGAAGCACTGCTCTGGAGTGACATCGCCGGACAAAAGCACCTTTGATCCGCCGGTCAGCGGACCCGCGTAGCAGTTGAGCCTGTCGGAAAGGAGGTCGTAGTACTCGCCTGGGCACAGGAGAGATCGGCAGAAGTAAACAATAACGACAGGGGTTATCAGACACCTGGTAAAATGCTGTTGTGGTGTACCTGATACCCAATCTGGACGGAAACATAAGGAACGTCTATTCATTAATACGGAGAAATAACGGTCCTGATATTTCCGTCCAGAGTGGTCTGCCATATACCGGTACAGTACTTGTACACGGTGACCAACACCATATCCATACCAGGTACCAGGTACCTGGTATGTCCGTTTGATACTACCTGGTACAGATTTCCTGGTACGGTACTGCTGTTCTGCTGCGGCATAGCAGTATCTGCCCTCCCGTAAGAAAACAAAAAATTAAAAAATCTAGCGTGTATATATATTTTTTTAAATCAAGAAAGTATGCAGCCTAGGCACTCGCTGTCTATATATAGGAAAAGGGTAAGAAATCCCCCATTCTCGCTCGGCGAGAATAAGGATCTGCCCTACAGCCTACAGCCGGATTTCAGGTTTGTCTCGAGGGGGCCGATACTGCTGTATCATACCAGGTACCAGCATTTACGAGTCAGTATATTACGAAGCGCGAAACAAACAAGAGCAGAGGTTACAGAGTCGTGTTCCCTGGTACCCGGATACAACACGAAGCAAAACAACGCAGCAAACCCCGTATTTCTGTACTATTATTGCTGTATGTACGACAGGGGGACAACAAACACATCGTATTCATGTACTTTTCGATCTGTTTTTCTTTCATCTTTCGATTTTTTCTATCTTTCAACGCCTACTACGAGCTGGTTCCAGGAAGAAACGTGACGTTCCATCTTCACTTCTTTGCACCCTGGTTTGGGTTTGGAGAGTTGGAACACGAACTTGGCATGTTTGTACGTCACGAGGTGATGTTGAAACACAATGACGGCCTTTTTTTGGTACCCTGTGGGTAGTTTTTTCGTTCTGTGCATCTTAACGATTTTTTGGTGTTTTGAAGCAAATCTGACCCTAAAAAATAAAATGCACGGACAATATATATTTTTTAAAAGGCTACCAATGCGGTTGTTCGTCTGGTCACGAGGAAACACAACGGTGGCCTTTTTTATTTATTCCCTGTGGGTATTTTTTTCGTTCTGTGCATATTAACGATTTTATGTTTTTTTAAGCAAATCCGACCCTAAAAAATGTAGACAATATTTTTTTCAAAAAAGGCTACCAACGCGGTTCTTCGTCTGGTCACGAGGAACAACTTCGACAAGTCCTTTTTCACAACTAACTCTCAAAAACCCGTAGGGTGCAAAAATGATTCCCGTGAAGAGTAATTTCGTAATTTCTCCCTATGGTTTCCTAACGACTCAATACATTGGGCGTGCGCTATGTGCAGCTGCATCCTGCCCAAAACGTTGTGCAGGACCTGTGTCGTCAATTTCAAATTTGCACGTGGACCCAGACCAACCCGATCCCAGGCCTGACCCTAACCCCAACCCGAACCCTAACCCGAACCTCAACCCTTTGGGGGGCTCGAAGTCGGCAGGGCCAGTCACGCGGCTCCTCCGCTGCGTGTTTGGGTGGCGTTTTCCCATAAAAACGTTGGGCGACCGAAAAACCCTGCTTGACCAATAAGACCCAGCTTGACCAATAAGACCCACACACCTGCACAGTTTTTTGTGCAGGATGCAGCTGCACACTATGTTCGAGTCCAATACATAATTCGACTTGTAGTAAATTGACAGGCGTTTTTTATACCAGCCTTGTACAGCTCGCAGAACAAAACAAGTGATGATATATGGACGTCTATTATTCGCCGTATGGACCGATATATGGCCCGAATACAAGTTGTATTGATTTTACTATCAAAACCTAAAATCCCTATTAATGTTGGATGACGCCTCCCCAAATAATACGAAAAATGCCCATATCTCGCGATTTACAACTCGCACGCCAAAGATAAAAAATCCCTCCACTGATGTGTTCCCCTTACTTATCAGTAATAGATATGCGTATTTAGTGTTACAACACATTCAAACGTCCCTGGTATTCCGTTTTTGCCCCAAGCAGCCCGAAGGTGGAAATTTGAAATACTGAAAATTATAACTATCCATTTTGATCCTGGAACAACACGTGGAATGTTGCATTTCATGCCTGTCGTATCCGGTACGATGACAGACTACCAGGCAGGGGTATCATATACTCGTATTACGGGGGTCCATAGTTGACAGGACCAATTATTGTTGGTAAAAATATCTAAATATATAGGTTTTTATGTATGCCATAGGTCCTGTTAACTATAACCCCCGTAATAGTATATTCAGCTCAAGCTACTATACGATAGCTGAGCGCACCTCTCTCTCTTTCTCTCCTTTCTACAGACACTACAGATGGCTCTCTCCCATCATGTCTAGACTTGCGTTCAGCGCACAGCAGCGCGCGCCACATCAGACAACGAACCAGAAGATAAGAAGAAAAAGGCGGCGGAACTACTATACGTGAGTACATTTTATTTTTAAGGTAAATAGGGTAATCTTTGTCGGGATATATCATATCTCGGGGTATTTACCAAGAAAGTGGGCCACCAGCTGAGAAAAGAAGACGAAGGCCCAGCCCGCGAGGAACCGCGTGGCGTTGAAGTCGGCCGGCTCGACCAGGCTAGCCGCCGTAGCATAGGTGACTGCAGAAAACACGGTCATCTTCAGCCGCCCCAACTTCAGGACCAGTCGTACCGCGCGCATCATCCGATCCATGGCAACCACAGCAACACTTTCTCTCGTGGTCTCTCTCTTTGAAACACAATGTTCCACCAGCAGGAGCAGAAGGTGGCACCTTCAGTCCTTGTGGAGTGAACAGAAAAATACCCGAGGTGCTGGCTGGCCCGCTGCTGCCTGCTGTACACTGCCTGGATCCGAGGGACTGAGACTAGCCTGTGGCTGGCTACTGCGTCATGATGTCAACCAACTTACTCCTGTTGTGATACTTGTAGTCAGCAGCCACGAGTTGGTTAGTGGTGGGACGGGGGGAACTCTATGTTGTACTATAGATTAATAGTTCAGAGGATAAACCCGCGGCCATGTTATTATTAATAGTTCAGTTTGCACATTGATTTTGCTTATGTGCGCATTCTTATCAAAATCACGTCTTATGGGGCCTGTTTGGTGGAAAAAATGTTCCTCCGAGATTTTATCACTCATGAAATTCCAGGAAGTGATTTTTTTTGACAGCCTTTTCTGATCAACTCTGAAAGTGATAAAATTTGCTTTTGCACAAGACCTCGGAGGCATTGTACAATTTTGTATAGGTTACAGACAGGGCTCATGATGGGTCACGACGCTACATGCTTGGTTACTCTTGTACACAGCTGGGCTCCAGCACTTGTGCATCGGCCACTACGGAGAGAGAGGGCATCAATACCTTGGCCACCATCGCGTCCCTTGCGGCCGCCCAACTGCAGCTGCTCTAGGCAAAACAACTTTGGATACGAATAGGACGAGACTACAGCAGTATCAAAACAATCTAACGTTCTTCTTTTCTGACTACGACGGCCGCAAGCAGCTCATGCTCCGCGAGAGCGAGAGCTCCTTGCTGGTCCAGCGACCCCTTACGCAGCTCCCCAGGAGGTTCCACGTTCCGTTCCTTCCTTCGAGGAGCTGGTGGTGAAGGTTGATCGCCCAACCCGGCGTGAACGACTCGTTCGTGTCGTGGTCCACGTACGCAGAGTTTAAGGAAACTTCAAGATCTCGGTTCTGTTCTTTTTTTTTTTGTTCTCCCATGAAATAAAACCAAAAACACCATAAGACGGCACATGGCGCACCGATCTGGTGTGGCTTTTTGCCGCAGGAAAATCCGACTTCCTGCCTTTTTCAATCACTCAAAAAATATTGCATAAGATCTGGCCTGAGTATCAACTATTTAATCAGTCGAACTCACAGCTGACGTATTCATAAATTTATTTTTAAAAAAATTGTACAGCTTCGTCGCTATCGAAAAAAATCGACGGGATACGGACGAGATCGATACGTACTCACAAAGTATACCCAAAATTCGGGATATAGATATACGATATCGATATATATATCGTATCATGCGATGTCACGATATATAATGTGATACAGGTCGCTCCGTACACAAACGTATACCTTGATCACGATATATCGCACAATACAAGATACGATATAATATCGAGCTACCTTGTCGATATTGATATCGATATATCCCGAACATATCGCATGATATATCGAGAATTCTAGGTACGAAATACCAGTGGCGTATATTCTTGCGTACACAGCTGACCCGTGCGTGTAGAACTCGGACTCACTCTCCACATCCAAAGTCCAAAGTTATGCGTTTTGAATTCCAGACTACACACACTGCGACGAGCGAGCAGCAACAGCGGCAATACCACCAGCAGCGGCAGTAGCAGCAGCAGCAGCAGCAGCAGCAGCAGCAGCAGCAGCAGCAGAGGTGAGAGTTAGAGTTCTCGAGATAGGGGAGGGACCAGAGGGAGGGATGATCCAAGCCCGTACGGGGAGATGGATCGGGCTCATTGTGGCGGCCTCGGCAGTGATTGTGGGTCTCTTTGTCAGCAGTCCGCAGTCCATTTTTAAAAATGACAGCAGCAGCGGCAGCACAAGCAGCACAAGCACAAGAAGCGGCAGCCCGGGCAGCGGCAGCAACGGCAGCGGCAGCAGCGGCAGCAGCAGCAGCAAAAACAGCATCCTATCGATCTTCGCCAGGGAAGCTTTTGACTGGTCGAGCAGCACAACCCCGGCCCCTCTGAGCGCCACGGCTGTCCTGGTCAAGGCCATTCTCGCGGACAAGGGCACGCTCCCCGCCGGTCTCGCGGGTGCTGTTCTCACAGCAGCAGTGGTGTCGGGAGACGATGCCAAAGTAGCAGAGCAGGCCGTCCTCGATGTTCAGGTTGGTCCGGTGCGAGACTTCGTGTCCTCTCGAGTCCTCGAGAAAGTGCGGGAGCTTTGTGCTTCCTCGTCTACCTCTACCGGCGGTGGTGACTGTAACCCCAACGAGATCGACCCCGATTTCGGAACGACGCCGCTGCACCTGGCCGAGCTCTGGGGCAGCCGCGATCTCTCGGAGTACCTCCTGTCTATGGGAGCCGACCCGAACATCTACGACACCGTGGGCCGCCAGCCGCGGAACATGACATTCAAGGCGTTCAGTGCTAACAGCAAGAGGGCGGCGGGCGCTCGGCTTCCCTCGGGCGCCGACCCGGAAGAAAGGTGCGAGATACCCGAGGTGACCATTCCGCTGTTTCCAGGCGTCGTTACCTCTGCGGGCGGCGGGAAGGCCTTGAGTGCGTCGGAGGAAATCGCGGTTACGAATGAGTGGCGAGACTCTGCGACAGCTGCTCTCTCCGAGGTGAGGCGCCTAGTGAGCGAGGGCGAGCCTGTCATGGTTCGCAATATGATCCCCTGGCTTCTGGCCGACTCTCCTCTCGGAAAACTCGAGGACAGCAACAACTCCTCGACGCTTCAGTATCAAGACGCGGCCCAATTCGTCGAGGCCTGGGGGCACCGTCCAGTAGACGTCGGCAGCGTCCCCTACGCCAAGAATTTCGACCTCGCCAACGAGCGTACCACCCTAAAGGACTACATGACGAGGGCGGCGGTGACCGCAGGAGGAGGCCCTCTCGGCGACCAGGCTCGAGCTCCCGCCCCGAACTACGTTTTCCAGGTAGACGTCGAGGCCTGCGCGGAAGGGCGAGAGCTTCTGGGCAGAATCGTGGAAGCTGCCCTTCCATCTTCCGGAGAGAGTCCCATCGTGTGCCCGCCGGCGAGCGGCCTGAGGGGGCTGGAGAGTGTGCACTACTACCTGGGGGCACGGTGGACCGGCGCTCCGTTCCACATCCACTCGGACGCCTTGAACGTCGCTGTGTCGGGCAAGAAAAGGTGGTGGTTGGTGACGCCTCGGTCTGCGGTGTGGAGCAGGAGACACATCCGGGAGTACGCCGAGAAGGGCAAGGGCGGACCGGGGGGGGGCGGGGAGGAGGAGCGGCCGATGGAGTGCGTTCAGCGCAGTGGCGACATGGTCTACGTGCCTGGGGATTGGGGGCACGCGGCGATGAACGTCGAGGACGATACTTTCGGGTGAGAGAATACGAGAACGCGAAAACACAAAAAAGCAGCACCAGTATACTACTCGTACATAGAGCGTAGCGTCTTACATGATCCAGTATTTACCTGACCTGTACTACCCATGTAGTACCTTTAATATGTACCAGGTATCATATCATATCATCCACTGGTGTCCAGCAACATCCCCTGCGGGGGGGGCACCGAAATTTTTTTCTTGTATTTTTTTCTTGTCTCTTTTTCTCTTTCGATTTGTCTTTGTTTTTTTTTTTTTTTTTCTTTGTTTCGTTTCGTTTCTGTATTTCATGGAATGTGTATGTCGTGCCTGTCGTATCCAGTATGATGGCATTCATTGCCCACTTTGTGCTTACTGCATACCGGCGTCCCCGGTGGCTTGGTAGGTGGTCCGCGAGCCTATCAAGATCAATTTCGTGAGTTCGAGTCTCACCGAGTGCATGCTCATACGGACTTTTTCTTGCATAAAATTGATTAGCGGAAAGCGCGAGAGCGTGAGTTCGTAGCTGTACATTCGATGAAAATCGACGAGCAGTGGGAATGCTGAACCCTATGCGCGATAAAAACTAAAGGCACGTACCGGGGGGGAGAAGGGACGACACCTGTGACCACGGCTTGTCCAGAAGATCGAGGGTAAAACCTCCTACGAGTGGGCTGGAAAGTAAAAGTGATGAAAAAAAAAAAACTGGCAACGTACAGCGTACGAAGTATCTCTGAATATGGCGTGGTAGCCCACAGAACTTGTATCTCTCTAGGAATGAAGAATCGGCACGGACACTGGTTGTGCTGGATGTCGACGGGTAGAAAGAACGGTTTAAAGTGAAGAACACACACACATAGCTGCATAGAGGGTCGCTGTGAGGGTAAAACCTCCGAAGCTGAAAGGTGAGAAAGTGTTCATACCAAAAAAAAAAAAAAGTGGTATCACACATACAAGTACTTGCAAGATTTGATATCCATCGACGTCCAGTAATAATATAATAAAAGCGCCACTCTTCGGGGTCAAGTCGGGTCAACATGCTCACGCGCCAGTGGTACGGGCAACAGCAGCAGCCGGTTCTGCTGTTGCATCGGGAGCGGCGGGTTAAATTGACACACGATACATGGTGTGATAATTTTTACCAATGACCATGCGATGAATCAATCCACTCGAAGATGAAAAAAATGTGATTGAATAAAATCGTACTGGAAATAGAGGTAATTATTTATTTTCCGAATTCAGGGAGACGAAAATGAAAAAAGAATGAAAAAAATAGTTCAATTCGTACGATGTATCATGGGCGGGCGCATTGCGCACTCGCAAACGCTACAGGTTAGCGGATCGTGTTTCGTTCGGTTGTCGGCGGTGGACTGACGGACTGACTGACATCTCTGACATATCTCTCTCGCTGTCGCAAACAAAAAGCCATGCCGTGAAGCAATGACTAGTACGGGGGACCATAGTAAATAGGACCTACGGTACACACAAAAACCTATGTATTTACCTGTTAATACTAACAATATTTGGTCCTATTTACAATGGTCCCCCGTAATAGCGGCTGAGAGGGACTGGTGCCGTCCATTGCGCATTGCAAGTTGCAATACCAGGTACAATTGAACACCTGCACAGGTGCTCCCAGTGCCCAGTTGTGAGGAGTATACTCGGATTTATAACTTCATCCACTTTTTTTTGGCAGTTCGTCAGGGTCTGCGAGTACTCGCAGTATTTGGGAGTTCTCGCAGTATTTGGGAGTTCTGGACTATCGTGCAAAAGTCCTCGGAGAACCAGTACCAGTACCAGTGAGTACCAGTGCTTTCAGCCCCTGGTACACCTTAGGACTCGCGAGTACTCAATCTTTCAAGCCCCCCGTACCCTTGGGACACGCGAGTACTCAGTCTTTTCAGGTCTTGGTGCTCTTGGGGGACTCGCGAGTACTCATTCATTTCATGTCCTGGTATCCTTAGGACCCGCGAGGACTGAGTCATGTCAGCTCCTCGCACTCTTGAAACTCGTGAGGACTCAGTCATTTCAGCTCTTCGTACTCGTGGAGCTGAGTACTTGAAAATGGCTAGTAGTAGTACTCGCGGGTCAATGACGGAGTCCCGATGACCGGTACTGGTACTCTGACTCTGACGATCTTGTGCTGTTTTTTTTTAGGGAGGTAACAAAACACAAAAGTCTTGTTTTCTTTTTGTTTGACTCTTTGGCTCGGTACTCGCGAGTACTCAGTCATTCCAGCACCTCGTACCTTTGGGACAGTCATTTCAGCTCCCCGCACCCTTGGGGAGCGCGGGGACTCGCGAACACTGGGTCATTTTTGCTCCTGAAACCCTTTTCAGCTTTTAGCACTCCTAGGACTCGCAAGGACTCATTCATTTCAGCTCCTCGTACCCTCGGGACTCACGAGAACTCAGTCATTTCAGCTCGTACTCTTTGAACTGAGTTCTTCAAAATGGCTGGTACTCGCGAGTCAATGGCTGACTCTCGATGACTAGTACTGGTACTCTAACGGCCTTTGCTATTGTGGATGCTGGCTGACTGCCTGTATAATACTTGACATATTTCGGAGTTCGATACTGCAAGCACTGGACGGATACCGCCACACTTTTTAGTCGCGTAATCGCAGTCAGTATTTCGGACGTCAGTACTGCGGGGAGTGTCGGTAGTTGCAGTAATTCGGGCGGATACTGCCAGTACTCAGTGTTTTGGCCGTCAGACTGTTCATACTGCCAGTGCTTACAGTATTGCTGCCGTCAGCACCAATGCTCTCAGTACTCGCAGTATGGAGTTTTCTCATTACTCCGTGTATGAATTATACTTCAATTATAGTGGGAGCATATGTGGTGGGTTAGACCTATGCCAATGGAAACGCGTACGAGTCCGAAAGTTTTTTTCAAAACTATTGCTTTAAAAAAACAGCCAAAAATATCCTCATACCGCCGCTGTGGGAAAAAAAGGAAAAAGTGTTTGTTTTTTTCTTCTTTTTTTTTCCAACGGCTGCAGGCGGCGCAATTTGTTTTCTTTCGTTGCAAATTGTCAACACGCTGATAAAAATCAGCTCGTGCGACGATAGATGCTCGATCTCGATATAGACTCAGCCCAAGGCCAACCCGCTTGGTGTCGGGCAAGGCCAACGAGTATAGATGACGGCATCGAAAATAGAATGTGAATACATGCTCTAGGAGGCGAGAGCTTGCCGGCGGCGTCCTGCGGTATCCTCCCAAACCTGAAAAAAAGCCTGTTTTTAGCCATTCGAGACGGATCGAGAAATTTTGTCTTCTGTTTTGTACACACCAGCGGCTATTTGTTTTTTTATCGTACGCCTGGCCAGCGCCCGCCGCACGTCACTGGCCATAGTGTGAAGACGGTGACCCAAGGGTGGGTCGGAGCCCCTAACGAACGCACTCTGTTCAGAATTCATGACGCAATCGTTGGTTTTGTCGATCGATGTCTGTCGAGGACTCGGAATCTCGCCGCTTCGAACCAAAGATCGGCCTGAGTTTTTCTCAGGCCGATCT
This sequence comes from Macrocystis pyrifera, assembly GCA_031763025.1. Lineage (NCBI taxonomy): Eukaryota > Phaeophyceae > Laminariales > Laminariaceae > Macrocystis > Macrocystis pyrifera. Next base: position 4,236,413 of record JASSKH010000030.1, read on the forward strand.
TGGCCCAACATCGGCCCCAGATTTGCTTTTTTCGGGCTTTTCCAAAAGTTGGCAACTTCTTTTTTTTCTGAACGTGCCCATACAGCGTGTTCTAAATTTTTTTGGCGGGTATCTTTGGAATTCAAACTTTTTATTGATACTTCGGGTTGCCATTGGCATAGGTCTTACAATATATATATGTACTTGTATGTTGTAGACTCTCAACAACCCAATTTTCGCATCAGATCAAGCGTGTGTGTTCTGTCCTTCCCACTCGTCGACATCCAGCACACCCAGTGTCTGCTTCTGTGCTTGTTCTTCATCCTACAGTAGAGAGATACCAGCTCTTTGGTCGCAAACTTCGAGACAGAAAAGATCATTGATACATCGCATGCCAAACGTACTGGGTACGAGAAGCAAAGACATGAACTAACCAGACCCCGGAGGTTTCAGGAGAAAAGGAGTGATTTCTAACTGGCTCGAGAATACGAGGTGCTTTGGTGTGTTTCCAAATTCAGCAGCGCTGCAGAGCGCTCGTACAAATGAACATGATGTGCAGCAGTGGTATGCCAGGTATGTAAATGCTAGGCTCGTCCAGGAGTCGATGAAGTCGCGAAGAAGTCGCCTTGGAGAGGTCCCGGAGCGATGTTCCCTTGCCGCCGTCGTTACGGCCGACGTGGGGCCGAGCGCAGGCCGTTCGTGTCGTTTAGCAAGGAATTGCTACGGCCGTGATCGGCCGAAGTATTAAGGCCACGCTCCATCTTGAGCGCCTCCTGGTCTCTGGGTTTCCGGTGGCTCTAATCTCTATTAATAGATGTTTTTTCGGAACGGAAAAAAAAGTCGCCATTTTAACACCTTGCGTTTAGAACTTCGGCTGGTTCGTGCCTGCCGGAGAGCGGCCGTGAACGGAAATAAATTCATCACAGCAACTTGTAATCTCTCGAGATTACTCCCCCACAGGTTCTGATCGAAGGCCTACACCTTGAGATTTTGAGTTGACCTCATTCGCTTCGATTTATTGCGTTTCATTTCATTGCATTTCAGTTGACCTCAGTTTGTTTTTCGCACGGGTATGCGATATGCGGCCCCATTAGGACAGGCCGCTAATACTGCTGTAGTGCAAGGATTTTACCTTGTTCCTGTGTTTTCAGGAGTACGGTATGTTCCAGCCATGATGTGTGTCTGGCTTTTTTTTGTATTATTTGATTTATATATATATTTTTCCCTGGGGTGTTGTTCCGCTCCAGTTTTTGGAGCCTGTGGTAGTATCTCATTCTCCGGGATGAAGAACCAACACGGACGGACACTAGGTGTGTGTGTTCTTCACATCAAGGCCGTTTCCTATGCGGTTCGATTTTTGATCAGATTTTGACCCGATGGCATTTTCAGATATGAACTTGGCAAATCGAAAGAGTCTTCCTATGGGGAAAAATCAGATTTATTGTGCGTGTAGAGATTCGAGCAATCGCCGAGACCAACTGCTGATATTATTGTGGTTTGGCGCCGCGAAGAGACGCGCTGGATGCGCTGCCCTGCGCATAGGACCCAAGCGTCCGACCCCACGCTGATTGCCTCTGGTCTGGCGGCGAAGAGACGTGGCGAGTGCACTAGAGTCAACCTGTCTCGGTATTTTGTGTTTCATTCTGTGATTGACTGCTGCTGCTGCTGCTGTGCTGTACAGCAGTGTAGTCTACGAGTACGTATCCACGCAGAGGCGCGTGCCGAGTGCGCTTCTCTTGGTCTCTAGGCCCGAGCCCGCGCCAGCCGACTCTAGTCTGGCCACGGAGGGACGCTAGTCTGGCCACGGAGGGACGCGCCGTCCGCGCGTCGGGCGCGAAGCAACGTCGTTGTACAGCTGTATCACCATCCAACTCATCGATCGTTCTGCTGCTGTTTGCTGTCGTGGATAACATCTTGAATTTACAGAGCAGGCCATTTTTCGATTTGAAAATCTGATGACCCAGGTCGATTTGAGAATCCGATGACCCAGGTCGTCGGATTTTGGCGCCAAAATCCGACGACCTGGGTCATCGGATTCTCAAATCGAAAAAAATCCGGTCGGATTTTGCATATTTGGACTGCATATGCAGGGTCATTCATTTTTGAGATCGAAAAATACAAATCTGAAGCTCGAAATCGAACCGCATAGGAAACAGCCTAAACCGTTCTTTCTACCCGTCGACATGCTGGATATCGACGGGTAGACACAACGGTTTAATTAATGTGAAGGGAACACACATTTCGGAGACAGCCCAGGTCAATTTTAGGGCATTATGGATCGTTGCGTTGCCTTGGTTATGTTCTCACTTGCTATTACGGGGGGACCATAGTAAATAGGACCAAGTCGTCATTAAAACTAGGAAGTATATAGGTTTTTGTATGTACCGTTGATCCTATTTACTATGGTCCTCCGTAATGCCAGGTATGTAGTACGTATATCACTATCGCATCATGCTCGTGTTAACCTTTTTGGGCCGCAGCCCCCTTTCGGGGACAAGACATTCATAATTGGATTGAGTGGTTAGTCCCCAAAATGGGACTGCGGTTCTAAAGGGATTAGTTGACCTTTTTAGAACTGCAGTCCCGTTTTGGGAACAAACTACTTGGAGTTTGACTGGTTTGTCCCCAAAACGGGACTGCAACCCTGAAAATGAGGGTTGCAAGTCGTCGAACGCCTACAAACACGGCAGTAATTGTTAATAACACCGCTGCTTTTATTTTGAACAACCGTTCCACAATGAATCCGCTGTTTTGTTTTGAAGAACGATCCCGTATAACGGGTCAGTATCATCTCAGGGGAGTCGCCGACCTACAGCAGTATATCCTTCACGAGGTCATAAACCCCGTGGCAAGCGCGATCGAAATATTCACGCAACGTGAGGAGGATGATATTCTCTATCAGTATCTCACAACAGTACAAAGTACCTGAGTTTTCTTTGTTGATATTTTAAGTCAGGTATATATGTTATTCGCTTCAAGTATGAACACCGAGTTATTCAGACTCCCCGAGGATCGGAGAGCCCCTGAGTTTTTTATATTTCGAGGTTGTTTGTTCGTTTCCCAGCAGTCGCTGCTTATGGTCTCAGATTGCTTGAAGCTCCACCCCATGTTTCTTTACTTCTTGTGCTTCGGGAAAATTCGAAAAGAGCCGTTTTGTGACGTACATGTAAACGTATGAGTTGAGTAACAGGTATACCGTAACTGCGACTCGACCTAAATGCAGGACAGGGATGCGGCGAAAATCGTGATGGATGACTACTGCTGTCTGATTGCTCGAGACTGGCTGTTCGACCGCCCGGGTTTTTTTTGGGAGAACACCACCAAACACGCTGCGGAGCCGCGCGACCGCCACTGCCGACCTCGAGCCCCCGAAGTCTTATAGGGCTGGGGTCTGGTTGGCCTGTGCCGACGTGCAGCTTTGAAATCGACCACAGACGTCTGTCACGAAATATGTTGCATCCCCGTCCTGCATTTAGGATGAGCCCGCAACTACTGCTGTAATAGCTACTATATACCTGTTATGACGTACCAGGTACCAGGTATCATAGGAGACGAACTCGTTGCATACATGAACTGTCAGATTTTGCAGACCACTGTAAAACCTACAAACCCCGTGCCACGCGCGATCGAACCATCGAAGTATCACACACAGCTTGCAAAGGATACTGCCGAGGAAGAGAAACAAATTTTGATCTCTCAGCGGAGGTGTCTTTTTTACGTAAACCACGTTTGTATATCATAGTACTAATATTAATAACAATCAGACGTAAGGGCGAGCGTTTGAAGCGCGAATATGATCATATGAGGGCGTTGTGCTCAAAGTCATGGGGTTCTCTACTACTGCTGTACAATAGTTGATATGTGACATCTCGATTCAAGCCGCACTTGCCCTCGGTGCAAGGTAACGGGGCGTACCGGTACTTTCTTCATTCTGTCTGACGCAGTCGTTGTTGTCGTCACTGTTGCTGTCGTCACATTAACTCGAATGGCCTCAAAATACTGATTTATACACAACTTGGATAAATAATTATTCCTACTGCTGTATTTCGTACTGGAAATAGAGTCAGTTCTTTTTTTCCGAATTGGGGCACACGAAATAGCCCGTCGTCGCAAGTGGTCAGTCTCCTTTCGTTCTGGAGTAAACGAAGCCTGTTCTGCTTGTATATCATATCAGGTATATTCGTACCTCCGACACAATTTACCTTGTTGCTGCAAGACGACACGTAAGCCAGTAACATATGCCGGTACTAGAGTACCATACACCAGGATATCAGGTTTTGTGAGCAACTATTAATACTGCTGTTTGTGAAACCACACGCCCTGTGGCACGCGCGATCGAAGTGTCACCTGCAGTTTCTGGTTTGGAAAGATGAACATTTTCCGATGAATTTTTCGATATCGCAGCTGAGGCGTCTTTTTAACTCCTGTATTCACCAGAGGGTACATATCAAATCTCAGATCTCAAATACGCACCAGGTATTAAATACCAGGTACCAGGCATCAGGTATAGTCTAATGTAAAATCCCGTTCTGTTTGTTTTCTCTGCTTCCGTCGTACACTCTCATGTGTACAGGTACACTCTTGAGCTCGTGAACCGGAGGGATACTCTCGCGTCGGTCCTTGGATTGGGCTGCGAGGAGTGATCTACATCTATGATATTGGGCAGTCTGCTGTAGGTTTGACGGGTTTTCTCGGAACATGGACAGGCAGTCCAGAGCAGAAGTGGAGGGAATTAGTTGTAGTGAAGATACGCATTATTTATACACCCGGGAAGTGTTGACCGATATCGTCTGTGAGCCGGCGTCCCCGGTGACTTGGTAGGTGGTCCGCGAGCCTATCACAATCAATTTCGTGAGTTTGAGTCTTACCGAGTGCATGCTCATAGGGACTTTTTCTTGCATAAAATTGATTAGCGGAAAGCGCGAGAGCGTGAGTTAGCTGTACATTCGATGAAAATCGACGAGCAGTGGGAATGCTGAACCCTATGCGCGATAAAAACTAAAGGCACGTACCGGGGGGGAGAAGGGACGACACCTGTGACCACGGCTTGTCCAGAAGATCGTCGAGGGTAAAACCTCCTACGAGTGGGCTGGAAAGTAAAAGTGATGATGAAAAAAAAGAAAAGAATTGCATAATAAATCGAGATTTTGACCTGCGTCGAGCTTCGCGCAATTCTTTCGCATTCGGGAAGATACTGAGCTCATCCGTGGTGTGTGCTGCGTGCGTGTTTTTTTGTTTCAACTGTAGTATTGCGCGTGCGGTGTACGGTTTCTTGTGCAGCTGCAGGGGCGGGAAAATGGTTTTCTTTTTGTGGATGTTGAGGCGAAAGGTAACCTCTTCATTAATAGTGGTCGACCCCATTTTGGGGGGGATGCCGTACTTCGAATTGGTGTGGGATGTGGTTGGCAATGCTTGAGTGTTGGTTTTAAGGAAGCGGGCAAAGCCTTTTTGTGCATTACAGTACGAAGCCTGCCTTGTACATTCCCGAAAAAGCGTGGTGTTGGTGGTAGAGTTTGAGTGATTGTCGGATTCCTTGTAAGCTCATCGTCTTCTTTTTTCCCTCAGGTACGCGGGGAACCCCAAAGGTCCTCTGGAGGAACGTGTTCCTTGCTCCGCACCGTGGTGTCATTTACACCAAGTACTCTCGCATGGTGCGCGACCGACGGTAATGTTTTTGCATTTTGCGGTGCTTTTCGTACCGCTCGAGCTATTGGTAGCGTAAAGGGGAAAATAAGAACAGGAGCAATGGGGGATTTTAAGAAGCCGCGTTCAGCTTCGATCATGTGGGGTCCTTCTTTTATACTGGTATGAGGTGTTCGATTGGAGGTATCACAGCGGTAGATAAGCTGCCGCAGGTAGGTGTTGCAGACCGCCGCAATGTTTGTCTGACGTTGGCCGGACTGCCCGGGAAAATTATGTGCGAAGTGTTGCACCTACGCGGAAGTAAAATCAGTAATTGTAAATGTATCGCTAATGCTGATTGTCTTTCGCTGTATCATTGCAGTTTATAGTATGCGTTTATGTTTTCGTGTTCAAGTATGGAGCAGCATTGTGCGAGGTACATGCCCACTTTTGCCCCAAGGCGAATTTGTGGACGAGGACTATTTTTATTTTTACGCATAACTGGCTGTACACGCACCAGAGGAGGGGGATTCCGTGCCCTCAGTTGCTGATGGGTCAATTTGTTGCTACGGGGTGTTCTGATTGGTGGAATATCCCTTTCTCTTTATTTGCGCGGTGTGCATGGGAATCATAAGGTGTCAATGTTCGCGATAAGATCTTGCGCTCGTTGTTCGTCGCGCTCGATCCCCAGGCAAGTATATTGATACAGATACTATAGATCACTAGAGGTTACGGCTGTAGTGAGTGTGTTTTCGCTTTTACCGTTAGTCACACGTTTTCCTTTTTGTTTACCCACATAGTACTTGCCGATCCCCCTCCGTTCATCGCCGGAGTGGTTTATGTAGTCTGGCCGCTTATACTGAAGCACAGGATTATCGTTTTTGTGTGTTGTATTCTGCCTTTGTTCAATTATGCATTTTCACCCCACCTGGGCCCCTAGCTGGGAATGGGCCGGTAGTTTCGGTGCCGGACGTTTTTTTCGAGCCCCTTACGGGTAAGCTTCTTTCCTTTGCCTTTTTGAGGCTACTTCATGAGCCACGGTAGCCTCGTAGATTGTAGGTAGAGGTTTGGTACTTTTTTTTTCGTAGTTGGATTTCGGAACCAGCGTTTTCCCACATGTTGCGTATTTTTTTGCGTGTACGGCTTATCAAGGTAGAGGCTAGTGCTATGGTATTGTCCCGTGAGGCCAGTAGGTGTGCAGGCTCGGGAACACGGGAAAGGGCCGGCGTGTTCCTTGGCAGGCCTTCTCGTATAAGGAACATGGATTCACGACGAGGCACACAATCGAGTCCCACCTGTTCAGACCTTTCACCGGAGCCCTACTGCTGTACAAATGGAATACTACCGGTATTATAGCGCTGTTCGTCTAGCCAAGCACCCAGCACATCGATAAAGCGGGACCTGCTCATTAGACAGAAGCCAGAAGGGGATGTGTGTGCCTCCCAAGCAAACGTTTGATACGTAGTGAGCATGGTATGTCGCCGTGCCCCGCGCTCTTTCTCCCGCACAACGTGACAGAGCGAGTTGAGTCAGCTCGCAATATGAAAACGATGCAGACGAGACCTGTGCTTCGCCTATCTGAACACAACTCTTGTTCGTTGGCGAGATGCCTGTGCAAGACAAGGTCCATCCAAACTTGTTGTGGCCGTCACATCGGAATGAGAAACACAGTATATCCAAGGAAGTCGCTCACAGAGATATTCTGCTGCCGTCGCGCGAAATCTTTCCAGGATTTCCACATCACAAGCAACGATCATAAATCTTACGAGTACGACATACCAGCTACCAGGTATATATTTCGCAAGCCCTGGCAACCACAACCCCTCGGTGTATAGTCAGAACCTCTGTGCTGATCGGCGGCAGTTGCTCAGATGGTAGTACTGTATGCCATAAAACTCTCTCACTCACCATGATCACGAGGATCCGCGCTGGTCGATCACGACAAGAGAAAAACGGCTCGCTCACATGATAACGTACATCTGGCTGTATCGTAGTCAGTTGTGAGTCGTAACACGTGATGGGTACCCGCCAGGTACTACTATAATTGTAGTTGTTATACGCCGTTCGCCTGCAGAGGGGAAACAAAATAACGAGAAGAACCCCCCAGGATACACAGCTTGTTGCAACTGACACTCTGAACTCTGACTGTACCGTCCGTATCAAATCGTAGTACTAGTATGACAGTCTATACCGCTGGATTACTGGTGCATCACAACGGGTAGAGGTCTAGCCTACTCAACTATCGCGCACACATCACGAGGACGAACCCATGAGAATTACCAGGTACATCCTAAAACCATTCAAGTACATTGGAGATGCATGGCAGAACGCACTGCTGCTCCTGTTGCTTCACTGGATCATCAGCGATGATGAGACGGTACGTAGCTGCCAACTGTTTCTCACGTCCGACATGTTGCGTCTACGTATATATATATTATATATAAATACATCGGTGCGTTTACCTATTGTATGAACAGCTAACAATGCATGATTCCTCATATTATACTTCCTCTTTACCACAACTATTAATAGTGTACCTTTATAAGTGTAGAGGTTCTAAATCGTGTCCGAGTATGCTTTGTAATCGTAGAGTAAATCGTGTCCGAGTATGCTCCCGTTTATTTTGTTTTTATCCCTTGGCGTTTTGGGGTTGATTTTGTTCCTCTTTTTTTGTTTGTAGTGTAATACACCAGGTGGGCGAACGGCCTAACCACAGTCAGTCGGCCTGAAATGACCGATTTCCCTCCTGATTGGAGTAAAAAACGCCAAGGACAAAACATGGAAAACCCGGAAAAATGGAAAAAATGCAACTAAAAAACAAAATCGCTCTCCCGTTGTATCAACTAGAGTTGCACCCCGGCCTCAAAAAATGGAACCGGGTACCCGACCGGGTGGGAAGCGTTCCAGACAGAACCGGAACCGGGTACCCGGGGGTCCGGCGGACACGGGTACTTGGGTAGCCGGGTACCCGGGTACCCGGGTTATCAGACACTATTTTGCTCCCCTTTTAGCCTTTGAGCGGGACACGGGTACCCGAGTACCCGGGTACCCGGGTTACCATGCACTATTTACTCCCCCTTTAGCCTGTGAGCGGCAGCGTGGTAAGGCTGTGCGGGAGGGCAAGACTTCATTTCGTCTCTCTCTATGAACCATGCTAAAGAAATAAGGCAGAAGGCACGTGGGGTATTCTATGTGGGATCGAGTGGAGAGGTGGGGAGAGGGAAGTTGAAATATAAGCGATCAATCATCGGTGCCATTTTCCTTCCCCCCTTATTTCGCTGGTCCAGTCATCGGGAAATCCTTCGAATGTATTAGCTTGCATCAATTAAACCATGTGACAAAAACGCACACCCATAAACAATGAAAAATAATAAATGAGTGTGATTTATTGACTTTTTTTTTGTGTTTCTCGTTTCGCGGAAAGTTCACGCGAGCGCGCAAAAAATGCGGTGGGTCCTATTATTATCGCCTGGTATCATGTTTCACGAGGTTGTAACGCACGTCCATGTGATCGAATCGTCAAAAACAGCGGTGCGCGCGCTGGCAGTCGGCTTGATCGTGCAGCTAGGGGTGCTCCGCTTCCCAGAGAGGCAACCGTGCGCCGCCGTACCTCGCGAGCATAGCTTAAATCAACTTACTCAACTAGAGCGACAAAGCCCTCCGCGACAGGAAAGCAGCTGGCGATTTCGTGTGGATCCTGCCTATGTCTGTGAGTGCGCTCTGTCGAGTCGACTGGACGAATAGAGGCTTGGGGCTGGTCCATACCCTGGCTCATGGTAAATTAGGACTGTTGCGCTGGTAGGGGTTTCGTGTGTGTATCGAGGTATCCTCTATTCTCTATCTGTAGTCTGCAGGGGCGAGAGACGAGAGTTTACGGGCACAGCAGTGTTTGTATAAATCAACCCATACCCCAGTCTTGTGGGCTCCGTATAACACAACTGACGGGTACCCGGGGTGCAAATACCCGCGGTTCCGTGAGTTGGACCGGGACGAATCCGGTTCTGACGGTTCCGGGTACCCGCCACCGGGTACCCGGTTCTCAGTCAGACGGGGTGCAACTCTAGTATCAACACACTCTGCGCCTTGTCCGAAACCCTTTCGTCCTTTTGTCACCTCCGTCCGACGTTCTTGCGGCCAATATTGGCCAGAATCGGCAAAAAACGGCCAAAATTGGGTCAATTTCGACCCAAAATTTATACAAGAATTATAAATTAACTCGTGTATTTTCGTTTTGTACATCAATCATCTTATCCTTTACCTGGTCTTCCAACAATATCGACTATGTCGTGGTCAACGTCGCCATGAGCGCGGTAGGATCCGCGCCCCATACAGGTGACTTTACTCATGGTGCAGCGGAAGTATATACCTGGTGTGGAACTACTTTTTACCCACACACGCAACCCGCAAACGACTGCACGTGCTACGACAACATAGTTAGTTCCAAATTTGCATTCAGTCTGCTCACTTGAGGAGCGTTCTATCTCACCCAAGCTGACAAACCACAAATCAAGATGCACAATGCCACGGCCTAGATATAAAACGAAAACACTCTGAAGCATGCATGCTATTACAACGATATTGGGTACGTACAGTAGTTCCTCAGGCAAGGAGTCCCGTCAATCAAAAATGCTTTTATCGAAAAGTGTTATAACTCTATCGCAGCACGGGTCCCATATTCCACTGCACGGCGCCAGTTTCAGTACCATCAATGCCCAGCTGCTACGTACGCACTACAAGACGCTCAAACTGGCCGGATGAAGCGGGTCCTCCCGTGGCATGAAATATCCGCCTTCCCGGAACCAAACCACCGAAACAGCTGTGCGGCGCATGCAATCTGCAGCTAAGCTGCTGGTTGTTGTGCTGTCGCTAAGCTACGAACGGCACACTTCTGCACTTACTTACCTGCTGCTGTAACTAAATCGCATCGATCACTCGAACATTCCGACGTAAATCCAGCGAGAAGTATTGGCGGCCTATATATAACACTGCTGTGCCCGTTTATTACTAGACGGATGGCACTTTTTAGCGAAAGATAATCCGGCGGTACAGCAAAATGTTCTGCAGTGCTTCATGCCCAAACAAAGGGGGGCGTTTCCAGGACGTATTGAAAGTGTATTCGCTCTGGAACACACGCGACGTCGACGGAGGTGTGTCCGTCTAACTGTAGCCCAAGAACACCACGTGAATCAATTACTATTTTACTGCACCACTTCGGTTGTATAACCTCCCCCGATTCCCGCCTTGGGTTTCTTATACTTGTAGCACATTGTCGGCTCAGCACCCCAAACGATCGCCACTGGCTGCATCTTAATGTGCTTACTCACGCTACCCGGAGGCGTTTTCCGCGCGTTGTATTCCGCTATCTGCAGCGTCAAGAGGCACGCCTCGTGCCCTAATACCTCCCCCCCTACCCCACCTCGTGTATGATGGGGAACATTGAACGTAAGCTCACCCGTCCGGGACGACCGGCTAGCATAAATAGTGCAAGCACACGAGGCATAAGAACTTTAACACATCGAATTCAAACGATCAAGCCACAAACAAGGTGGGACTCTGAGGAGGTACTCGCGTCTCCTTCCTTGTTGTGTTACCGGTATACTACTGTAAATGCGCACGGTACTCGTATGGGTAGCTGCGAGTATGACACGCGGTCTGAACTCGTCATAAAAAACAAGGAGCAAGTTGTACGTACGTACCCTCCTGGCAATCCTGCGACAACACCTCTCTCTGGTACAATTTCTCACTGCTCTCGCTCGCAGTAACATTTTTTTCAATCGTCTACTCTTCTTCCACTCTGCTGGGTATGTACATCTGTCGCAGATCAACACCCGGTACGCCGTTTGAACACATAACGAGCTTAAACTTGTTGCTGCTACTGCTTGAAGCTCTTAAAGCTCGGTTCCAAGCACGATGTATGTCGTGCCGATATGTTCGTGAACGACGAGTCGTTTTATATTATACACGCTGAAAAAACCGAAGATTTTTCTACAAGCACAACCGAGAAGTCAGCAGAAGAAGAAGCAGCTGAAACGACGAACTTACGAGCACGTAAAGGGTACGTACTCAATTTGAATCGAGGTACCTCCTGCGCATGGCGCGATATCGAGAGAATTTGGCGAATTCTTCCGCATCCTTGACCACACTCGCCGTCCCTTCGCCACGGCTCGCCGTATCTCGAGCTCGCCCGAGAGGTGAGCGTTTCTCTCAAGAGCTTGCCTCACTTGTGTTTTTACCCAGACTTCTCCTGATGGGTGACGACGTGCGACCAGTACGAACTTCTTGAGGAGGTCTCGCACTAACGGGTGCATCTGTGTACCACAAGACATCGAAGATAACGAGTCCGTTCACTGCTCCTGGCACTGCTGGCACCGCGTGACCGCTTGCTGCCGCACGAGCACACGCACTCGGCTGCCTGTGGAGCCCAAACGATAAAAATTGAACCGCATTTCTCGGTTCGACCAATCACCATGCGTTCCGGATCAAAACGCCAAACAAAATTCCTTGAACTCCTTGCATATTCCTGTTTTCAGCAGACAAGCCGCAGCACGCACCGAGCTCGACATTGCAGTACAGACTACCTAGTACGTTGTTTGTGTTCAACTTTCACGTCGAAAGCACGAACAGGGGGGGAGTAGAATAGTAGCTGTGAGTCGTGCTATACAGGGCCCGAAAATGCGTGTGAATTGTACCGGACTACTGGCGTTCTTGGTGGCGGCATCGCCTTGCTGCGAGGGCTTTTTTCACAGTAGTCCGGTGCCGAGACTCATTCGGCGGACGATCGTGCCTCCGCCAACAACGACAGCACGAACGTCACACGAGGTACGATAACGCTTTCGTCGGTTAGTTGTTGACTGTCCGAGAGCGCACTACTTTGTCCTAAAATCTCGGCCAATGCGCAGCTGGGATGCCCCACCCAACTGAGGAAATACTCCCTGCGACTTTTCTCTGGACTGCTGTGACGAGCGCGGCATCAGATCACTTCGACATGTGCACGCACGCACGTAGAATGCAGCATCATCACCGAGAGTACATACGAGATACGAGTAGTTGACGGAATGCATCATGTACTTGACCTATACGGTGTGTTCATATGCGTGTGTTTCGGTGCTATCACGTTCCCCTTTCCAGAGCCGGACGTGCTTGTGGGCGTCTCGGGAGAGCCTGTCTAGACGGGCCCGCTTTATAGAAAATGTGACCAAGAGCGTTCTGACGGTGGCTGTGAGCGCGGGTTGTCCGCTCCTGTTGCCTGCCGACCCTAGCCACGCTTACGAGGAAGCAGGATCTCGTTGGCTGCCCGAGGTGAACACAGTCTCCACATGACTGAAACACGTGGTGTCGTCTGGCCTCTGCGCCTGCACATATTGTTTTATAGCACGAATACGAGTACGTTATACATGACGGTAATCGCCTGGTGTACGGTTTGTTGGTCGTCTCATGTTCGTTTTTTTTCTCTTTTTTTTTCCATCCTTTTTTTTTGTTGTTTTATAAAATCCTCTGGCGGATTGGTAAAAATAAAGATTTCCATTCCATTATCATCCTTGCCCTCTTCTTTCTCCGCTTTTAGTCGTAACTCAGATCCAGGGTCACAAAGCAGGCTCTTCTCCCTCTCCTCCCCACTACAGTACGGTTCTTGCCTTGCATTTTTATCGCGAGGAAGACTTCAGTCCTGCCTTCCCTGGTCGACTCGCACCGATTGGCGCCTACGGCGTACCTTTGATTCTAACATTACGAGTATATAACCTGGTACGCTTTTGTGTACGAGAACTGCTGTGCCTGCTGCAAGCACTGATAGCTCTTGAATAGCTGTACGATAACCAATGTTCAAGCACCAGAGGGTGCTTCTCGGTGATTGCAATCGTCCTTTTGTTTCGTCAATTGCACCCTCTGATTGTCCCAAGAGCCAAGAGGGGCAACGAAAAAGAAACGTAACGTACAAAGTGGATGTGAAGTCAGCAACACAGCAGTTTATGATAACATGATATCGTAACACTACTTGTAACTCAAGGTTGATCGCCGTTCTGATGGCCCAAACCATACAACACACATGTACCGGGTATGTTTACACTCTGCTCGCTTCGCCAGAAAACGATAGTGACAGACGTCTTCTGTGGACAGCAGTCTAACACTACGTATGTTATCGTATACCAGGTACCTGGCAATTAAGAACCGTCTCTTGTTCCCAAGACATTAACTGCTCTTAACTTTCACATGTAGGCTATTGTCTCACAAATACCACATCGCGGAATTCAAACGTTATATTCTCGTAGATCATCCTAAGCTCTGTAGTTGATGAGCCTACTGCTGTACTGGTCCTCTCCACCATTTCTTGTATCCTCTCACCTAGACCGCGATACCGTTCTGGGATATCTCCGTCCCTTTGTACTCCTATAACAACCCCCTCACGCAACGTATCTCCTATACGTTTTGAGAACATCTCCCAACAATCCCTACCCAAGACATTCCAACAGCTTGCATTGACACCCTCGATCTTATACTAACTTCCAATGAAACCAAACGGTCCATATTCAAAGCGGGAGAAAAGCAATCTCACCACACTTGCCCTCCCAAGTTCATTGTCACCTGTCAATCCTAGGTGTTCAATGAAATGACCACACTAAGAAATCTGAGAGTGGTGGCATATGGTCAAGGTTGGGGTTGGAGTTAAGGTCATAGTTGAGGTCAGGGCTAGATTTGAACGAATGTGAAAAATGGACAATTATGACATCCCAGGTACTCCCTACGCCGGTATGGTCTTATTGTCTGTGTCATCAAGGGCCGAGATACAGCAGTAGTGCATAGCGTCCAAAAAACGAATTGCAAGTGCGGTCGTGGTGGGAGTGCGCAGCAGTACTAATACCACCCACGCTGCGTGCGTGTCTGACAACCCCTTGCGTTGTACTCGGTGGGTATTCCGGGGGGGAACCTATTAATAGTAATCAGAGAACCAAATATGATGTGTAGACATGCGGGGGATATACCTCGTTTTTGGGTCCACCGTGGATTCTGATTTATATGCCCCCCCCCCGTCATATACCTGTTATCTGTATAGGTTGGGTTGGTGTCGGTTGGCAACGACGCTGTAAAACACCTCTCACTGCGTGAGCTAGACAGCCAGGGTATCGGGGTTTTTTTTTTTTTTTTCTTTTTTTCGCGGTTACCACGGCTGGCGCTCAAGTTAGATCGTTTTTGTGCGGGGAGAACCTTTACTCCGCACAAGGGAGGTGATCGTATCACGTAGTGTGTTTATGGTGAGGCACCCACGAGGCAGTTACATGGTAAACTCATTGCTGTCTCTGGAAGTGGCCATACCAGAAATTAAATCAATTCATTGATGCTGTCATCCATATGCAAGAAAATCCGCCTGACAAGCGGTTCTTAGTAGGATGCAGCTCACCCTTCATGCGACTCGCCCAACACCTCACGGCGCTTCGCGCTTGGTGCACGCAACGTCTGCCTGGTCGGTGAAAACCCGACGTGCTCCGTCCCGGCATTGTAGGGATGCGAGGGTCCATGGTCATACGACTGCGGCCATGCATTATAATGAGTACCCCCCCCCCCCCCCCCAGTGATGGGACACCAAGTGTACCATCCCCTAACCCGGCAGTCCGGTCTGCATCTTGTGGCGGATGCCGCAAACCAAGTCGTGATTTATTTTCGTCCCTTTATTTCCGATTCAACAGCGTCCCTAAGTGTGTCTTCTGAGGTTTTTTCTGTGTTTGTGTTGGCGCTATGTGTGTACTTCGTTCTTGTGTTTGGTGCAGGGTGACCCAAAGGCTGCCGCGTCATGGTTTCCTCTGTTGACCAAGTGCTTCTTATCCCTCGAAGGTGAATACACAGGAGTCTCGAGTATGATAGAGTTGAGCGGAACTATTCGTTAAACACGAGCCTGCCACAGGTTAGAAAATACCACCGTATAACACCCGCGTCGTAAGATAGCTCACCCCCTTTTTGGACGAATTTCGTATGTACCTGGTATGTATATATATTATATAAGAACTACTTATAGATATCTCGATCTCTGAGCGTGCTCGGTTGGTACATCCCTGGCCTCTCAGAGCTCCCACTTGGAAATCGCCTCCTTTCATTACTTGCCGGACCTTTCCAGCGGGTCTTTGTTCTCTCCATTTCTCTTGGTACTTTCAGTCCTTCTTTCCTTTTTTCTTCTTTCGTTTCGTGTGCGTGCGTGTACTCCGAGCACGGCGCCGCGGGCGAACCCGGCACCTTCGCGGGTGTCAGCGGGTGCTGGCGGGTGGAGGGGGCGGGTAGAGGGGGAGCTGCACGGAGCGCGGTCGCCGCTTTCGTGCCTAGGCGTCGCGTGTGCCTCGAGACACGAGGGATGCATCAATAGGCTCTGTCTGGACTCCATTTGTGTTTTTTTATAGAGTACGTACGAGTATTTAGGTCGTTCGGGATTGTAAGATAACATTCAAGCGGTGCTTATTTTTGAGACCGGGCTGAAAATCAAACCCAGTCTGAGCGCCAACATTGTCGAGCTGGCGAACGAGGTCCACGGTGAGCACCGGGCTTCACGCGAGGCGGGCGACGGGGCTCACTGTGGAAGAGAGGGAGGAAAGCTTTACCCGGACCGAATCGGTGGCAAGATGGTCGCGAGAGGGGCGGGCGGCGTACGAGGCTGAGAAAGAAGCTCTGCTGTTTGGTTTTTTTCTGTTTTTTTATTCTTTTTCTTTTTGACCGGTGTAAGGTGTTCCAATCAGGCAGTAAATTATTACACGAAAGGGGACGAGATTTTTTTTTCTTTCAGAAATTTTCGGTTTCATTTTCATTGTTTTTGAGTGTTGCTGTTCCGTGCTGTGCTTTATCTTTCGTACATACGAGTACAGACACAGAGCATATCGAAAGAAGAGAATAAGTACCCTACCTGGGGTTTGTACGTACGTACGACATGTGAGCGAGCGTAGCGGAAAACCGCCCGCGACGCGAAGCGTATGTGGTGTCCGAGCTGTTTTCTCCTGAAGCATGGCGGCGGGACTCTTGGCATTATCAAGTCGCCAGTTTGCAACTACAGTCATGAAAAAAACAATATTCAATCATGGACCTCTGTCCGCTTCGCATAATTTGATGTACTTTTCCTTCCTGAGCGAGCGTAGCGGGCGGCGTGGGCCGCCCGCGGAGCGAAGCGCCTTGTATGTATTTCTCGACAACAGGGTAAGTGCAAACGCCGTGCGATGCGTCCATCTATATGGAAAGACCTCGACGAGATCTTCCCATAAGCCACCATTGTTTTTGTGTATGCTCTCCCTAGATTTGGAGAAAAATCGGCTCGGAAACATGCTGTGGGGAGGGGGGGGGTGTACTCGTTACCGCATGCTGTGTGGGGGGGGGGGGGGGTGTACTCATTGACTCATTGCCATGCATGGCCGTAGAAATATGACCATGGACCCTCGCATCCCTACAATGCTGGGACCGAGCACGTCGGGTTTTCACCGACCAGGAAGACATTGCGTACACCAAGCGCGAAGCGCCGTGAGGTGTTGGGCGAGTCGCATGAAGGGTGAGCTGCATCCCACTAAGAGCCGCTTTCGAGGCGGATTTTCTTGCATATGGATGGCAGCGTCAATTAATTGATTTATTTTCGGGTATGGTCACTTCCCGTGACAGCAATGGACTTACAATGTAACTGCCTCTTGGGTGCCTTATCATATACACACTACCAGTACGTGATACGATCATCCCCCTTGTGCGGAGTTAAGGTTCTCTTAGAATTCGCTAACTCGACCGCCAGCCGTGATGACGCAAAAAAATGAAATGGAAAATAAACGGTACCCTGGCTGTCTACAGTAGCTCACGCAGTGCGGAAGAGGCGTGTTTCACAGCGTCGTCGCCAGCCGACGCCAACTCAACCTATATATATATACCAGGTGTATACTATAGGGCTGGGAGAGGGGTTATCTTTCGTGGCGTGTCGCAGTTTGCAGAGTTTTATTTAGTGTTGTTCCTGTTTATGCTGCGGTTGTTTTGGTGGAAATCCCGATTTGGTGGATAAAGTCGCGGAATCATGGTGCTTGGCGGGCCCTGCCGCCGGTTGTGGCGGATACAATCGCTTGTTATCAAGGTGCTTGGTGGGCCCTGCCGGCAGCTTATCATGTATCCCAGGGTCGTTTTGAAGGGTTCAGACCCGGGTGGGGTCAGATCGGCGTGGGATCAGGCTGCCAACTGGGAGCAGGGTTATTGTTGACCTGAGGAGTTGCCTGACAGGCTCGCTTCTATAACTACAGTAGTTCCTGTCAGTCTTGCATTATACCAGGTAATTAGGTACTAGAGTTGGTAACAGGCACATGTTTTTTTCTTTTGCGGTGCGGGCTGTCAGGAGCGCGGAGCACGCAGCTGGATGCAGAAATGCGGAGAGCTCCTGCGTTCTAAAATACCGGTTTTTTGCTCAAGAGTCCTGTGGAACCATTTCCTTTTTTTTCCCCCTTCTGGCCCGGGTCTTACGTCAAAAAAGGGAGAACCCCGGTCTAACCCACCGTCAATTGGTAGAGTGAGCAAAATTTTTAGTATGCGCTAAGTATACAGGTAAAGACAGTACAGAGTAGTATCGTGGTGCTAGGAGCACGTTGTATAATGCGCAGAACTCGGGCTCTTACACCAAATTTGAGTCCACGTGCTTTTTTGTTTTTGTTGTTTGGTTAGTTTTACGAGTACCTTCGGTGTTTGACGGGGACGGTGAATCGACCTAGCAGCAGTTGCAACTATACGTGTATTACTGATATTGTTAACGGTACGACGACCAATCGGTCTGACGCCTAAATATAGGCATACGACGTACGACATGCATACCTGGTTTAGTGTTGGATATCGTATCGAATGTTTCGATATATCTCAATATCGTATCGATCGTGTTCTGCCCTCCATCCCCTGGTATGTACCCCCGTGTTGTTTTTTGCTGATACTGACCGAAGGCGTCAATGTGTCAGATATCGAAATCGTATCGAATACGTTTGTTGTTTGTTGGTATCCTATTTATCTCGATTTTCGTTCGATGTCAAGCACTATACCTGGTACACCACAATCACGAAAATGCTACTGTATTTTTTCGGAAAAGGCCTACCAGGTATGTCTACCGTGTCTGGGTGTCAAGTGACTCATATGTGGGTTGGCAGGACAACCGTAGAGAGAAACATTGCGCGGTATAGGCTGCTGCATCCGACAGTCCCTCGCTGCTCTGCTTGTGTGTTTTCATGTTTTTATATTTCTTATTTCCTTTTTCATCCGGCGGTGGTGTGTCCGTACGGCGTCGATAGATGTGCTGGCGAATTGGGAAAAGTACACAGCAAGGCAAGACGGGGACGCGATAAGAAGATTGATCGGGACGATAGGCGTCTCCAGCCCGCTGTCTTCAGTGCGGAAGGCGTTCATTAGCATTCGGGACGCCGAAGAAGAATCGGTGAGAATGGATTGTCAGTACGTCTATACCTCGTAACAGAAAACTGTCAGATTTTGTAGACCACTATACCACTCTGTCCCGAAAAATAATCACCGTTTTTATTTAAAATTAGTGTGAAACCGGTGCTTATATAATGGTACAAAGTGGTACAAACTACACACCCCGTAGTACGCGCGATCGAAGTATCCGACACAGCTTGCAAAGGTGAGTTTTCGAGGAATTTCTCGATCTCGCAGCTGGTGTTTTTTTTTTCTTGTTTCTGATAATACGAGGCACCAAGGGTCAAGGGTACACTCTTTTTCAGATTGTGTCCACGGACTACTATTACGGGGGACCATAGTTAATAGGACCAAATATTGTTAGTAAAAATAGGGAAATATATAGGTTTTTGTGTGTACCATAGGTCCTATTAACTATGGACCCCCGTAATAATAGGTCATGAATGCGGTGATGCGTTGATGTGCGAACAGCAGCTGCACCAGCAGCAACAGCAGCAGCAACAATTGCTACGGTGACAGCAACCGTAGCAGTAGTTACGCCCGTGTTGACTGCGTGGTTAGCTCGCACTGCGTGTCATGAGGGCTTCCGTGGCGCGAGGTCCGTGGTTACTCACTGCCAGGGTAGAGCTTAGCTCGTTCCGACCCCAGCGTGCCATGCGTCATGGGTGAAAAGGGGCATGAAAGAGACGTGATGCTACCGCTTGTTTCAGCCGATTTTCTCGGGCGCACAGCCAAGCAGTGCTCAGTATGGTTGTTGTTGCTGCCGTGAATGTTTATACATGAACCCATCGCCGCAATACAGACAGTGGTGCAGTCCGTGGTCGCAGGGCAGGCTCCGATAATAACTTTACTCTGAAGTGGAAGAATACCTCAAGACAAAACTAAAACAAAAACAATCGTACACATCACAACTTCTGAAGCACATTCTAGCAAGGTACCAGGCGGACTAGCAGGGAGAACCTGGCTACAAACTGCTGCCGCTACTCGTACCTGGAGGATGCTCTGTGCTTTGGTTTGCCTGTTATTTTCCCTTAGTTCTTAGTCTTACTCTGTTTACGACGAGTAGTGGTGTTTTTGTTCTTTTTCGTTTTTTTCCAGCTCGTTCTTTTCAAGTGTCTGCCACATCCCCTGTTTGTTGTTGTGGTTGTTTTCTTCGCGTTAAACCGTTCTTTCTACCCGTCGACATCCAGCACAACCAGTGTCCGTGCCGATTCTTCAGTCCTAGAGAGATACAAGTTCTGTGGTCACAAAGCTACGCCACAAAGATACTACGCTGCCACGTATGCAATGCAATGCCATGTCATCATACTGCGTACGACAGGCACGACATACACATTCCATGACCTAGAGAAACTAAACGAAATAAAGAGAAAAAAACAAAAACAATTCGAAAGAGAAAAAGAAACAAGAAAAAAGAAACAAATACATACCTGGTATATGTATATATAGCAACAAACCATCGTACCCCCCCCCGCAGGGGATGTGGCACACACTTGAAAAGAAGGAGCTAGAAAAAAAAGGAAAGAGAAGAGAACACCACTAGTCGTCAACAGAGTAAGACTAAGAACCAAGGGAAAATAACAGGCAAACCAAACAAAGCACAAGGCATGCTCCAGGTAGCGGCAGCAGTTTATGGTACGAGTAGCACAGCCAGGGTCTCCCTGCTGGCCCGCCTGGTACCTTGCTACCCTGTCTGCCACCATCGTCCAGCGTTCGTCAACTATGCCCGGCCCCTCGGCGTCAGACAATACGAAACAAGCAAAGCAGGCTCGTCATCCACCCACGCCACACGACTCCTTCAATAAGGCTTATCAATCGGAGAAAGGAAGAGAAAGAAAATATAATGAAATCACATAGGGTCAGCGCACAGAAGAAAATAAAATGAAACAAAAATAAACAAAAACAACAGGAAGACAAAGGAAGACCACGTTCGAACCAGCTGCACCAGTTGGTGGTATGAGTAGTATAGGCATGTTCTACTTTTTAGTCTGCCCGGTACCTGGCTACCCTATCTGCCATCTCCTTCCTACTTTCGTCCACTGCAGTTCTCTTCTACTCCTCTTCTTCCCCCCCCTCTCCACATTCCCTTGGTCGGGTTTTCTGCTACTCCTCTTGTTGCCCCCCCTCCACCCATTCCCTTGGACACCACCCACGGCGAGTGCGCGGCGCTGCCTACTCAGCTCAGCCTCAGCCTCGTGCCACCTCACCATGAACCGTTCAGCTGCTTCCAGGATCCCCCGGTACCACTTCCCCGCCTTTTTTACAGCAGTGGGCCACAGCGCGGTCTCAACTCCAAACACCAAGGGAGCAAGTTCCGTTGACCCTTCGGTGGCTCGGAGCTCCCTAAGGTCTTCGACTATGCATCTATGCCAAGTCTTAACCTGTCCGCCAGGTCTCGGGTTCTCCCCACCAGCAATCGTCCCGAACATTACCCGACTGGGTAATCGATCCTTGCTTTGCCGTGCCACCCCCCCCGCGAAGAAGAGACGCCGTTTGCGGATGGTCGTTTCGATGCTCTCGCGACGTGTCATCTTGAGGGCCTTCGCGTACGAGAGGGTGGCATGGTCAGTACGAGGTCGGCGCTGGAAGCCAATGACTCGCAACAGGACTTGGTGGTGAGCCGTTCGAAGCTTGGCAAAGTGTTCTGCTCTGAGGGTCCACGTCACACACCCGTACAGCAGGGTCTCAACCCCCTGCGGGGGGGGCACGACAGTTTGTTCCTCATATTTTTTCTTGTTTCTTTTTCTCTTTCGATTTGTTTGCTTTGTTTTTTTTTCTTTGTTTCATTTCGTTTCTCTATTTCATGGAATGTGTATGTCGTGCCTGTCGTATCCAGTATGATGACATGGCATTGCATTGCCCACTGCTGTGCTTACTCTATTCGTACAGTATCTCTGCGGCGTAGCTTTGTGACCACATGACTTGTATGTCTCCAGGATTGAAGAATCGGCACGGACACTGGTTGTGCTGGATGTCGACGGGTGTGTGTGTTCTTCACATTAAACCGTTCTTCTACTCGTCGACATCCAGCAAGCCCAGTGTCCGTGCTGATTCTTCACCCTGGAAAGATACGAGCTCTGTGGTTACAGACTACGACACAGAGATAACACACCGTAATGCATTAATAGCCTACGCAATACCATGCCTTCGCACTAGGTGCGGCCGACACAACATACATACATACCAGCAACCAAAATACACCATACAAAGAAAGAGAAGCAACGAAGAAACCAAACCGAAAAAGAAAAAGAAAAGGAGAAGAATCCCAAATAGATAAATAAAATGGGAAGCCAAAGCTCAGACACATACATACTTACCCCGAGCATGAGCCAAAAGGGACGTGCAAGGGGGAAGAAACGAGAAGGAAAAAGGGGACCATGCATCCCGGTGAACACTTAACTAAGTAAAAAGAGAAATAATGAGTCGGCCAAAATACGCTCGTCACCCACCCACTATGTAGTACTTATTTCATAAGGATAAGAAGGGGGAAATATAGGAAAAAGTTAAGTCATGGAAAAAAAATCAAAGCACCAAGCCAATACATACCGAACGGCCGCAGCAGTTGGCGGTACGAGTAGCAAAGAAATGTCCAACCTATTAGTCGGCCTGGTACCTTGCTACCCTGTCTGCGGTCTCTCTGCTACTCTCTTCTACCGCGGTTTCCCTTCTACTCCTCCTGTTCCCCCCCCTGCCCCCATACACTTGTACGGTGTTCCTTCTACCCCTCCTGCTGTTACCCCTCCCCCCATTCCCTCTAACACTACCTGCAGCGGATGCACGGCGCTGTCTACTCAGCTTTGCCTCAGCCTCGTGCCACCTGCCCATGAACTGTTCAGCTGCTTCGAGGATTCCCCGGTACCACTTTCCCGTCTGTTTTGCTGCAGTGGGCCACAGTGCGGTCCCAACTCCAAAGACTAAGGGGGAGTCTTCCGTTGATCCTTCGGTGGCTTTGAACACTCTAAGGTCCTCAGCAATGGCCCTAGGCCAAGTCTTGGGCTGCCCGCCTGGTTTCGGGCTCCCCCCACCAGCGATCGTCCCGAACATCAACCGACTGGGCAATCGCCCCTCGTGTTGCCGCACCAGAGCCCCCGCAAAGAAGAGTCGCCGTTTACGGATGGTCGTTTCGATACTTTCGCATCGTGTTATCCTGAGCGCCTTCGCATACGAGAGGGTGGTGTGGTCGGTGCGTAGTCGGCGCTGGAAGCCAATGACTCGCAGAAGGACTTCGTGGTGGGCTGATCGAAGCTTGGCGAAGTGGTCCGCATTGAGGGTCCACGTCACGCAACCGTACAGCAAGGTCTCAATCACCTCGGCCTTCAGCATCCGGACTTTCAGACTAAGCGGTGCGCTCGTCCTATCGTACAGTTCCGGACCATACCGTTTGAGGCATGCCCGCATCAGACGGATTCGTCGCTCGATTTCGAAGGAGAGGTCAGCGTTCTCGTGGATAATGCCTCCTAGGTATAAAAACTGGGTCGTCTGTTTATACTTTTGGCCTGTAGCTTCGATCGCGAGCGGTGAGGTGGTAAACGTCTGATCCGGTGTTCGTAGGAGCATCGTCTCTGTCTTCTTCTCGGATACCGTCAGACCTACTGCTTCGAAGACAGTCACGATGACTGTCATCATTCTTGCAAGGCCTTCCGCCGACTTCGAGACTATTCCTGCGTCGTCTGCATACAACATGCCCCACACAGCCCTTTGCACGCATGCCAACGGTTCCTCTTTTCCGAGACAACCCTGTCCTCTTCGAGATGAACCAAATCCCTTACGATGCATTCGTCTTTGCTGAGGCGTACCAGCACGATGTGTATCGCAGCGGCGAAGAACACGTTGAACAGCAACGGCATCAGTACGCAGCCTTGCCGCAGCCCCTGGGTTACATTGAACCAGTCCGAGTGTTCACGGTCATCCGCACGCACGCGAGCCCGCATGCCTTCGTGAAAATTGCGAATGATTGTGAGCATCTTGGTTGGTACACCAAGGCGTGTGCGTACATCCCACAACAGTTCTCGGTCGACAGAGTCGTACGCTTTCTGCAGGTCGATGAAGCACATTTACAGGGGGATTTTCTTCTGCCGTCCGAGCTCCTGCAACCGGCGCACGACAAACAGCATATCGACTGTTGACCGTGCGGGGCGGAAGCCGCACTGTTCTTCAGGGCGTATATGCTCGGTCTCGCAGTTTCTGCTTAGACGGGACGCAACGATTTTCAGCAACACCTTGCCTGCGTGAGCAACAAGCGAAATACCTTTGTAGTTGTTGCAATCAGTTATATGCTTCTGTTTGTGAAGGGTTTTTATGATCGCATCTTTCCATTGCTGGGGGACTTCTCCCGTTACCCAAACGTTGACAAGGATACTGTGAAAATACTGCACGAAAGCGGGTGGTCAAGTTTTAGTACTTCGACCGGGAGACCACCTGGTCCAACGGCTTTCCAGTAGAAAGAACGGTTTAATGTGAAGAACACACACACGGAGTATCTCTGTTGTTGTTGTTGTTGTTGTTGTTTTCTTCACATTAAACCGTTCTTTCTACCCGTCGACATCCAGCATAACCAGTGTCCGTGCCCATTCTTCAATCCTAGAGAGATACAAGTTATGTGGTCACAAAGCTACGCCACAGAGATACCACGTTGCCACGTATGCAATGCAATGCCATGTCATTCTACTGCGTACGACAGGCACGACATACACATTCCATGACAAAGAGAAACGAAACGAAACGAATCTGTGGCGTAGTTTGGTGACCACAGGACTTGTACCTCTCTATTAATAGGATTGAAGAATCGGCACGGGCACTGGTTGTGCTGGATGTCGACGGGTAAAAAGAACGGTTTAAAATGAAGAGCACTTACATTGTTATGTATGAAGTAAGCACAACTGCTGTTACGTAGACAATCAATGCCATGCCATGCCATCATACTGGATGCCTGGTATCAGGTATGACAGCAGTATTCTATGAAAAAGAGAAAAAAAAAAAAAAAGAAAGAAAAACAACAACAAAGAAAAAAGGAAACAAATCGAAAGAGAGAAAGGAATAAGAAAGAAAAAAAAAATCGTGCCTCCCCGCAGGAAATGTGGCAGACACCTGAAAAAGCGCGCTAAATTTAAAAAAAAATAATACAAAAAACACCACTCTACTTATAAACAGAGTGAGACTAAGAGCCAAGGGAAAATAACAGGCCAACCAAAGCACAAAGCACCCTCCAGGTAGCGGCAGCAGTTTGTGGTACGAGTAGCATAGGCAGGTTCTCCCTACTAGTTCGCTTGGAACCTTGCTACCATGTCTGCCGTCTCCGCCCTGCGTTCGTCAACTGTGCCCCGCCCCTCGGCCTCAGACAATACCAAACAAGCAAAGAAGGCTCGTCATCCACCCACGCCACACGACACCTTTCTTAAGCAGTAAAGCTCATCAATAGAAAAAAGGAAGAGAAAGAAATATAATGAAAATCATAGAGGATGAAGCGCACAAAAAAAAAAAGAAGAAAAAGGAAGACTGCGTTCGTACCAGCTGCGCCAGTTGGCGGCACGAGTAGCATAGGCATGTTCTATTTCCTAGTCGGCCTGGTGCCTTGCTACCCTGTCAGCCATCTCTTTCCTACTTTCGTCCACCGCGGTTTCCCTTCTACTCCTGTTCCCCCCCCCCCCCTCCCCGCATTCCCTTGGTCGGGTTTTCTGCCACTCCTCTTATTACCCCCCCTCCACCCATTCCCTTGGACACCACCCACGGCGGATGCGCGGCGCTGCCTACTCAGCTGTGCCTCATCCTTGTGCCACCTCACCATGCACCGTTCGGCTGCTTCCAGGATCCCCCGGTACCACTTCCCCGCCTTTTTTACAGTAGTGGGCCACAGTGCGGTCTCAACTCCAAACACTAAGGGGGCAAGTTCCGTTGACCCTTCGGTTGCTCGGAACTCCCTAAGGTCTTCGGCTATGCATCTATGCCAAGTCTTCAACTGTCCGCCAGGTCTCGGGCTCTCCCCACCAGCCATCGTCCCGAACATTACCCGACTGAGTATTCGCTCCTTGCTTTGCCGTGCCACGCCCCCCGCGAAGAAGAGACGTCGTTTACGGATGGTCGTTTCGATGCTCTCGCGACGTGTCATCTTGAGGGCCTTCGCGTACGAGAGGGTGGTATGGTCAGTACGAGGTCGGCGCTGGACGCCAATGACTCGCAACAGGACTTGGTGGTGAGCCATTCGAAGCTTGGCAAAGTGTTCTGCTCTGAGAGTCCACGTCACACACCCGTACAGCAGGGTCTCAATCACCTCGGCCTTCAGCTTTCGGACTTTCAGGCTAAGAGGGGCGGTCGTCCTATCATACAGCTCCAGGCCGAACCGTTTGAGGCATGCCCGTATGAGACGGATCCGTCGGTCGATTTCGAGCGAGAGGTCAGCGTTTTCGTGGACAATGCCGCCTAGGTATAAGAACTGGGTCGTCTGCTTATACCTCTGGCCTGCTGCTTCGATGACGAGCGGTGGTGCGAGGGTTGTCTGGTCTGGTGCTCGTAGAAGCATTGTCTCTGTCTTCTTTTCCGATCCCGTGAGGCCTGCTGCTTCGAAGACAGTCACGATGACTGCCATCATTTTCGCGAGCCCCTCAGCCAACTTCGAGACAATTCCTGCGTCATCGGCGTACAACATGCCCCATACAGCCCTTCGCACGCACGCCAACGGCTCCTGCTCCTCCGTTTCGACTACTCCAGCATCACTGAGGTGGACCGAATCCCTTGCGATGGCTTCGTCTTGGCTGAAGCGTACTACAGTGGTAGTGCGACGTGTAGCGCAGCAGCGAAGAACACGTTGAACAGTAACGGTGTACAGAGTTGGTACGGCAAAAGACAAGCTCGCCAACATATATTATGATAATTCGTATAAAGTTTTCGCTGTTCTTTGACTTGTTGGTGGATTATAAATGATGTTGGAGTCGTGACAAAACATCTGGCCGAACTCAAATGGTTGCCCTCTTGTGTTTTTTTTTCAAGCTTCGGAGTATCATAGGTTGGATTTTTTCCTATTCAAGCCATTTTATTTTATTCTTGCGTTCGCGAAGGTCGCGACAAACGCGCAGATATGCGTCCCCGGTGGCTTGGTAGGTGGTCCGCGAGCCTATCAAGATCAATTTCGTGAGTTCGAGTCGCACCGAGTGCATGCTCGTAGGGACTTTTTCTTGCATAATTTTTTTTTTTCGCGCGGAAAGCGGAAAGCGCGAGAGCGTGAGTTAGCTGTGCATCCGATGAAAATCGACGAGCAGTGGGAATGCTGAACCCTATGCGCGATAAAAACTGAAGGCACGTACCGGCGGGGAGAAGGGACGACACCTGTGACCACGGCTTGTCCAGAAGATCGCTGAGGGTAAATCCTCGTACGAATTAGGCTGGAAAGTAAAAGTGAAAAGGCGACTAAAGCTCCGGTGTCCATGACGTGTCCCGAAATATATCATAGCAGTCCGCGGACGAGAGAGGAAGCTATCCACCCCAATCTCGCCCCATTGGAACATACTTTCATGCCGTGTGGAATGACACCAGAGTGCGTATCATGGCCGCTACGGCATAGCTTCGCGAGTTCTCGGCGTCGAACACATACATACCTGGTCCCCATCCCGTGATCGGAGCACGTCGAGATTCCGCCGTGCTTTGTGCACCTTTGCTTGCACATTTTGTTGGAAAAGGGATTCCTCACTATTCCCTATTATGGGGGTCCATAGTTAACGGGACCAAATTTTGTTAGTAAAAATAAGTAAATATATAGGTTTTATGTATACCATAGGTCCTGTTAACTATGTACCCCCGTAATACGTATCCTCTGTACCCCTGCAAAACACCACCACCCCATTCTAATTCCAACCATTTTGTTCACAAAAAAGGTTGAACAGTGTGCATACCAGGTATATATTATGCTGGCAGGGATTAATGAACGTCACTCCGCTCCAAATTTCCTGTGGTCTTTTGCGACCCGTTACGTGTGTACGCAGCAAGGGGACATCGACGTGATCGCTTACGTGGAGGCGTATCTGGAGGTTCTTACGGCCCTCGGGGATGCGGAGAACGATCTATACTCCGCTAACTTCGCCGACTACGCTGGAGGGGGGGGCACGAAGGTGGGGACACGGCCGCTGCACCGTCTTTCGGGCTTTGGTCGCCGCCCGCTGCGTACCGTACGATACGGTGGCAAGCAGCCTGTTAACTATACTATACGCACAAACCTATTGCCGTTGAGCTAGCAGTCAGCACTGGGGGCCGTCTGGCTTGTTAACCCCCTCAGAACTACTGCCAAAGAGCGTTGACTTCGCTCGCACAGGGGTATTACAGGGATGCGATCGGTTATCAGCGCTGGAGTTTTCCAGAACTAAGGGAAGGGAAGGGAAGGTCAAGGTTTCCAATACCGAACGAAGGGCTTTCGGAAAAAATCTGGTCGAGAGCCTTCCGAAAACATCGCGTTCGAGTATAAGCACCCTTTCCGGTGTCGAGAAAACGACGGCTGAGACACGATCGCGACCCTTCGCTGTGGGGGCTCAACGCTCTCTGCGGCACACGCACGTACTCGGGGACAAACTGCTTGGATTTAGTGTTGGATAAATTTCGTAGCGAGGTTAAGGGTCAAGTTTGATTGGACCTTAAATTATGCACCCCAAGGGTTGCAATCTCTCTATTCCGCAATGGCCCAAAGATTGTGCATTGACCGGTAGTTATGCACCATATCCACCGAGCTTCGTAACGGTCGGCGTGGAGTGTTTTTCCTGTACACAGTACTGTAGTTCACTCAGGCATATTACGATATAGAGGTGGACACATGCTCAGGTCTTAGAGGTGCACCAAGATGTTTCTGAGGATCCTCGCTTGAGAAGCTATGACCAGCAGTAAGTCTCACAACAAAAAATGATTTCGAGAAAAATATATATTGGAAGTGCAAGCCGATGAACAATCCCATGGCCTATTATTAGTAGTAGGTATGCCAAAAATCAATGTGAAAAAAAAAAAATGCCAAATTTCGACGATTTTGGGTCACGCAAGGAGCCCCACCTCTCTGAAAACATTTTCGCCAAAACGTACCGCCCCTATCGCAACACCCACCGGTGCGCACTTGATTTTTCGGAGGCTCCTCAGTCGGGGAGCTCTACTACCGTGAGAATGCGAGTGGGCGACTCCCCCCCCCAAACCGACTTTTTGAGCTCGATATCTCCACAGCAAGAAGAATGTCAGCGGCGAAATGGCTGTAAGGGCTATAAGGGTAGCCCTATACAGATCTCGTCGAGGGCTGTCCGAAAACGTGTCGTTTGGTACATATTGGTGTTTTCTTTGTTACGAAAGTACCGAGCTCGAAAAGTCGGTCGGGGGGAGGGGGTCTTTACTCGCATTTATTACGGCATGCCTCACCTAAAAACTGACCCTGAGAAAGCTAATGAGAGTGATGTGCAGCTAACCCGATGGGCATTCCATCTCATGGCATCGTAGGCATCATGAAAATAAAAATTAATGAGTATAATTATTAAATAGTTAATGCCATCGATATTGTTGGGTAGTTGGTGCCTTCAGTCGAGAAACCTCAATCAATCATAAATACTTTTGCCACTGTTTTCGGGGCTGATGGGGCTTCTCAACTGAGGAAACTGTACACCCAATATGGGTTTTCAATACCTACGGTGGCGTGCTGCGGAAGAGGTATATAGTATGTAACACTTTTTTGGCCAGATGTTTTCGGGACTGATGGGGCTTGTCAGCTGAGGAAACAAGACAGCATGGTTTGTCAGTACCTACGGAGGCGTGCTGCGGAAGGAGTAAATAGTATACAGCAATTTTTTGGTGAAATATTTTCGGGACTGACGGAGCTTCTCAACGGAGGAAACTGCGCATGGTTTGTCAGTACCTACGGAGGCGTGCTACTGAGGCGTGCTACTGAAGGGGTATATAGTATGTAGCACTTTTTTGGCGACAAAATGCTATACACCTGTGTTGCACTGCCCACACAACGCCAAAAAAGTCCCGGCAACAAAGACACTGGAAGCACGTCTGCCGCCATTTTTTTTCCTGCGGATATTTCGCTTTTCTGCTCTAGCTCCTAACGTTTCCATCGAGCCAAAATTGGCAGGGCAGATGTGAGCTCCTTGGTGCACTCCCGTGAGTGTGCCAAAGCGACAGCACTTTTCGTGTTCTCCTTCGGGGTGGACCCCGTCGCTGAAGTTTGAAAATGTGGTTCCAGGCGATTGAAATCGGTTTCTTGTACTGTAGTCAACTTTTTTTTTCTGCTGTAGAACGAGCAGGAGGAATCCAGAAGTCGCGCGAGTACGTTCCTCCTTCTCGTTCTACAACAGAAAAAATATACTTGGCTACAGTACAAGAAACCGAAAATTCAAGCACCTTGAACCACATTTTCAAACTTCAACGACGAGGTCCGCGCCGAAGGAGGACACCAAAAGTGCTGTCGCTGTGGCACACTCACGGGAGTGCACCAAGGAGCTCATATCTGCCCTGCCAAATTTTGGCTCGATGGAAACGTTCGGAGCTGGAGCAGAAAAAAGAAAAGTCCTCGTAAAAAGAACGACGGCAGACGTGCTTCCAGTATCTTTGTTGACGAGACTTTTTGGCAATATCAGCTTTTTTTTTGTGTGGAGTGCAACACAGGTGTATATACCCCTCACCGTAGGACGTGTGCAGTGCGGACTGTCAGCTCAGTGGTTGTGGTGTACCAGGTATACAGCAGTAGTAGTGGGTACCCCGCAACAAGGAAGGTATGGGACAAGGCGGTTAATTCTCTGTCTTGTTACTATTACGGGGGTCCATAGTAAATAGGACCAAATTTTGTTAGTAAAAATAGGTAAATAGATAGGTTTTTATGTATACTATAGGTCCTATTAACTATGGACCCCCGTAATACAGTACTTTTGCCTCATCCCGATTTAGTGCCACATGCTAATATGCCTAATTAACTCGGGATAAGGCCGATCCACCGGCCTTGAAGCGGGAGAAATCGCGTGTACATTATATTGGGTTTAAAACAGGGCCAAGCCACCGATTTGGCCTGCAATATCTCTACTGTAGTTTTTCCTTGACGAAAAAGTGGCTACCTTTTTGCGGGGTACGCATTTGAAGCGAACAACGTCGACCCTTATGCTTGAGCTTTTCCGTTATCATTCATAAAAAGCTGCGTTCCATCAGTCGGTTAGCCAATTGACCATCCTTCCGGTCTCTTATTTTGGAGTGTTCCTCTGCGTTATCGTCGGTGGGGCCTGTTTGGCGATTGTGAACGGGAGACATTCCGCGAGATGCTGGTGCCTTGTGCTGCTGGACGTGATTGCCGTGCGTAGTATTAATATTAATAGTGTTATACCGTACCGCCGAGGATGAAAACGAGAAACAGTTGTTTTTGCTTGCAGATGAGCGTGCCATTTTTTTTATTCTTGTAGCTTTTTCGTGGTAAGGTTTATCCGGTAGCTTAACACGCCCGCCCGGTAGCTCCCTGCGTCGATCCAGTAGCTCGACATGCCCATCCAGCGGCTCCTCGGTATCAAAGAAAAAAATCGGCGGCCCCCGCAAGTGTGTTCGTTTCTGAGTGATAACCTTTCGCTTTCGAACATTTTTTTTTTATTCGGTTCTACCAGGGCAGTCAGTTCATCACCAAGGCGAACAAGAGCCTCAAGATCGCGAGGGACCAGTTCAAGGAGGTCAACCGCATCCTTGGCATCTGAGCACGTTACTTCTCGTTTAGGCGAAAACTTAGCCGTGACTCCGATTTGCTTCTCCCGAAGTATTCGGTGAAAGCTCAAGCTTTCGCAGGTGTTAAGATCGACAATCACCGGCGCGTGATCCCGGTTATATAGAGAGATAGACAGTGCAATGTTTTAGTCACACGAAACGATACTTTGGCGTCGGGAGGTGGGCGGTGTAAAAGTGCAAAGGGTTCCGAAGGTTTTGATCGATGTTTTAGGAAAAATACTGGCGGCAGGTGAATGATGCAGCAGACTGCTATTCCGGGGGACCATAGTAAATAGGACCTACGGTGCACACAAAAACGCATATATTTCCCTACTTTTACTAACAATATATGGTCCTATTTACTATGGTCCCCTGTAATATTAAGTGCGGTTGACGAAGACATGTGGTCCTGCTTTGGCTGGCACGCGCAATGAAGATGGCGGACTCTATTCCAGTGTGTATGACTAGCTTGAGTACGTCGCGCCCAGCCATCAAGGGATCGAGACGTGGCAGGCGAATGTGGACGTGCAACCAACACTTGCCGTGAGGTTGTTGCGCTTATTGATAACAGACGGTAATACAACACCAATTACATTTTACTCTTTTTGCAATAATGTCGCTCCACGAACGAACGTAAAACTTTTCGGGTGTAGTACGATTCCGTACCTGGTACGACTTCGTACCACAGCGCTGGTCTCTCACGTGGCTCCGGTCCGGGGTGGTCGCCAACAGCGAGACTGGCCCCCCCCCGCGCATGATGAGTGAAGATCCCGAAAAAAAAATCAGTTCCAACCATGCGTTGTTGAAACAATCATATCATACGCACCCGTTCGGCTTTTCGCTCGCGTGAGCTTCTACTGTGTTTCTGCCGTTGCTGGGTGAACAAATTATCCCAGCAACGCACATCCCCGCGAGGTTTTATCATGTTGTGAAGCGGTGACCGCTTGTTCATGTAGGCAGAGGTTCTCGTGGGGCCACATAAAAGGCCGGCATTCCTCACGGCGAACCGGCTATATACTTGTACCCCTTTAGATAGAGAGCCGCAGCATGGGTCATACCGACCGGCCAATGCTGCATCATTTTTTCAAGGCGTCACAGGCAACTCGGGCTTGAAAAAAAACATTTATTTCCAGTGCAAGAGACGAGAGGATACAGTACAACCGCAAAACAAGGAAAACAAACAAAAAACAGCCTTTAGCTGAAAGAGTGGCGAGGGCATTTTTTTTTACGTGGATTTTTTGCTACCAGACTATATATACCTGGTACTACTGTATTTACAACCCAGTTCTCCGAGGCAACAAGAAAGTGAGTCAGCAACATACAGAAGCACCGTGCTTATGGCCCCGATCTGTGCCAACAAACAGAATCACTCTCGGTGAGCAACAAACATAAGCACTGCTCAATGCCCCCAGATCTGTAGGCAGAGGCACCCTCTACATGGACTCGTTCTACTGCAAAATACATACCAGGTACCAGTATACCAAGTACAAAAAAAAGTACGATGGCGCACTTCGTCGGTGTCGGGGATGCTCCTCATGTGCGCCACGCTCTCGACAATGCGAAAAATCCACGCTCGACTCCTCCTTGGACGTGCGCAACAACAAGCAATAAAAAAAAAACCCTATCACACAGCATGCGCTTACGAAAAAAAAAAAAGTATATAGAGGGCAAAAACTGCGGCTTGCAACGACGCACTGCGACAGGTTCCGTTGGGTACTGCAAAGCGTATCCTACTCGAATATGGAGCAGGCTGTTCCCGAAACGTGGGTACAATTAACAAGGGGCTGAAACCACTAATAAGGCGCCTGGCACCGAGAATGGATTTTGATGGTAAAATCTCAGGGAGAACGGACCTTGGCGTGAGAACCTCAATGCTGGTGGACCTTGACTATAAGAGAAAGCTTACGGTGCTTTCGCCGGCGGCGTCACTCACACCCGCCGGTTCTCCTTGTCATCACCGCTGCCGAGGGGGCCACCATCCCATGGACAGCCCTTGACCGGACTGGAAAAAGCAACAACAGAAGAGCACGACAGTCCCGGCTCGAAGGACCCGCGGCTCACACAAGGGTTCAGGGCGTCGGGGATAGTTTTTAGGGCGTCGGGGCTACCATTCTTACCCCCCAACCCCCCAACCGCCTCTTCTTCACCTCCGACCCTCCCCGCCTCTCCCGGTCGCTGCTTGATTACGCCACCTTCTTCTGACAGACAACAAGCACCTGGTAAACCTATTGGTGATAATTTTGTCCGTCTCTCTTGCATGCCACCGATTCCTGCCCCCCCACCATCGCAACCTCCGTCCCGCCCGGCGACGCTCAGGGTTGTTTCTTGGCTTAGACACCGCATCTCCCTCGTCGCGTTGCTACCATCATATGCCACACCAACGCCATGCCGTGGATTGCGGCAGCCCGCCGTAGATAAGCCGCGGGTGAACCCTTGACGTTTCTGCGCCCACGCGTTCTCAGAGAAGGCAGAAGGGGGCATTGCAACCCTGGCCGACAGCCCGCTACTGCTGTTGCCGGGGCTTATCTGCTCGGCCGCTGCTGCAGGTGATGCTACCTGGGGTGCTGGGTTGCGGTTGGGTGGTCGAACGCCTTCGGATATGCGTCTCAGCAGCGAGTCAATGCCGCTGTTAAGGAGCAAGAGAACAACGGCCCGCGAAGGCGGAGCGGAGGGTCGTCTCGTAAACGATGGGCAGGATCGACAAAGCCAAAAACGTTTCGGTCCCCCGATTAGACAAAGTACGAGATAAACTACCCATCAGTTCTCGCGAGCGTTGCTGAATGAGACGAAAAAAAAAACACTGAAAACGGGTCTTCTGGATTATGCAACCTATCATATATTCAAATAACCACTGGATCTAGGTTTATAACTTTCACTGAACATATGTTATAGCTTTCACTCACGGCGTGGAATTTCATTGAACGTAAAGAACGCCTCGAGAACAAGGAAACCCCAACAGCTACTCCACGTTTGAACATACCCCCCCCCCCCCCCACCTCCCCTGGCACAAAAGCCAACGCGGAGCATCATACCGTGCTGAGGACTAGCCGTTAAGGGTCGATCTTAACGAGGAATGTTTTTCAGTTTTTTTTTCGGTATTTTTCCCGAATTTTCGGTATTTTCCTATAGGAAAAAACCGAAAAAAAAAACAAAAATACTGGGGAAAAAAAAACAAAAACAGCCCTCGTTGAGATCGATCCCAAGCTGAAAACCATCGCCACACATGGAAGAACTAAAGGTATGGCTGGAGTTGTCATGGTTTTCACCTTGACACCGTATACTCGATGCGTTGAATATGGCTCTTCACGATGGGTTTTGTGCCAAGGAGGAGCACCCTCCTTGTCAAACACGCTACAATAAATAGGAAAACGGTATTTGGGGCGCGTCGAGGCCTCCTTACGTCGGCTTTTTTATACCGGCTTTGGATTAGGGGGGCGGTCAATCTAGCGGCTAAGCCGCGGCCTCCTAGCTTTTTGCTCCTTGCCGACTTGTCGCCTTCGTTGAAACAGGTCGCAACGAAAACTGCCTGATGAAACTACTCTAAAGAGAAGGACCGATCAGAACATTGCTGCGGGCACGAAATCTTGTTTTCCCGTACTCGCATACCTGGCGCGAGATACCTGATACATACCAGGGACGTCAAAATTGTACTATTAATAAAAATATCAATACTGCTGTACTCGAAGGCAACGCTTCTCTTGCGGGAGAACTGAAACGAGTGGTGATTTGTTGTTGATGACTGGAGTCATGTCGGAACAGCTACTGCAGAAGTGCAAGTATCGATCAGAAGGTATGTAGGAGGGAAATCGACATCCTGCCAGACTACAGTATACGTACTCGTACCAAGGCACCTGGGGCACTACGCTAAGTATACACCAGGTAGTAGGTGCAGTACTACAACTGTCAGTAGTACCGGTATATAGCAAAATGAAAGCTCAACACTGCTGTGCTCTCTGCCTTCGTCCTTTCTTTGCCAAGTTCATTCAAGTCAAGTATGTTGCTACCAACAATAGGAGACCGTAGTTTGACCCTTTGACTGACCGTCCCGACACGACTGTATATACCTGATACCTGGTACCTGGTGTGTACTGACAACAGTAGTGCAGTATTATACCGCTCCTATTCTATCGTCGCATATACACTCCTGTAGGGTTAGGTACATCGGTACCTCGTACACGGAGACGTGGTGGCGCTTTCGTGACGGGCGATCGACGGAAAAACCGAAACCTTCAGTTAGTTGACTTTACGTCGACGGCTTTCGTTGTCTTTGTTTCATAGTAACACCTGTGGTACGTATAAATATTAATAGCATACCAGGTATTTGCTTCGAATGGTATACCAGGTACCAGGTACCAGGTACCCGGGTATATGATATGACAGCATCGTTTCGGTGTAATCAGGTACATGCGTTCACTCGCACGTGACCAGACCCAACCGAAACAAGACTTACTCGGGAAGCTGAAGCTGTTGAAGAAGCAGAAGAACATTGCTGCTGCTGCTGCTGCTGCTGCTGCTGCTGCTGCTGCTGTTGTTTTTGCTGCTCAGGGGGTGGGAATTAGAGTCGCTGCTGTCGATCCCCTCCTCCGACCGACGTGCCTCGCGCTCGCTGCAGGAGGAGGAGCTTGTGACGCCTTCGCGCCCTTGGCCCTCTCCTTCTCGTCGAAGCAGCATGGCGGGCACGTCAACAACAACATCGCTTGCTGCCATCACCACCGCATTGTCAATGTATACCTCCTTGGTGGCTACCCCGCTCGTAACTGCCGCGTGATGGTCGCACTTTAGCTCATCTGCGGGCCGCGCAGAGGAAATGGCAGGACCAGGAGGAGTTGGAGAAGGAGGCCTCACATCATCGGCAAGGAGGGTTGCTGCCACCGTGGTTCGAACACCGAGACGTTCCAGCTCAGCGGCGATCTTGGTCAAGTCCCGAACTAGCGTCGCCCTAGCGGCCGCCGTCGCTGTCTGCTCGCTCGCCTTCCGGCTCAGGAGGCGGTGCATCCCCACGAGCGTGTGCCGCTTCCAGTCGTCGTCATCGTCGTCGTTGTCGTCGCCTGCTGCAGCTGCAGCTCCGCTGGTCAAGTGTCGATGCGACTCTACCTGAAGATTACTTGCCGTTCGTTCTTCTCGATCTCGTTGCTTGTCCCCCTCTGCTGCTGCTGCTGCTACTGTTGTTGTGGTTGCTTGGGTATCCACTGTTGGATCGCTTGCCTTGGAGAACTCCCACAGGAGAATGCGTTGCCGAGCAAGCGCGCTTAGGATCCGCTTTCGCCCCCTGCTCAAGATGGCGT
Organism: Macrocystis pyrifera; assembly: GCA_031763025.1. NCBI lineage: Eukaryota > Phaeophyceae > Laminariales > Laminariaceae > Macrocystis > Macrocystis pyrifera. The sequence goes on from JASSKH010000030.1 coordinate 4,273,393, forward strand.
GTAGTCGTCGGCCAGCGAGCGCTCGCGCTGCCGCCTGGCCGGAATCGCGAGTATTTTCGTTTGAAGATTGCGATGATTCAGTTGATGAGTCGAAGAAAAAATCGTCTAGATCGCTCACGGCAACAGCAACACCATGCAGCTCTCGCTCGACATATGCGTGAAGTTCTGCCACCTCGTGGAGAAGATCCACCGGTCGCCGTCCGAGCCTGCAGCTAATCATTGCGCCACCCACAGATAGAGCATCAGGGAACAAAACCCACCAGCAGAAAACGTCATATCCGGTCGTCAAATGTTGTCCCTGTTGCGCTCCGCTACAGAATCCTATTGAAACCCCTTCGCTCGAAACTCAAATCTGATAGTCATTCCCATTGTCTCGCAGTTCGAGCCAGCGGCCAGCCAGCGCCATCATTTGAAATGCGTTTTCTTAGACCATCGTACGAGACTATCCAGGAGACAGCCGATGCACGGGATGACTCTACTAGCGACGCTACTCCGGCGTGGTCCTCAGCAGGGTGAGACGAAAAGTTGATGCTGTCCGTATTTTTTTTTTCACAACGTACTCTTGCATCATCCATGGATTATGCGATCATGATAGATAAGACCCGCCGGGTACTGCCGTACCTCCTATGTCATACAATAAGATACGAGGTATCAGCAGCAGCTACTTGGTACACGTAAAGAGCACAGGCATTGAACAGTGACCCCCCCCCCCCACGGCATATCTGCCTGATGTCGTAGCGGGGCCAAGATCTAACACGCGGTGCCTCCTACCGAAGATCCCCATGGCCAACAAGTCATCAACACATATCGTATCATGTTCCTATACGGGTACGAATACGATATTCCAAGTACAGTAGTACCAGTACACAAGATCGGCGGAGGTGTGCATCTGATCTTGACAGCTTCACTTACCTAGGAGCCAAAGTCAGACTGACCATCGCAGCACCAATCGCACAATGAATGTCACGTGGTGTTCTCAAGATTTCGCGGTTGGGGGTGGAGCAGCAGCAGTAATAACAGTAGTTGCTCCTATTAATACAAGATGCGAAGAAATTGAATTTTTTTTTGCAGCTTTTAGGTACCTGTATGTTTACATGTTTTACCAGTACACCAGTACATTATTATTAATAATAGGGGTGATGAATGCTATTATTCACGACATTGGTGTCGTAACGTCGTAATTTTAATAACTCCTTATTTTGATTACGGTGTCGTCAATAGTCAACAGCAGTAACATCAATAGCTCATTTATGGTGTTGGTAAATGCCAGGTACCTGGTAGCATTAACCGATACGTACCGGTATGTTGACGACACCGGTGTCGTAAATAAGGAGTCACGATACCGGTGTCCCGTAAATAAGGAGCTACGACACCGGTGTCGTAAATAGCACTATACCTGGACATTATTCGTTCGTATCTGTCGCATGATGTATATGATACGAGCTATTTATATGTGAGCTCAAACACGTTCATTTTCAGGTGATTCGTGCTTAGTACTATTAATATTAATAATAGGCAAAAGCCATTCTATGAGTACTATTACCTGGTATACTTGATATATATACATTCCTGGTACAGCAAAACTTCGAAGTGTGTTATGATACTGCTTTGTATGAGGTTGAAAGCCCGGTAACTACCCGGGTTTAGTCACTGGGAACGCATTTGTAGTACTTGGAAGGCGTATCTTAGATGGAAAACCAGGGGTGGTTTTCCAGAGGCGCACGAGCTTGGTCTCAGTCTCCGCGTGCACGAAAGGAATAAAACTGCTCTTCTTCTATAGCTAAGCAAGCAACACACGTGAGTACCAACGATTACCGTCTTAAAAGGCAGACCTACGGTCCAGGGATACAAACTGTCCCGCAACCTTGATCTTAACAAGTGGCGTCGTCGGCTTAGGAATCCATGGCGATTTCTTCCGTTCGAAACGTGACACTCGTACCGGATTACTTGGTAGGGTATCACAGGTATTCGTGTACCACAGGTACTCGGGTACCACAGTAGTACTTGTACTTGTACTCGTATCGCATACCAGAGACCAGGTACCGGGTATATGATACCGTAGACCTATTATTACACAATAAAATTGCACTATTTCGGACCCACTATTTTCACCAGACGTGGGTACCTGGTATATGATACAGCAGTACTAAATACATCCGTTCGTTGTGTGATTTGATCGTGATCCCGTGCACGCGCACGACCTCTGGGCGTGCGAGACAGGGACAAGCGGAAGTTGAAAATGGCTGGGGCACTGGCCTTCGCTTCAACCCTTGTGGGCCTGGCGGCCCTTGGGATCTCCGGAGAGCGTGACCTCGAGCCAACCAAGCCAGAGGGGTGGCAAAAGCAGCAGGTAGCTTACTCACCTGCGCTGTTTACAGCAGTAGTATGTATGGGCTCGCCAACAAGAAACGCCTACGTAATCTGAGCAAACCTAAGGAGTTGTTGTGGCACCATCCTGGTTCAACCTTGAGCATAGACTAGTGTATAGGATTAAGTGTGGGTCTCGCCGCTGAGCACGATTTCCTGGTGCAATTTTCCTCAGCATCCCTCGAAGAGTGAGCGCCATGTTTATTCTTAACGCGTTATTCCTCAAACTTAGGTCTAGGCTCTCTGTCCTCGTACGATACTGCGCTGCTGCACCCAGTGTATGCCTGGTATTTACTGCTGTGGTACCGGTCTGAAAATATGGGCTCATACACTGAATTAAAATGAATGTCTCGATCACGGAACCGACTCATCCGGTTCGCTATCACGTAGCGAAGGAGTGCAACAAAAGCTCTTCTCGTATACCTCGCACGTCGGACTACTTGCGTAAACAATATTACCGCAGTATGAATAGCGAAGAAGGATGGCAGCAGCCAGCCGCCGACGTGCAGCCGGCAGCGCTATTTAACACGTTGTGAGTTTACTGTACGAGTGAAGATTTTCGCACCTCTAACAGACAGATGATGATTTATCTGATCTATTTGATCTATGTACAGTAGATGATCTAGTTCCTCAGCTACCTTTGTTGGAGGTTGTGCAGGATCTGTCTGCGTAGTACAGGTACAACCCAGGAAACATGTGGTAAGATCATGTAGATTTCGCGACTCCCCCCCCGATGACATGATCTACTGTAGATCATACAGGTCATACAGATCAAGGATCTATCTATCTTCTCTGAAAGATCTAGATGATGAAGTGGGAATGATCTGTACATTAATTGTCCGAGGTGTGGAAGGTTTGCAAGTTACGTCGCGCGAGTGGTGCGTGTTCACGAGGAAATATTGTGGTGAACGCACCCGACCGCCGTGCCATTGAATACGATTTTCCTGGTACTGCTGCTGGCGTCTTACTGACGCCCAAAACTCAGATTGCTTTCACGCACCACACGCACCGCGCACACCACACAGCAGTCACCGTTTCATGAACCCCGAAAACGCCTACCTTGGTGCAACTCTCATGTTTTGAGTAGTACAGGGTATCAATGCCGCCATCACCGCCGCCTCGATACAGGCTGCTTGTCCCCCTAAATATGAGTGGAGGTGTCAAGAGATGGATCGTTACCGTCATTTACAATCGCACACTACAGTAATTAAAAAAACCGGCATGACCCCCCCCCCCCCCCCCCCCCCCCCCCCTTCCCTCCCCCTCCCCTCCTTACCCTCCCCCCCCCCTCTCCCCCGTCCCCGCCACCTTTTCTTGTTCTTCCCTCACTCGGTACCGCTTTCCAGCCGCTATCTGGCGAGACCCTGACGGCCTTCTCTCGAAACTTGACATTCCCGGAGGAGCGATCCTCCACGAACGGGGAGCTCCTTACCACCCTGCGCGTCGCACCGACCGTGTCTCGCGCGGGTCCGCTGGCGCCGCCCTTAAACGTGAGGGCGTACGAGGGATCGGTCCCAGGGCCTACCCTGAGGGTCCGGCCAGGCGACAGGCTGGTGTTGAACCTTGTGAACGATCTGGGATTTCCGGAGGGTTCTCCAGAAGGGTTTCCCGCGACCACTGGAGGGGAGGAGGGAGAGGGGGGGGGGGGGAGGGGGAGGGAGGGGAGCACGCGGTACCGTGGCTGGAGGGCAAGGTGGAGGCGTGGCCGAATGTGACGAACTTGCACGTGCACGGGCTACACGTGTCTCCGGCTGGAGTGGGGGACAACATTTATCGGTGAGGTTGTCGCACTCGTCCCGGCCGCCGGGCGTCTTTGGAATCGTGGGCGCCAAAAAGCCAAAAGTCGTTTTGGTCTCCTTTTTCTCTTCTTTAGCGTGTACGCTTCTTGTAAGGTGTTATAAATATAATAGTAGCGGTAAAACAGTGGTCAACTAAAAAGTCAAGGATCAAGAAGGGAGTGTTCGGTATTCCCGCTCGCCTTGAAGTTGCTTGTGCAACCCGCAAACGCTCAGTGCCTTGATGATTTTTCCAGTTGGAACAAAAAAAGCAAAACAAACTTCCGCAACTCCTGTCGATAGAACCCACAATGCCGCTGGTTGCTGCAGAAACCCCTCCCGCGTGTGTAAACACGTGCTCGCTCCTGTTGCTGCTGCTGCTTTCGTTAGTGGTGGCTCCTGGAATTGTTGCTGCCTCTGCTGCTGCTGCTGCTGCTGATTTTGCAATCATTGCTGCTGCTGTCCCGTGTCTTGGCTTGTCGGGCTGCAGGCGAGGGGGGCCTGGCGACGCCCTGGAGTACGTCTACGACCTCCCTCTGGACCACTATCCGGGAACGTTTTTACTATCACCCGCACTTCGGTAAGCCACAACCCCCCCCCCCCCCCCCCCCCCCCCCCCCCCCCCCGCCCACGGCGCTGCCGCCGCGAATACTGGTTTAAATCGGCTAGTGGCCAGAGTTGGTTGCGGTAGTTGTGTACAGAAACTGCCACTGCAGATATTTTGGTGGGGGTGTACCTGATAGGAGAGATGTACTCGATCTCATGCATGGCCGTAGTCGTCTGACCATAGACCCTCGCATCCCTACAATGCGAGGGCGGAGCACGTCGGGTTCGCACCGACCAGGCAGACATTGCCTGCTTGCACCAAGCGCGCAAAGCGCCGTGCGAGGTGTTGGGCGAGTCGCATGAAGCGTGAGCTGCATCCTACCAGAAAACCGCTTGTGAGGCGGACTTACACATGGATGACAGCTTCAATGAGTTACGTGCGTGTGTGTGTGGGGGGGTATCTTCGATGCCTTCACCCATGGGACAGATAGGGTATCTTCAGATCATCTGCAGATCATCCCGATTGATGATCTAGATCCTTCAGGGCAGATAGATACGTATGATCTGTATGATATTTATGATCTGTATGATCTAGCTCATGTTGTCGGGTGGAAACCATATAGCCTACATGATTTAGGACATGTTTCCTGAGTTGGGTCTGTACTACTGCATAGATTTTGAACAAAGCATATCGTAGCAGCAGTTTAGGATCTAGATCATCTCAAACAGTGAGGATCATTCTTATCGGAGAGCTTTTTCTCCAGATTTTCCAACAGGCTTGGAAATAGCTGGAGATATAGATTAAGATATGGACGCGTTCTGTCACTGTTCGTGAAATTCTCAAGAAGCAAAAAAGTCAGGAAAGTTGAATCTCACGTGTTTGGAAAAAAAATTCAGGAAAATCTGGAAGATAAAAAAATGGCGCGAAAACAATATGGAAATTATGGAAAAAAAAAGCTCTCCGATAAGAATGACCCTACGTAATCTGTTCTACGTGTTATATCCCTCGTCGACAGCGTTTTGTCGGGGCCTCTAGTGCCCGAGCTTAAGGCGATTTGTCGCTTCGGAAGTTTCTCTGAAACAGATACACGAGTAATTGTCTACAAGTAACTATTAATAGTAATATATCCCGGGACCTGGTACGTGCCAAGAATATGTGTTGTCGTAGGGGGGGGGGGGGGGGGGGGGGGGGGGGGGGGGGGGCGGGGGGGGGGGGGGGGGGAGGAGCATTGGTCCGCAAAGCCTTCCACCACCATAAACACCACCCTGGCTATTAATATTAATAGCGTTTTCGAGGGCCTTTTCGGACCGTCATCACCCTGGCCCAAAGCGTAGCATAGCAGCATTGACACTTTTTTCGTTCCCCCAAGCAAGGGAGAGAGAGAGAGAGAGAGAGAGAGAGAGAGCTCCCGAAAATGGAATAGCAGCACGGTATCGGATGCTCACCCCCCCCCCCTCCCCTCCCCTTCCTATCACCACTTGACAGTTTTTGCTCCGCCTCGAAAGGGGGGCGTGGCCAATGGTCAACTGACTACGAGGAAAGCAGCAAATGAGTTTAGCCCCCCCCCCCCCCCCCCCCGCTCGTGTCCCCACTTGACCCTTGACACCTGACACCGATACTTTGGGCGAGAGCAGAGGGGTCGAGCTCCCTCCAGACGCTGGGGGGTATGTCGGGAGCGATTGTGGTCGAGGACCCGGAGGGGAGCTTGCCCGAGGAGCTGGAAGTGATGCGAGAGGTGGTGATGGTGTTGCAGGAGACCAACATCGAGTCCGGTGCGCGAGGAAAAAGGGGGGTTGTTTTGACGTTTCTTCTTCTGTTTTCGTTTCGTTTTGCTGAATTGATTGGTTGGTTGGCTGGTTCAAGGGTACACGGACAAAACAAAAAAAAAAATACACACCCCACGTTTGTTCTTGTCTTGAGTTTGTCGACAAGGGGGGGGGGCACTAAAATCAAGGAAAAAGAAACTGAAAAAAAGTTTTATTTTTAACTTCTGACTAAAATTCCTACCCGCCACGTCGTAGTTTGTTCTCGATTCCGACAGGGTGGCGAGTGTAACTCCGCTTTTTTTTTTTTTCTTTTTTTTTCGTGTACCCCTGTCCCCTGTCTGGTTGGTTGGTTGGTTCAGGTTTGGTTGTTTGGTCGGTCTGTTTGTATGTTTTATTCTTTTTTCGTTTGTCTGTTTGGTTTGTTTGTGTGTCTATTCGTTCGTTCGTTTGTCTGTTCGTTCGTCTGTTTAATTGATTGGTTGATCTTAATCGTCGGGCTTGTTGTGGTTGGTTGGCTAGTTATTTTGTTGATTGGTCAGCCAGTTGGTCGATCGATTGATTGGTTGGATGTTGGGTGTACCTTCTTCTGGCCCGTGCGGCCAGACAAGCACTCGTTTTCTGCAGTAGACCCGTTTCAAGGCCGCAACCAACAACCAACCTGCCTACGCTTTATAAGACGAGTAGCCCCCGCCGAAACAGTAATTACGCCCTCTCTTTTTTTTGCTCTTACCGGTGTGCGGGACCGTGAGAGTTAGCCTCCCTTCCGTTCCCTTTCGTTCCCTTCCCTTCCCTTCCCTCCCCCCTCAATTTCGCCTCCCATGACATCACCCTCCCCTACCGTGTTCTAACTAGCCTCTACCTGACGCTACTATTTTCCTTACCTTAGCTTGCCTTTCCTACCCGAACCTATTTCTTACCATCCTGCCCTACCCTGCCCTGCCCCTCACCAAAGGTAACGTGAGAGAAGGTAGGGTCAGGTAAGATGAAGTAAGGTAAGGGGTGGGGTGGGATAGAGGCTTCACCTTGCTTGCGTTACCTTACCTTACCTTGCCGTGTCGTGCCTTACCTGACCTCACCTTGCCTTGCCTTGCCTTGCCTTGCCTTACGTTGCATTGCCTCACCTCACCATACCTTGCCTTACCTTCTCTTACCCTCCCTTACCTTCCCTTACCTTCCCTTACCTTCCCTTACCTTCCCTTACCTTACCTTCCCTCACCTTACCTTGCCTTGCCTTGCCTTACCCTACCTTTCGCAGGCACTCTCCGAAACTACCAAACGGCGTCCAGAATTTCCGGCAGCAGGATGCCTCTGTACGGCAAGCGCCAGGAGAAAGAGGAGACGGACAATGTGGGAGGGGGTGGCCTGTTGCACTTCGTCACGGTGCGTTGTGATTACTTTTATGATGATGACCTTCGCCTGCTGGCTGTTACCGAGGATACTAATGTCTGCCTGATCGGTGAAAACCCGACGTGCTCCGTCCCGGCATTGTAGGGATGCGAGGGTCTATGGTCATATGACTATGGCCATGCACGATAATGAGTACCCCCCCCCGGACCTGTCAACAAAAAGGCCGTTGCAGGTTGGACACGCACCGCTGTCCCATCGCGATGGACCTCGGCTGAATTTAACCCGCTGTACTGTTGATCCTGCAAAAATGAACCTACACCTTTTTTCCCTTCGCGATGGACCCGCCCGCCTCAATTAATCCCTGAACTGCTGATGCTGGTAAAACCAGCCTACCCTAATTCCAAGTGGTTTAACCCTGGAAATGCTGATACTGCAATAACCAGCCCGCGCTAATTTCGATTAGTTCGTCCCCAAACCGTGGGTGCAGTTGGAGTGGTTCACGCGTCGGATGGGCAGATCATGATCTAGGTCATCTAGCTCCTCCCCTGCCGTTTAAAAATGCTGTGCAGGATCTGTGAGTATGTATAGCACAGATCATGATCTAGATCATCACGCAGATCACGCCACTCACACCCGGCAAACATGAAGCTAGATAGTAACAGGTCAGGGATACATCTTCCCTGAAAGATATAGATGACCTGTAGATGATCTGTACATGATCTATCTGTCCGACGTGTGCAGTGGTTCAACCCTTTTTGGACCCAGATACAGCAACCAAAACAATGAAAAGTGCATCCGTTCGCCTGCCAATCCGTCCGTCCGTCCTTTCTTGCATAGGTTGGTCTGTCCGTTCATCGGATCGTCCGTCGGTCCGTCCGTCGGACCATCCATTTATCCGTCCGTCTGTCCGTCCGTCCGTCCCTCTGTCCATCCATCCAACCATCCATCCATCCGTCCATCCGTCCGTTGGTCCATCCATCCATACGTCCGTCCGTTCGTCCGTCCGTCGGTCCACCCATCCATCCATCCGTCCGTCCGTCTGTTTGTCGACCGACCCGGTCCGTAAAGGTAAACGGCCAGTACCAACCCATCGTCCACGCTCAGCCCGGGGAGGCGGTGCGCCTTCGCCTCATCCACGGCGGAAACAACGACCACATGTACGTGTCCATTCTGCCGTCCTCCGGAGACGACGATAGCGATAAGGGGGAGGGCGAGACACCCGCCGCGCGGGCGCACCAGCAAGGGGTGGGTGGCGAGGAAGAGGGAGAGGAAGAGGAAGAGGAAGAGGCGGACGCGGAGGCAGGAGTGGCAAGGGGCGGCAGCGACGACGGCGGTGGTGGTAGTGGTGATGGCGGTGGCCGTGGTGGCGGCGATCACGGTGGCGGCGATCACGGTGGCGGCGATCACGGTGGCGGCGATCACGGTGGCGGTGGTGGCGGTGGTGGTAGTGATGGCGGCGGCGGCAGTCTGGGTTGCACGATGCTGACGCTGGCGAGAGACGGGGTCTACCTCGAGGCGCCGAGGAGGCAGGGCGGGGGCGCGGGGCACGTGCTGCTTGCCCCCGGCTCTCGGGCGGACGTGGCCGTGGCGTGCGATCGCCCCGGAGTCTATCGCCTCGCCTCGTCTCGCGGCAGCGATGGCGTGCAGTTGCCCGTGGCGTACCTGGGAGAGAAAACCGACGTGTTCGAGGGTGAGAAGCAGGGGCGCAAGGGTCAGGGTGAGGGTCAGGGTTGAGATTAGGGCCAGGGTGAAAGACAGGCCTGGGGTTTGCGCTAGGGTGTGCGCTGGAGATTTGCGTCCGCTCGTCTCGCACGCTGATATCGAATTCTTCGATTGTTGTTTTTCCCTGGGAGTAGCGTGCCGTCTCACTGCAGCCGCGACTTTTTTGCGTTTGCAAACCTTATGCTGCGACTGTTTTCCGTTGCGAACCTCACCCCGCCTCTTTTTCATTGCAAACCTCATCTTGCCTCCCTTCAGTGCAAATATCATCCCACATTTTTTTCACTGGCAAACCTCACGCCGCGAATTCTTCATGTACAAACCTCGACCCGCGACTTTGTTATTGTAGCGCAAACCTCATCCCGCCTCTTGTTTTTTTTTTTTGTAGTTTGCAAAGCTCATCCCGCGGCTTTTTTCAGTTCCTATGATACCCTGGGACCTTTGTTTGTTTGTGTGCAAACCCAGGCCCGCGTCGACCTTCTTTTTCGAACTGTAAACAAACCAATCCCTCTGGCGCAGGGACGTTGGCCTTCGTTTCCGTTGGAGGGGAGGCGATGGACATGGAACTCCCCACGGAATCGCCGAGCGCTGCGGACGGGAACCGCCTGCTGCAGGACCTGCGTGACCTGCCGGAAGACGAGGTAAACAGCCGATTGCAAGCTGAAAACTCACGAGAGGCGTGGGAAAGGGGTGGGCGAGGGGAGGGGGGTGTACTCGATAGGAGAGATGTACTCGATCTCATGCATGGCCGTAGTCGTATGACCATAGACCCTCGCATCCCTACAATGCCGGGACGGAGCATGTCGGGTTTGCACCAACCAGGCAGACATTGCTTGCACCAAACGCGAAGCGCCGTGAGGTGTCCGGCGAGTCGCATGAAGAGTGAGCTGCATCCTACTAAGAACCGCTTGTGAGGCGGACTTGCATATGGATGACAGCCTCAATGAGTTAGTTTAATTTCCGGTGTAGCCACTTCCAGAGACAGCAATGGGAGTACTATGTAACTGCCTCTTGGGTGCCTTACCTTGAACACTACGTGATACGATCAATTCCCTTGTGCAGAGTAAAGGTTCTTTACTTCGCACAAATGATCTCACTCGACAACCAGCTGTGGGCGACCGCCAAAAAAAAAAAAAAAAAAAAAAAAAAACGGTACCCTGGATGTCTAGCTCACGTAGTGAGCGGCATGTTTTACAGTGTCGTTGCCAACCGACGCCAACCCAACCCATATATAATACATAAAATAGGGGAGGGGGGTGGGGGGGATGGGGTTGAGATAGGGGGGCGGGGAAGAGTGGGCGGTGTGGAGGGGGGGGGGCGGGGCTAGGGACGCCGAGGTATGCATCCGATAGCAAGAGAAGCACACGAGCGGTATGGAGGTGTGGAGGCGCGTGGGGGGTGGCTGAGGGAAGGGGGGGGGGGGGTGGGGCGTACTCATTTGTTGCTTGCCTTAGTCATTTGACCATTGACCACGCATCCCTTTCGAGACGGAGCACTACTCCTAATAGAGACACCTCTAGCAGTTGGGCGCTCATTACGTTGTTTCCACATGTTGCATATGAACTTTTTGCTAATCTTATCCGCTTCTTGCTTCGCCGCCTGTGGCCACCATCCGTCTCGTAGGATGGCGATCGTTTTCTCGCTGGGCTGCTGTCATCTGTACTGTTTCCACCTGTTTTACGAACTTCGCGTTCCATTCCCATACGTCTCCTGCATATCTAGCTTTGGTGCTATCACATTCATCAGGATACATCTCTGAATCATAGTGTCAAGGTGCGAGTCTGTCAGGATCGCATCCATATTACCTCTACCCTTTCCGATTACTTCTGCTATGTTTGTGTCCGAAGAGCAGTCTTTTGAAATCTCTACGCCAAGATACGTATACTGGTCTACGATCGGCAATTCATCTTCTCCCCACTTCCAACTGAAATTTACTGGGTTCACCTTGTTTTCCTTAAATACAACCACTCCGCACTTCTTGACGTTCGCTGTCACCCCCCATTTCCTAGTGTATTCTAGTGCCTTCTCTATTTGTTTCTGCAATCCTTCGGGCGTTCCTGATGCACCCACGAAGGCATCCACAAACATCAATCCCGACACCGTATCTCCCCCTTCCCTGACTCCCAGCTTTGCTGCTTCGACTGCTACTATCAGGTCGTTCATGTATGTCTTGAATAGATTCTAGGTGATAAAGCACATCCGTGTGCAATTCCGTAATAGATGTCAACATGCTTCGATACGTCCCCGTCCAGCATCACCGCACTTCTCGCACGTCCCGTCATGTGTTTCATCATTTTCCACATCGTTCCTCTGATCCCTATTTCCCACAACTTTTTCCACAATTGATTTCTCCATACTCTGTGGCAGGCCTTCTGTACATCTAGAAAGAAACTGTACGTTGTTATTAGTAGTCCCGCGTCTTTCCTACCTTGGATTGTTTTACCTAATGTGTACACATGGTCTACGCAGCTACGGTTTTGGCCTAAACCCTGCTTGCCCTTCGCTTGTTTTGTCTTCCTTCTCCATCGTTGTCCCCATTCTGTGGTTCAAAATCTTACTTTTTTTTTTTTTGCCGACTGTGCTTGATAACATCATCCCTCTATGGTTCCCCGGGTCAGCCTTATCTCCATTCTTAAATAACTGTAATACTACTCCTTCTCTCCATCTCCCAGGTGCGTATTCGTTTTCCGTATCCAGTTATACAACATAGGTTAACCATTATGATAAGCATTCCTTCTCCCGTGTACTTCACGAATTCGTTCACTATATCGTCTGCCCCTGCTGTCTTTCTATTCCTATGTGTAGCTACACACTTCTTATCCCTCTATAGTTCCCCGGGTCAGCCCTATGTCCTTTCTTAAATTATCTCCATCTCCTAGGTGCGTACTCGTTTTTCCAAAATTTTCCCATGTCCGGTTATACAACGTAACCATCATGGTAAGCATTCCTTCTGCCCCGTACTTCATAAATTCATTCACTATTTGGTCTGCCCCTGCTGCCTTTCTGTTCTTATGGTTTAGCATTCCCCTGAGAACTCGCTCTGTAACCCTTCTGAACCACCGTCTCCCCTTTCTGATGCACCTACGCTCGCCTCTGCCCACGCGTTGACTTCCTTCTCGAATTCTGCGTCGAACGTTTCGTTGGCTGTGGGCGTTCCTAGCTTACGGTAATGCTCTACTACTGCAGTACTTCTCTTTTCCCCTTCGAACTGTTCCTACCCACATCTGCTTCATCCCGCCCTCAAAGTCTTCATTCGCTTTATTAACTACGCCTTCCCATATCCCTTTCTCCTTCTTCTTCTCTACCATCTCTTTTACTTTCTTTCTAGCGACAGCATTTTCCTCCCGTCCTGTGGTGGTTTTACTCGATGTATACCCTGCGTGTGCCTTTCTCCTTACTCTTATAGACTCTTTTACTTCCTCATCCCACCATTTTACCGCTCTGTTGCGTACTATCAATTTATTCCCTTTACTTTTACTTGCTGTGGTCTTGACCAATTGCTCCCATCCTTCTATTATCCTAGCTCCTGCGTTGTCCCTCTCCGTATCGTTCTTTGTTGTTCCTGTCCTTTCCAACAGCTCGGAAAATTGCTCTGCATGTGTCGACCATCTCTTCTTGGGACTCTTCCCGTTTTTCTTTTACCTCTAGTCCATCAATTATCCATCTGTTCAACATCCTATGTATCTCTCCCATGTTTGATAACTCTCGTCTGCTGACTGCCTGTCCGTACTAGACAGTGATCCGTAGTTCCTACGCCCGCTGCGCATACATGGACTTCCGTTTCCTTACTGCTTCCATTTCCTACCACTCCAAAGTCAATGATAGAGCTTTCTCCCTTTCGTATGCACTGTCTGGTGCATTCTGGCTCTGCCGTTTTCACTCTGTCGTTCAACGCCTTCGTCTCGTTGTGCTTAAGGAGCTTCACCATCATCCCTGCCCTATTTTTTTATTCTGTTACTTTCCCATATTGTCCAAATGTTCTCATTCGGGTCTGCTTGCCTTCCCAATTATTGAATTAAAATCTCCCGCTACAGTATTACGGAGGACCACAGTAAATAGGACCTATGGTAGACACAAAAACCTATACATTTCCCTGTTTTTACTAACAATATTTGGTCGTATTTACTAGGGCACCCCCCCCCCCCCCGTAATAGTACTAGTTCTCCTTTGCCTTTCATACTTCTGTACATCTACTGCTACTTCTCCGAACTTTCTCTGTTTATCTTTTACCCCTACTCTTGGACAATGAGAGCTTTTGGATGTTTTCTGAGAGGGAATATTTCGCTCCCCGCTCCCCTGGTGTCTTTATCCGTATGCTTTCGTCGAATTTAGTGCTTTTGACCACCTCTATTATGTCACGCAGGTGTCCCCGGTGGCTTGGTAGGTGGTCCCCGTGCCTATCAAGATCAATTTGTGGCTTCGAGTCTCACCGAGTGCATGCTCGTAGAGACTTTTTCTTGCATAAAAAAAATGATTAGCGGAAAGCGCGAGAGCGTGAGTTAGCTGCATTCGATGAAAATCGACGAGCAGTGGGAATGCTGAACCCTATGCGCGACAAAAATAAAAGGCACGTACCGGGGGGGAGAAGGGACGACACCTGTGACCGCGGCTTGTCTAGAAGATCATTGAGGGTAAGACCTCCTACGAGTTAGGCTGGAAAGTGAAAGTGATGATTAAAAAAAAAAAAAAAAGAGGCATTCTTTGACTAGGAACCCTACCCTTCCCGCCCCCCTATTCTTGCTGTTGTGTCCCTTCCTGTTTTTCCCTATCGATACGTACTCTCCATTTCTGCATTCTGTTTCCCCCCTCTTTCTCCCACGACTCTTGAATTCCTGCGATGTCTAGGTCGCGCTTACTTATTTGTTCGGAAATTCCATCCTTCTGCGCTCTCAAGTGGCGAATCCACATGCGTTTTATTATCCTATTCTCAGCTTGTTTTATGTTTCATTATCCACTCTATTCTTGTCTGCTGTTCCTTCTCCGTTGTCGCCACGAGTTTGTCTATTCTCTCTTCTTTGAGCTTTCTCTCCGTTTCTGTGTCCGTTTCTGGCTTTGTCCGCTTGCTCCGCGCGCCTATGTTTCTCCCCCATTCCCTTTGAGCCACTTACTGTTCCCCGCCTCCCCTTACCTTCGTTCACCCTAGGATTACGTCTTAGTTTCGCGTTTCCACTAGCTAAATACAATTCTTCATCCTGGTCTTCTAACCCATATCGACACTTTTTCTGTCTCTATCCTTTGCCGCTCCATGTTCACGCTCGGCTCTAGCGCGACTCGAAAGTGTTCTCCCTCCCGTTCTGCCTTTCCTGTTACGAAGCAGTACAGTCCTACTTCGTCGCACTTCCTCTTGAACTCAATCCTAGTCATGTCGCTAGGAACTCCAAGTATCAGCACCATTAGTACTTTACGCTGCCAACTTTCTTTCTCCACCCACCCTGCCTCACCGTCTTTCTCCTAATCTCTTCCGAGAATATCTCCAGCTTGTTTGTGTTCATACTTGTGGTGGGTAGTGTTCAAGTTACTGGGGCTCCCCAATCCTAGCACTCGTCGAGAGTCTCGTGTCCTTCACTTCTTTTGCTGGTGCACCACACAAAGAAGTGTCTCCAACACGGGCTCGTAGCCTGGAGCCAAGTTCTACGTACGCCCTTAACACAAGCACCCCGCGCTTGTGTCAGGCGATCTGCATGGTAACCATCCTGGCGTCCCACGATCGTATCTTCTATCTTGTTGCCCCGCTGCTGTACTGGCTACTTTCCTCTAGGGAGGTCATTTTTACCGTGCAAGGTTATAGGCCGCCTTGCATAACACAGAGTCTTACTCACACATCAAGATGCCCAGTACGTCGGCTTTCTCCGTCGTGTGTACGTTTTCCCATGGGCAGCTACCCCACTAATGCTCCCGGCTAGGCATTCGCTGTCGAAAGCTTGGCCAAGGATCCCCCCACATTTTGTAACGGCTTCTATCCTTCAAGATATCAAGATGTCTAGGTACCCCTCGGCGCTCCTTCTCTTTGGTCATGTGGTCGGTCAATTGCAAGGTGTGTTTGTGTCGTGAGTATAATGGGCCTTGACTTAATGTCAGGCATCATTCACCCCAGCTCTTCATTTGGCGCATGGGGTGTGCGCCTAGTGTCGGGGGATTTTAGTAGTAAACGTCAGACCAGATTTTTACCGCCCGCTGGGAATCGGTAAACTTTTTCCGGGTCTCTTGCCACAAGACCCAACCTCCTTCTGAGTTGAACATGTTGGGGTGACCTTGTGTATCTATGTGCGTGCATGTGAAGTGGTCCGCGATCATGCTGCATAGGTTTTTGGTCTATGTTTTATGTCTTCACTATCAATACACGTATGTCGATATGGGAGAAAGTGTATACCTGATAAGTATTTATTTGGGGAGGGTTTCATGCCTATGATTGGTTTGTGCTTTGATATGGGGGGGAAAACAACTGGTTTACTTGAGTTGTTTCATGTCTAAATTTGGTTGTGTGTTTCGGTATGAGAAAAACAAACTGGTTAGGTGAGTAACTTCGTGTCTTTTTTATTTGAGTTTTGGTATGGGAAAAAAAAAAAAAAACGGTTAGTTGAGTAGTTTTATGTCTTAATCCAGTTTGTGTTGTATGAGGGAAACCAACTGGTGAGTTTAATCGGTAACTTTTAATTGTTTCACGTGTACATCTGTTTTTTTGTGTTTTTTGGTTTGAGAAAGTAGATTTGTCAGTTGAGTAATTTCATGTCTAAACCCGGTTTATGTTTCGATGGGGGGAAAAAAAAACTGTTGAGTTCATTTTTTTCACGTCTAAATCTGGTTTTTGTGTTTCGATATGAGAAAGAAAAAGTGGTTAGTTTAGTGCCGTGTCTATACCTGTTTGGTGGTTAGATAGGGGAAAAAGAAATGATTATTTAATAGTTGAGTATTCTCATGTCCAAAATTTGGTTTGTGTTTTGGTATGGGAAAATAACTGTGGTTTCGTAGGTATTGTGCCGTGTCTGCTGTTGCGCTGGTCCGGTTAATGAGCTATTGTTTGCATGGTATCTGTGTCTGGGCTATGTGGGATTTGTGCGGGAAGGAGCAGTCTGTACATCGCATGTCTAGTGTCTGGTGGGTGGTTTTACGGCGTCGTCGCCACTCGACGCCAACCCACCCAATACGTCGAAAACTGGCGAGGGGGGGGCGGGGGAGGGGGGCGTGCTCATTTGTTGTTTTCCTTAGTCGCTTAACCATCGGCCATGCATCCCTTTCGAGGGGGGGGGGGGGGGTATGTACACGATATCATGCATGGCCGGTAGTCTTATAGCCATACACCCTCGCATCCCTACAATGCCGGGATGGAGCACGTCTGGTTTTCACCGACCAGGCAGGCATTGCTTGCACCATGCGCGAAGCGCCGTGAGGTGGGGGGCGAGGAGGGGGGGGGGGGGGGGGGGGGGGGGGGGGGGGGGGGGGGGTACTCATTTGTTGCTTGCCTTAGTCGTTTGACCATTGACCACGCATCCCTTTCGAGACGGAGCACCGTTCCTACTCCTAATAGAGATACCTCCAACAATTGGGCGCTCATTACGTTATTTCCATATATTACATAAAACTTTTTGCTAATCTTATCCCCTTCCTGTTTGGCCTCCTGTGGCCACCATCTATCTCCTAGGATAGCGATCGTTTTCTCGCTGCTATTCATTGTATTAAACTCCTCCATTACATTCGTCTATTTCCCTCATCTCCTCTTCTAACACATCCCGTTCTGTCTTGTATATTTCACATTCTCCTACTATGTGAGTTCTACTCTCTATTGCTTTGCCACACGGACACATCTGTGCGTCCACTTCCTCCTCCTCCCGGCTACTGGTGTACCTCTTTCTTCTTTCTGGCAGGTCCAGGTCCCCTACACGAAAGCACAATTTCAGCGTTTTCGCGAAGTCCACTGGGCCATGCAAATACGTTTTCATTCCTATTCCTTCCCTCAATCCCCCGTATATCTCCAAGTGTTTTTCCGATTCCACCTTGTTTCTTAGCGCTAGCCTTTCCCTTCTTTCTATCATTTCTTCTACTTCTGCCTTGTACCTCCCAAACTTCCCGGCGGACATCATCTCTTCTTGGTTTCCCCCTATATCCTTCCATACTTTCTCAACTACGCCATCTCACCTTATTCCAGCTCACCCTTTTGTTACTTTCTCCCATACAGCTCTATCAACTATGGCTGGCAACCTCTTTTTTGGCATGTTCCTTACTTTATATTGCCAGTTCAACTTTCTCATTGGGGGGGGGGGGGGGGTGAACTCATTATCGTGCATGACCGTAGTCGTATGACCATAGACCCTCGCATCCCTACAATGCCGGGATGGAGCACGTCGGGTTTTCACCAACCAGGCAGACATTGCTTGCACCAAGCGCGAAGCGCCGTGAGGTGTCCGGCGAGTCGCATGAAGGGAGGCAGATTTTCTTGCATATGGATTACAGCATCAATGAATTGATTTGACTTCTGGTGTGGCCACTTCCAGAGACTGCAATGGGGTTACTATGTAACTGCCTCGTGGGTGCCTCACCATATACACACTACGCGATACGACCATCCCCTTGTGCGGAGTAAGGTTCTCCCCGCACAAGAGTGATCTAACTAGACCGCCAGCCGTGGTAACCTCCAAAAAAAAAAAGAAAAAAAAAACGGTACCCTGGCTGTCTAGCTCACGCAGTGAGAGGCGTGTTTTACAGCGTCGTCGCCAACCGACACCAACCCAACCTATATATACCAGGTATAATATAGGGGGGGTTGTTGTTGGTAGCCCAAAATGCTGTTGATAGGAGATGTTTTTTTTTTTCTTGTGCTCGTGAAAGCCTCTTTTAGTCGTAACATACTACTGTAGCTCTAGCGTAGGGGGTGGCAAGTCAAGGGGTCAAACCGCGGTCTCCTATGTACCTGGTAGCATTTTGTTTTTGGTCTGTAGGTGTACGTATGGTTCGGATGTAGCATTCGCTGACTAAGTAAGCTATACAGGTCCATTTTAGCAGGCTACCCGCTTCTACCCAACACTTGCTGAGTTTTTTTTGGCAGTGGTACCTTGGTGTCTGGTACCTGTCGAGCAGACCAGAGCAGACCAGAGCAGGCTGTAGGGCGCGTTGCAACGCTTCTCCTCTCGGGCTTTGGTCGTCTTGGAGATAGACGCCATACAGCTTTAACTCTTGTGCACACCACTATTAATAGTACTGGGGAGCTACTCGTTGACTCGTGCCCAGCAACAACAAAGGTGGCAATATCATCATTATGGATGATGACGGGGTTAATGTACTTGATGTTGATGATGATGATGATGATGATGGTGATGATGGTGATGATAATGATGATGATGATGATGATGATGATGATGATGATGGTGATGGTGATGGTGATGGTGATGATGATGCTGATGATGATGCTGATGATGATGATGATTGTATATACAACCATGCTACCCTATGCAGTGAATGAATGCTGCAAATTGCCGCTGCCGCTGCTGCCGCGCGCGTTTTGGCATCCCTTCAGGTGTCTCGCTTCGTGTTCGAGTTCAACGAGGACGGCAAGGTGTCCCGCCTCAACCAGGCCTACACCTGGTACGGAGTCAACGGGGTCCAGTACAACCCCTCTAGCGTGTCGCGGAGGGTACCCCTCGGAGCCGTCGAAGAGTGGGTTATCGTGAACCAAAGGCTTGGCAGAGGGGAAGGAGCGGCCGGCTGCGATTCCCCCCCGCGAACAGTATCAAACGGATCCACTGTCCCCAGCACCGATGGTCGTGGTGGTGCTGGTGGTACAGGTGGTGCTGGTGGTGGCGGTGATGGTGGTGGTGGTGGTGGTGGTGGTGGTGGTGGTTATCAGGGCGACGGTAGGAGGAGACGAACGTTACGGGGGCGAAGGGGAGACAAAGGGCGAAGAAGGGGATTGGGGGGACATGGCGACGGGAAGGAGGCGTGCGATAGAGCGGGACCGGGGGAGGCCACCGCCGACGGACACCCGTTCCACCTGCACGTCAACCATTTTCAAGTGCGTGCGTGCGTACGTACGTATATACGTACGTACGAAGTTCGGGCGGGAAAACCGTCACTTTTGGCCGTTTTTAGAACTCTTAAACTGCCCCCATAATTTGTTGGGGACAAGCTACTTGGAATTGGTGTGGGATCGTGTTTTTCAGTGGCGAAAGGGTTGAAAAAAAAAACGGGGGACGCTTGTTTGCCGCTGTGTGTGTGCGGATAGAGTCGCGACGGCGATGACGATCGCGATGGTGGCAGTGGCGGCTTCGTGGCGCGACGGTAGGACAGACACTGCGCCTTCGATCAAACTGTTGAGGTGCTCCGCTTTACATGCTGCGTCATCGTCGGCAGCTCATGTGTCTGCATGCGTATGTATGCCTCGTGGAGGATACGTATCTAGCTATACAGTAGCTGAGACACCCCTGGACGATTTTTTTTGTTTTTTTCGTTTTTCGCTTTCGTTCTTTTGTTTCAATTGTCAGCTGGCACCTGGCACCTGTGGCAGTTTTTACGTAATCTACACTCATTATAAAACCCATAGCAAACACCAAACGCTTTTTTTTTTTCTTCTTTCTTTTTTTTTGTCTCGAAGTCGTTTGCTTTCAGTTTTGTTTTCGTAGTTGTGCAGCTTTTTCGAATGTTTTTTTTAGTCTTTTGGCTGACGCCGTCACAGGTGGTGGGAAGCAGCTGGGGAGACGAGGGGCCGGACTGGCACGTCGGGGACTGGCGAGACACGATCTCCATGCCCGCCCCGGGCAATGTCACGGTGCGCTGGAGGGCAGACGACTTCACCGGAGAGGGTGAGTACAACGATATACCTTGCTTGACCCTTGACCCTGTTAGGAATTGCACTCTCTTTCTTTGGGACAAACGAGTCAAACTCTTGAGAAGTATGTCCCCAAAACTATCTGCCTTATAGTAGACACTCTACAGCGCCATATAATAGGCACCAGTTGCGAGCGTAGAATGTATTGGTGCAACGTAGCCGGCGTCCCCGCTGGCTCAGTAGGCGGTCCGCGTGCCTACTGAAATATCATTTTCGTGGGTTTGAGTCTCACCGAGTGCATACTCGTAAGAACTTTTTTCTTGCATGAAAAAATTGATGTAGCGGAAAGCGCGAAATCGTGAGTTAGATATATTCGATGGAAATCGACGAGCAGTGGGAATGCTGAACCCTGTGCGCGGCAAACAAAATGAAGGCACGTACCGGGGGGGGGAGAAGGGACGACACCTGTGCCATGACCACGGCTTGTCCAGAAGAAGACCGCTGAGGGTAAAACTTCCTACGAGTTAAGCTGGAACGTGAAAGTGATGATTGAAAAAAGGAAAGCAAAGAAAAATACCTGGTGCAGTATTTATGCCGATCGTGCGGTACGGTGGACGCCTGACGAAACGAGACTGCAGTCCAAGAACGGTTATTGGACCCTTTTTTTACTATTTACTACGGTAGTATAGTAACATTACAGGGGGCGATAGCAATTAGAACCCACGATTGTTTATTTTGTTTTTTTGTTTTTTTTTAATCATCACGTTCACTTTCCAGCTTAACTCGTAGGAGGTTTTATCCTCAGCGGTCTTCTTCTGGACAAGCCGTGGTCATGGCACAGGTGTCGCCCCTTCTTCCCCACCGGTACGTGCCTTTATTTCTTTTGTCGCGCATACGGTTCAGCATTCCCACTGCTCGTCGATTTTCATCGAATGTAGCTGATTCACGCTTTCGCGCTTTCCGCTAATAATCAATTTTATGCAAGAAAAAGTCCCTACGAGCATGCGCTCGGTGAGAGACTTGAACCCACGAGATTGATCTTACAGTAGTAGTAGGCACGCGGACGACCCACCAAGCCACCGGGGACGCCGGCTTCGATTTACCCGGAAAAAAAACATTTATTCCTTTATTACAGGGGACCTATGAGTAAATGGGACCTGCGGTACAGACAAAAACCGATATATTTCCCTATTTTTACTATTACGGGGGACCATTGTAAATAGGACCTACGGACACACAAAAACCTGTATATTTCCCTATTTTTACTAACAATATTGGGTCCTATTTACTATGGTCTCCCGTAGTAGTGTTAGTATACACGAATAACCATGTTTGGTTCTGATTGCTATGAATATGCCCCCCCCCGCAGTACTGCAAACATTATCCGACACTAATTTTAAGTATTAATAGCTCGTCCCCAAAAAACGCTCGTGCAGACGATATCTAATGGGCCTTGCTCCAATCTTCCCTTTTTTTTTTTTTTTTTTTTTGGCAATTTTCTTGAATTCCGATTTTTGTGTACGTCGCCTCTGACTAAGACAAAAGCCGCAGGGTTTCGGATTCGATCAGTCCTGCGGTGAAACGGAGAGTTTCTTTTTTTTTAAATGTAGTATCAGGTGCGTAGGCATGTTGTAAATCGCCGCACGAAACGCACAGGGCATGGTTGACCGTCCAGAGCAACACTATTTTGACGTTTTATGTTTGTTGTTGTTGTTGTTGTTGTTGCTGCTGCTGGGAAAAACTCAGCATCGCCCGCAAGCCTTGGGCGAAGGAGGACCCCCGCGTCCTCTTGACTTCTGACCCCGCGCGCGAGTTTCGTTCTACACCGGCCTTTTTTTGTGCCCGTTGTCCTCCCCCCCCCGCGCCCTCCCTCCTTCGTCCCGGCCTGGTAGGGATGCGAGGGTCTATGGTCATACGACTACGGCCATGCATGGTATCGAGTACAGCCCCCCCCCCCCCCCTCCCTCTCCCCCTCCCCAGTATTCTATATGTATGTATCGAAAAGAGTTCGGCCGTGTGTGTTCGTACGTTGTCACCTATGACCCCCCCCCCCCCCCCCCCCCCCCCTTGCATCGTGTGTATATACTTTGACAAGAGTCCTGCCGTGTGATCGCCCGTTGTTGTTTTTTTTTTTTTTTTTCATTTGTCCGCTGTTCCGTCGGTCCGCTTGCCCGCCCGTCGGTCGATCCCGCCCGTCTCACCGCTTGTCTTCCCCCGAACGCACGCCCGTACGCTCGCCCGTACGCTTTGTGCACTGGTGTTACCGCCCCCCCCACCTCCCCGTGTTGCTGCCGCGGGTCTTGTCTAGCCGTGGCCCACTGCCACATATTTGGCCACAGCGACACAGGCATGATGATGAACTTCCTGATATTCGACGCCACGGGCTGATTGATTTGACACCAGCAGAGCAACAGCAGCATCGGAAATGTAGCGTGGCATGAAACAGCCGTGCTCTTTGTACCACCGGTATTGCCTCTGTGCGACGTGCTCGCCGCAAAGTTTTCGGCAGGGTAGTGATGTTCATGTCTGCCTCGAAAGCATTTGGTGGGGTACTATACTGTGCAAGTCTGCCTCGAAAATATGTATCAGAAGGGGATAGTGATGTTATTGTTTCAAGTCTGCCTCATAGGGCGTCGTAGGATAGTGATGTTGATTTTCAAGTCTTCCTCGAAGGGTCTGGTAAGATAGCAATGTGTATGTTGGCCTCGAAGGTATCTGTAGGTTAGTAGAGTGTTCATATTTAGGTCTGCCTCGAAGGCATCGGTAGGATTGGACAGTACTGTGTGGGGGCGGGCGGGGGCGGGCGGTGGACGTCTGCGCGAGAAGCCGTTGCCCCGCGTTTTGTAGTATGTCGTCGACGAGGGTTGAGTGTCGCGCCGAGCAGTCTTTCGTTGTCGGTGTAGTTGGTCATCCACCAAATAAATGTATGCTGGTTAAATTTAGCTGGCGCTCCCACTCCGTCCACTTATTTGAAGAAACTAAAAACCTACCAGGTAAGCTGTGAGATCGAAATATTATTAAAAAAAAAAACTCTTATTTCAGGCTAGGTGTGATACTTCGATCGCGCGTGCAATACGGGATGTGCAGATTTATTTTGTTAGTTGTGCTCGTAGCAAGATACAGACTTGACGTACGGAGACTGGGGAGTTCCACGTATGACTAATGGGGTTTTTCTAGTAGAAAGAGGGGGTACAAGGGGGGGGGGGGGGGGGGGGGGGGGCATCGGGATTTTTTGTGCGGTGATTTTATCCGTGCCCCCAGGCGTCCCCCCATTCTTAGTGGGTACTTCAACCGTCAGCATGTCTTGTGTTAGTGTGGTCCTTATTGTTTTCCTTGGGGTAATTGATCTTTTAAGATAGGAGGGATCATCCCGCGCGCGGCTGCCCCGTGATGAAAACGCCTATTTACCTACACGAAGCAGTTATCCTTGCTAATTAACATGACGGAGGAGCGTAGTAATCAGAACCTCCGGTACAGCAGTAATACGGTGTGCAGACATACAGCACAGGGGGATACCTGGCTTTCGGGTCCATCGTGGCTTTTGATTTTATTTGATTTGTATTACCCCCCCCCCCCCCCCCCCCCCTCGTAGTATATATACCTAAGAAAACGACAGTTGTGACTTGAGATTGAGGAATTCGTCGAAACTCATATTTTTCAAGCTGTCTGTGTGTCATAAGTCGATCGCGCTTGCTGCGGTTTTTTTATGGCCTCATGCAGGGTGTACAGTCCGTATATGAGGAAGACAAAACCTGAAGCTGAAGAGTTCAAGGAGTGGGTGTGTTTCTATTTGGGAAATGAAATAAAATAAAATAGTAAATTTCGGACGTACGTAGTATTTTTTTTTTTTTCAAGAGGCGGGCAAAGAAAACGGCTTGTGTGTGTGATGTGTGGTGACCGCTCCTCACGGCTCTCCTTCCGAACCCCCGGTTTGTCGATCGCAGTTGCTATATCTCTAGCTACTGCCGGTTACCTGGCTCTACCATCACTAGAGCTTACCGGTAGACTTTTTAAAGCAGATTATGCTGCTTGAGACAGATTTTCGGTTTGTCGGCGATGCAGGCCTGGGCCGAAGAGTTGGAATTGAGTTTATCGATAGTTGGATTCCGTGCTCGTAGTTTAAGGTTAGCCAAGGCTTCCGCCCCTACACGTAGGCAATGTTGATGTAGAACCCCCCCCCCCTGTAAATGCGCACGATGGTTGGAGCCCCTGGGGGCATATGGTCTGGATCCTGTTATCATTATTATTTAATAATAGACCACACCAAATACCTATGATACCGTACCGTACATGTACAACAAAACATTTTTTGGAGAGGATTATGGATTATGGAGGATCGATCGGGCACCCAACCAATATTAACACGTGGTACACCCTTTGGGGCAACATCATACGTGCGTAGTCATGCGTATTGGTCCACATTCTGGGTTTGTTTGGAGAGTTGATGATCTTGGTTGATATCAGCAACGTGAAGTTCTTTGTTATTTTTTTTGCACGAGGGGAAAGCAACACGTGGATATGTACCGCACGAGAAGAGCGCAGCCAAGCGGGTCGGGACGCGCAAACAGACAGCAGTGCTGCTGCTATGAATAGTAATTGGGTGGCCAGCAGTTGCCGAGTCAGATATTTGGTGGTTTCTCGTAAATATAACACCGTACTTTAAATGATTAGATTGCTCGTACCGCTGCACGAGCTCAGTCGCTGCCTTTTCTACAGCTTAGCTATATACCGTGAACTGTGTCGCTGCACGATGCACTGTGCTGGCGGTCGAACGCACAGGAAAAAAATAAGATAAAAAAATAAACCGACTAAACTACACGTTTCATCGGTCCTGACCAAGACACAGAATATATATATATATACCTGGTATATAATATCAGAGAAAGTCGTTCGGTGCCCGCAGCTTTCGTACCATGGCTCAATTTTACGGAAATGCACTATGCAACCTCATCGATTCTTGACGCCAGACACCATCGCCCCCCTTAACCTAGCATGTATCTATAATACTGTAATGTATCGGCAGTGTCACCGAACGGCGGCTTATCGGGACAGACTGCAAGTGCAAAATTACAGGCAAACGCGTTGCCTGAAAAATCCATGTGCGCGGCGCGGTATAGCACGGCCGCCTGGCTCAAGGATTGTTCGAGAAAGCAGCTATCGAACAGGCCCAAGAAGCGAAATGCAACAAAAAAAACTATGGCACGCGCTTTACGTACAACACTATTAATAGTAGGCCCAGGAAGCGAAAAAACTGAACTCATATGTACGTAGTCGTACGTCCTTAATCTAAACCTACCAGATACGTCCCCATCTGTGTCTACGAATACCGGGTATACAGTTCCTTAGCTTCACCTATGATACCAGGTACACAGCAGTAGCACTATTGATAGTAGGCGGGCAATGAACGACTGACCCTCCTCGACTCTTCTCGCTAGCCACCATGGCCTCCCCTGACCTAAACCGTATTTGCTACTGTATAATATATGCAGTACTCCCAAACTGCGGCGTTGCAGGACAGACTGCAATGGCTAGAAAAGGGCAGACGCTATGCCCCCGAAAATATATGTGCATTGGCGCGGTCTATCTAGCCCAAGGAATTTTCGAGAAAGCAATCAAGGAAGTACAACTAAAAACCCTGCTCACCCTACTCGACTATTCCTGCGGGTCATCATGCTACCACGGATTCCCTTGACCCTAAAATATACCCGGCATCTACTACTCGTAAGGCATCGGCCGTGTCCGCGAAAGTGGCGTTCCGGGACTCACCGAAACAGACACACGCAAAACCGTTTCCAGTCAGAATAAATCGTGTACCTGTTTGATGGCCGCGCCGTTTCGATTTCCAACAACAAGCTGTCTCGGGCGTGCGACAGCATCCTTCGTCGCAAAATATTTCGAGAAAGATATGGTTTCTTCGCTAAAGACTATAACTACACTACTATGTCTACTGTATACCTGCTGTATACCGCAGGTAACACTGGACCTCTCAAAACAGCACACTGAGACTGACTGACTTGACTGAATGCTGCAGAATTGACCATGGCGATGGGCCATCGGCGACGCTGCGAAGATGAGAGAAAAAAAACGGACATCCATCTACCTTGAGACAAACGCTTCCACCGCGCAAAAAATACGTGTAATATGCCCCCCCCCCCCCCCCCCCCCCCCCCCCCCCCCTCCCGCGCGCATTCCTAGTAGAAGAGGAGATCTGCAGTACAAGGAGCCGCCAGACCCCCCCACTCCTCTGACAGCCCCTCACACTTGCTGGACCCCACTCATAATTCCTCGATTATCAACAAACAATGTCATCATACACACCGGTACCACGTAAATGGGACGAAAAAATACGAATAACAACCAAAATCAGCCAAACCATCAAAATCACTGGGGACAGGCCTCAATACACAATTCAACAATTAATCGATGAAAGAACAATCAATGGTTTCCTTCGCCAGAGAACACACAAAACACATCACCACACTAGCTGAACCGAACCGAACCAAACCGAACCGAACCGAATGCCAAAAGTCCTCTAGAGATAACATACAGCAATAGGTTCACCTTCGATCATGAGGGAGGCACATTTACCTCAAGATAAACGAGTCCAACGTGCTACAGTTACGTGGTAGCCCGCGCTCGAGCGTTTCAACGGGACCCCCTAGGAAGAGGGGCTCAGCTGTAGAATAAAGAGCCGCCGGTCCTTCTCCCTCAGACAGCCCCTCGCATCTGCTTGGCCGCGGTGCTCACTCCTGTACAAGCAGAGCATATCGCATCGTATCATGGGGCGAAACAAACAAAAAAGGCACGATGGGGATATAAACGTGGTATCTAGTATCGACTAATCAATCGATCACTCAATCAATCATGAATCAGCCAGTCAGCCAACCAATCAATCATGAATCAATGAATCAAGCAATCAGCCATCATTACTCATGAACCAAACAACGTCAATCAACCAACCAACCGGTGATCTCTTTTACTTTCGCCGTAGTACACACGAAGCACATTACTACATCAACCGAACCCAAAATCGAATCGAATCGAATCGAATCGAATCGAATCGAACCGAACCGAACCGAACCGAACCGAACCGAACCGAACCGAACCGAACCAAAGCAAACCAAACCGAACCGATTACAAAACAAAACCCTTTGAAGAAATCATACACTTCCTTCACCTTCACCTCGCCACTTCACGTCATTTCACAGGGAGTACTCTGTGAGAGAGCCCGGTCTCACGGCAAGCCCAGCAGACGCGTCGATGACCGCGCCGTGGAACATGGCCGCGGCAGGCGAAGAGCACAGCCAATGCACCGCCTCCCCCACCTCCTCTGGCAGCGTTAGCCGGCCCTGAGGCAGCGCCCGCAGGAAACGCTCCAGTTCCCCCGGGGACTGCATCTTGTCCAGCGTGCTCGAGCGAAACATGTCGGTCAGCGTCGCTCCCGGGCACAGGCAGAGGAAGTCAACACCGCTACTTCCACTACCACCATCACAACCATCGCCGCCAACACCATCACCATCATCACCATCATCACCATCACCACCGTCACCACCACCACCACCATCACCACTCCCACCCCCACCCCCACCACTATCACCACCCCCACCCCCACCGTCATTTCCGCTGTGTTCGATTTCCATCGGCGTTGGCGTTACTGTAGGCGTTGGCGTTGGTGTTGGTGTTACCGTTTCCGCCACAACCGTCGCCTCCGCCGCCGCAGCCGCACCCGCCGCCGACGCCGCCACTTGGACCGCAGTCTCGCCGCTCGTTCGCGCAAATTTCGTGGTTGAAGTGCGACGGCGAGCATGTGAGGCGGTGGGCGGACGATCTTCGTAACTATCCTCATCTTGATCGTCATCCTCAGCGTGATCCATATTATCATAATCTTGTTGACGCCTGCGGGCCGCGAAGTGCTTGCAGGAGTAGGCGACGGCAGCCTTGCTCATGGCGTCCGCTGCACGAAACCCGGGGAACACCGACTGGGAGCCTCCGCCCACCGAGCCCACGAATAGAACAGTTTTTTCTTCGGTAAACGCCACTACCACCACCACCATCACCACCACCGCCGCCGCCACCGCCGCCGCCGTCACCGCCGCCACCACCACCACCATTACCGCCGCCTCCGCCTCCGCCTCCATCAACACCACCGCCGCCACCACCACCGCCACCGCCACCATCACCATCACCATCACCCGCACCACCGTCACCACCTCCTTCGCTCGCGGCAGCCGTCGCTCCATCCCCCCCCCTCCCTCCACCTCCACCACCATCACCACCATCGCTAACACCACCACCACCACCACTACCACCACCGCACGCGGCGGCAATACTCATAATGCTTGTCTCGCCAGCAGCAGCATCAGTAGCGGCAGTGGTCGCGGCAGTGGTCGCGGCAGTGGTGGCGTCAGCAGTGGCGGTGGCAGTGGCGGCAGAAGAACTGCTAATAATACCAATGTCATCATCACCATCATGATGATCGGAGGTACTACTGCTAATAGGAGCACTGCTACTATTAATAGGAGTACTGGGGTGAGGTCCTCCTCCTTGTAGCGGGAGCGGCGAAGAGAAAGTCTCTCCGGTGGTCGCAGTTTTGCCCGACAACGAAGAGTTCGGCGCTGACACTGGCTCAGCCATCGCTGCTGTTTCTGCCGCCACCGCTAACGGTTCTACTGCCGCCGTCACTCCTTCTTCCGTTGGTGGTGTTGTTGGTGATGGTGCTGCTACTGCTGATGCTGCTGGTGATGGTGATAGTGCCGCTGGTGATGGCGGTGCTGGTGGTGTTGGTGATACTGGTGCTGGTGATGGTGCTGCTACTGCTGCTGCTGGCGGAGTTTCCGCTGCCGATGGTGAAGACCGCGGCGGCCCCAACATCATGGGCAAGAGAGCTTCCGTCACCCACATGGGCCCCAGGGCGTTAACTCGCATCAACGCCACGTCCTCGGCCGCCTGTTTGCGCGCCATTGCCGCCGCCACCGCCGCCATTGCCGCTGACCCTGCTGCTGTTGCCGCTGATTCTTCTATTGCTGCCGGGTCTGCGTTGGTTGACGCCGACCCTTCGTCGTCGCGCTGCTGCGGGAGGCCCGCGTAGGAGCTTACCGTCGCGACTCCGAGGGCGGCATTGTTGACCAACGTCGTGATCTCCCGGTGATCCCGCCAGCGGTCCACCTCGGCGGCGAACGCCTGGACATTGTCGAAGTCTCCCTGGTCCAGCCGTCGCCCCTGGACCCTCCCCGCCGGGTAGAAGGCTTGCTCGACGCGCTTGGCGGCTTCCGCGTCGGAGCAGTAGGTGAAGAGCACACGGGCACCGCGCCGGGCGAAGGACTCTACGCAGGCCTTTCCGATGCCCCTGGACCCTCCGGTCACGATGACAAGCGGGGCGGAGTCCGGATTGTCACCCTCGAAGCCTATCGTCGACACCGGCAAGCCTTGGAGGTTGAAGTGGTCGGCGTGGCGGGCGCGTCGAGCAGGTTTCGACTTTTTCATCTGTTTTGCACGAGGGGGAGCAGGAGCAGCAGCAGCAGCAGCAGCAGCAAGAGGAGGAGAAGCAGCAGGAACAGCACGAGCGGCAGCAGCACCAGCAGGAGTAGCAGCAAAAGCGGCAGCTGTAGCAGCAGCAGCAGCAGCAGCAGCAGCAGTAGAGCCCGGGTTCCGTCTCATGGTTGGGTCTGCTTCTTCGTCTTCTTCTCCCAGGGGCAGGCAAGGGTCCGAGAGGCAGGCGAAGAGATCCGCCAGCACCGGAAACCTAGGAATGTCTGGGAAGGGATGGCAGGACAGCATGGACGGACGATGGGGAAGGCTGTGGAGGCAGACAGCTTAGCCACGTAATGGAGTGCAAAGCAGGGTAGGGTGGAGCGGGGTGGAGTGGAACAATTTGATCATGATAAAACACCAGCAAAAGAACCAAACAAAAAAACACCAACAAAGTCCAACATAGAACATTCTGACTTCCCCCGTAATGGGTAAAGCCTCCACACTTTCGTAACTCCCAGAGATCATTTTTTTTGCAGCAAAAGCAAGAGCGGTGCAACGGTACAGAGTAGCAGCGCCGCGAGAAGACCCACTGCCACACATCACCCCACGCGAGAAGCCAGGCTTCCTGGGGAAAATCGAAAAGCATACTCAACATCAGCGAAATGACTAACGACGGTCCGCAGAAGACCGTTGTCCTGGATGTGGTTGGCCTGAGCCGCAACCTCATATCCGCGGAACACACGCCTTTTCTGCATGCCTACATGGCGCAGTCGGACGTCCTGGCTCGCGATGTAGAGCCAGCCTTTCCGTCCCTGACGTGCCCGGCGCAGTCCACCTATGTCTCCGGCACGGGTCCGTCAGCGCACGGCATCACCGCCAACGTGAGTGAGACATGCATATGCCGGCATGTTGTACTATAGATAGGAGGCGGTATAATTGACGAGAGGATAGACTTTGCGCTATTGCTGTGTTTGAGTACCAGGTCATCATATATGTACGAGTATGTTGTTCCTCAGCGACAGGCACAGCA
The DNA here is from genome assembly GCA_031763025.1 of Macrocystis pyrifera. Classification (NCBI taxonomy): domain Eukaryota; class Phaeophyceae; order Laminariales; family Laminariaceae; genus Macrocystis; species Macrocystis pyrifera. The sequence continues at coordinate 4,304,171 of JASSKH010000030.1, forward strand.
GTTCGTATGTGACACACGCAAGTCTGTACACGTATGATATGTTCTGGTATACAGTAGACTGTACCCGGTATACAGGTATAGGTGATGAAATGTTGCGCTGGCACCGCTGGCGCACATGATGAGTCGGCAGAATTGCCGCCCACATTCCGGTTGATGGCCTGGTGCTGCTGCGGCAATGGCGCACATCCGTTTTTGAGCAGCTGCGTCTTTTTAAAAAAACAATAGAGTGTTTGCGATAGAGGTAAAAAAAAACGAACTTTACTTCCGCTAAAAAAAGTGAATTTCTTTCCCTTCCTGATTTCGGTGTGTTTTGGGAGTGAGGTAAATTAGGTCCTGCAGGCGACGCCTCCGAAAATAAGAAGGGAAGTGGGGAGGTGAGGCAACGCGGCAAACAAAAAAAGAAACGAACGCTGTGAACGGAAAAAAAAAGACAGCGTGCGAGTAGCAACGGCAGCCCAGCAACGTTTCGGCGGCACAGGTGGCCGCGAAGCCACCACAGCCATCCCACGACTACAAGCAGCAATAGCAGCTAGCTGGCGCTAGACGCAGCTAGGGGCAGCGTGAGCAACAAAAATAAACAGCGTCAGCACCAGCACCAGCACCAGCAAGCACCAGCACCAACCAGCTTCCATTTTTGGATTGCTGTTGCTGCTGCTGCTGCTGCTGCTGCTGCTGCTGCTGCGCTCGGCCTACGCACGCCACAGCGCCGGCGCGCTCCGCTCCGCCGCCGCCGCTGCTGCTGCTGCTGCGCTCGGCCTGCGCACGCCACAGCGCCGGCGCGCTCCGCTCCGCCGCCGCCGCCGCTGCCGCTGCCGCTGCCGCTGCTGCTGCTGCTGCTGCTGCTGCTGCTGCAGCCGTAGTATGGTGAAATCGAAATGATACACGAGCTGTCATGCTGTCGCGCTCTCTACGAGCACGAGTACGAGTACGAGTGTGAATACGAGTCCTTTTTTGGGACGATGCATCCTCCACGTCGTCACCAAGTGGGCGAAAGCGTGTACCGTAGCAGCGGCGGCGACCCGCTGGCACGATCCAACGCCGCTCGTGCGCGCCATACTCAAGCTACACCTCTCAAGCCTCTGTGCTCCCAGCGGTTGTCGTGTTGTGTACGGCAAGCAGCATGGTGGCATGGAAGATGCTCGGTGTTTTGATCCTTCGAGATTTGAGTTGCGTTCTGCGTCGGGATAATGCTCGGTGCGTGTAGGCCAATGAAACAGAGAGCCAAAAGTTACCGTAACTTTCGCTGAAATCCTTACTTTTTTCCGGCCGTTTTTTCAGAAATTTACCTCAAAAATTTACCTCGGGAGAATTTTTAGAAAAGTAAAAGTAAAAAAAAAAAAAAATCGCAAACACTCCAATGTGCGGAATTATTTTTCGCAGACGGAAAATCACGTGCGGGATTTGCGTGTTGACAACTACAGCCAGTAGTATGTAGGAGCAGTTTCTCGTCGAAAAAAAAAAAACTGCGCGTACGTAGTACGTAGTGAATGAATGAATCGCCCCACGGGCGAAAAAAAAATGGGGCATTTTTTGGGGGCTACTCGTACCGCTGCTTGCTGTAGAAGCTGTAGATGGTAATAGGGAAAGGAGCCGGCGAAGGGCGTATCTTGACTTCATTCGACCGGTGTGACAGATAGGAATGGAACGAGACTATCCATGGTCGTTCGTTCTATTCCAAGCTCTTTTTACTCGTGTAATAAACAGTAGTTTGTGTCCCATTTGGAATTGCGGGCGACCGACCCCGAACAGGTTGAACAGAAAATAACCCAAACTATTTTATATTTGTGGGGGGACCGTGCGGCTTGGCTCTAGGACAGGACAGGGGTTGTACCGTCAGGGGGATGCAGCGAGTGCTCTTGACGCAGATGGTAGCTTGACACGCAACAAACAACTCAAGGCATGCCTCACAACAGGCAGTGCTAGCCATCCAAGTGGCACCATCGGGACGAATCTAGAAGTTCTGATGTCGCCGTCGCGGCTCGACGAGGGCTCCCGGAGTTTCTTTGTATGAATATCAGTTCGGCATTTTTTCCTATTTAGAAATACCGCTGTATGGCCAGAGTCTCGTCCGCCACCCTGTTTTTATTCCTCGCGGGCCTCCTGGCCAACCCACGACCATAGTACGTGCTCATGCCGCAGGTGGGTCCTGTGGCGTCTACATATGCTCCATAGCGTGTTCCCATGTTATCCCATGTGTCCCTATCCCCCTGTCGACAAATATGCCAGGAGACGATCAGTCAAGGGGAAATGTGGACCGGTCAAAGGCGTATGTAGGGCCGAGTGTTCTACACTAAAACCGAGTAGTTTGGCGTCCGTTGAGGTATATTTTTGTTGGAAAAATTGCCGTCTGCCAAAGGGAGTGAAAATACCGTCTCCCGACATGCGACATCTTCGCCGGCGGGCCTCCCATCCCGGCAAGTATCGCAACTCGCAACACTCCCAGCAGCACCCATCGGAAATCCAAGTTCATGTCGTTCTTTGTGACCGTCCGGTCGGGCCATTCGGTCCTTCTCATGAACAAGCTGGCGTATTTGTAACTTACGTTACATGAAGCAAGTACCAAGTACAATACTGGTCTACATTCTTCAACGAGGAGTGAATATAGAACAAGACCACGCGCTGACTGACGACTTACCATTTAGGTTGCGGAACTGAGTAGGTATCAACTATTAACACCAGGTGCTATATTTTTTTTGTATTCACGAACACCATACTCGTACCATAGATTTGAATATAGAACAAGCACGCCCGACGAGCGTGTCTGACGTACGTACATACCACGTAGCTTGGCAAAGTTGAGCTCCAACCACGCAATTCGGTCTCACTCACAGCTTGGTACGCACAAACCGAAGAAGAACAAAGTGTCGACCGACGATTTTGCCGGAAATTGTGCGTGCAGAGTGTGCAACGAACGGAATGAACGGTTTGTTTTATCAACAGCAATAGCGAGTGAGTCTGCTGCAGACTCGTCGACGATGTGGTTGATAACGATGCAGTACGCTGGACTGCTCGTGCATGGTTAGCGATTATCCCTTTTAGAACCACAGTCCCTTTTTGGCGACAAAGTTCTGATACTTTCAAGTGTTTTGTCCCTAGAACGGGACTGCGGGTCTAAAAAAAGTTTGAGACGGCATGCCTTCTGGATAAGAAAAAGACACCATCGGGCTACACAAGCGAGGTCATGCCCGCAATTCAGCTAAACGACACCTCAACCGATATCTATGACCGTGATTCAGAAAACGATACTTGAACCGATATATATGACCGCGATTCGGCAAGCGATTCTTGAACCGATACAAGAATAATTGATAGTATACAAACTATCTGAACGGTTTTAGCGGAGGGGAGGACCTCCGGTTCGACTGGACATCTATGGCGCTTTTCCTTTCTTAGAAGGTAGTGTGTAGGACACGCACAGTAGCACTGGCATAAGATGGGTACGGACGATCCCACGAAACGACCATCGACGATGATGGGAGAGGGGAGAGTGTGTGTGCGAGGCAATTAGTCAAGGACTATGGGTGACCACATTCGTACGAGAAGATACGGATACCCATAACCCCGGCGAATGGTGGGACCTACGCGGGACAATATCCATGCGACGGCTGGGTCCATAACCTGGACTACACGCACATACCTGGTACAGAATTGTGTGAAGGACGTTCTGTCAGTCATGGACGGTCGATTGTGAGCAGAGCAAACCAAATATTTCGGTAGAACAGGTGAAAAACTCGTAGTGTGCCCGATGAGGATATATGACTTTGGAGTGTGCAGTTCACGCGCTCGACTCGACTGCATCTCATCAGTTATAATCCAACGGAACGATTCCGACAGCAGGGAATAAACTATTAATATCAATGTAGACGTGTCCAGGAATCGCTCGTGTCTCGCACAATCGGACAGACGAAGGGTACACAGCAACAGTGTCTCACCCAAACGAAAAGAAAGTGACGTTCATTGCTTAATAGCCGCGCACAAATGGATACTTCACGGTATATGCACAATGTACGCAGCTACTACACTCAACTAGCCCGACAAGGACGCACGAGTGTACGCTCATAGTATAAGCATACCCTTGCGTAACCACTGGTTGAACGCTTCTCCCACACTGTACGCCTCAAAACCTCTATAGAACATTACCACAAGCAAGGTGCTATCGATTCGCGTGGGGCACATCCCCCCGAAGTAACGAAAATGCACATTTTGTTATAATAACGGCATACCACAGTAGGACGCTGGCTTCCGGGCTGCAGCACTCAAATGTCCAACCACGACTAAGTTCGTGGGCACTACTAGCACTACTCCGCCAACAATACTTCTGAAGCAACCAATTGAGAAGGACACGTGAGGTTGCAACGCAAACAAATTTATACTGAACGAACGAAATCCGGCCGGATAATATATACCTGGTACTTGTGTATACATATTAGTGGGGGACACAAGAGCATGCGAGCTCGCGACGAGCGATGGCAGAGCGCCAGCTCTCTGACTGCAGTACCAACTCCAAGACGAGAAGTAATTCGCTTTTTATGTTGCGATCCTCTGAGTGGTACAGACATCTTCTGTCTATTTATCCGTCTGTCGATTACTTTTTTGTAAAAAACTAGAAAATGCACGTCAGCTGTATAGCCGTCGTAACGCCACAAGTAAGTACACAAGAGCGTGCAAACGCGCGACGAGCGATGGCGGAGCGTCAAGTGCACGGTAGCATGCCTTCAGGGCGACAGAGCAGGAGAAGCGGGTATAGATACCATAATGTTGTGCCAACACCACAAGTACACAAGAGCATGCGAGCTCGCGACGAGCGATGGCAGAGCGTCAGCTCTCTGACAGCAGGCCAGTTGTCAATCGCGGGGGAAATATATAGGCTGCTGCTGCTGTTCAGTTTTTTTACGTACTCCAAACCCTGAGGCACACACCGAAGACGCAAGCGAGGAACTCGTATTTTCCAGAGCTTTTCACGGGTCAGGTCAAATCTCACGGGTCGGGTCGGGTCGGGTCGGGTCGGGGCAGCTGACCCGACCCGACGACCCGCGAGATCTAAAAAGTTGTTGACCCGACCCGACCCGACCCGTGAGATCTGAAAATATCCTGACCCGACCCGACCCGACCCGCGAGATTTCCAAACCTCCTGACCCGACCCGACCAGACCCGCCACCTTCGGATTGACCCGTGAGACACGGGTTTCATGCGGGCCGGGTCACCATGACCCGCGAGACTATATATCTTGACCCGCAGGTCCGACCTGCGGATCCGGCCCGTGGGTCGACACTTCAAAAACAAATAAATAGTCATTTTTGTGCCCACAAGCGATATGTGGCCTGGCTGTAGTGGGTATTAGTGGATGCGGGCATGAGTATATGGATTAGGCAGTGTTTTAATGTTTGAATAAGATACCAAAGGAGTACTATTGAGTATTTGTACGAGAAAGGCCTTGGAGTAAGAGAGCGGGAAGTGTTTTAAGTGTCGGATCCGCGGGCCGGATGCGCGGGTCCGACCCGCGGGTCAGCAGAAAAGAACTCGCGGGTCACGCTGGCCCGACCCGCGAGTGACCCTTTTCTCGCGGGTCATGACCTGACCCGACCCGTGAGCTTTTCATCACCTCTTGACCCGACCCGATCCGACCCGTGAGATTTGAAAAACTCTTGACCCGACCCGACCCGTGAGATTTGAAAACCTCTTGACCCGACCCGACCCGACCCGTGAGATTTTGAACATTTCCTGACCCGACCCAACCCGACCCGTGACATTTTGAACACCCCGTGACCCGCGGAAAGCCCTAGTATTTTTCGCCGTTTAAAAACTTCATCTGTGTGAAATTCCCTCTCGTGTACGAGTATTCTGTTGAGCAAGAAAACCACCGACTGTACCTACAAGTTATTGACACATTTTCGAGTTTTCTGTCCAAAACAGACCATGCTGAGTTTTAGACATTGCGATACATGCGGCTCTATAGTGTCAAATATTAAAGGGCCTTATTCTTTCCTTGGGAAAGACATAGTAAGCAGAGAGTCTTACATGTGTCTCAACAAACAGAAAATACGTCGGAAATGGTGTTTTTGCGGAAAACCGCTTGTTGGGTTTGGGATCACGACCCGAACCGACACGCCGCAGTCGCACTATCGAGAAACCCCGCTGTATTGCTGTGCAACCGAGTTGGAACCACGACGTTTAACCACGACCCCCTGGTGAACTCTCATCTTTCGTTTTTTCGATCCTTTGTCTGTGCGGTACAGAGATCTCCTGTCCTCGTCTGTCGATTACTTCGTAACCTTCGTATTGTCCCTATTTTTCGATGCACAGAACCGATACCGCAGCCATAGTATCAACAAACAGAAAGTATACTACAGCATCACGAGTAATACAGATCGCCTGCCTACAGAGAGCCAGCACGCAGACGTTCAGTCTGAGCCAAAACCTGCCTGCTAAGGTGCCGTCTGTGCCGGTGCGGACTGGTCTCTCTCGTCACTCTCACCAACTGACTCCAACTGCGACTGACTTCACGAAAAAAAAAAAAGATAAGCAGACTGAGAACAGCGCTCGAATGTATTTTATCGAGGGCAACAACAACATACACTTGTATATTCATACTAGTGGGGGGATGATGCAACGATTCTGACGAGAATTACTTCCAGTGGCTATACCAACAGCAACAAAACGATGGGGCTTGCATCAGGGTGACTATTAATAAGCGAGATCTGGACGCAGGTATCGTTGTCCGCTGGGCAGTCACGGTCGGCCGCCACGAAGCAACACCGGTCCACGGAGCAGCAACGATAAGCAAATCTACTCTTGCGTTGTCCGTCGAGTACCCACAGCAGCAGACGTTTCTGTTTCGGCATCGTTGCCTCTTGCTACTGACCAGACTGTGTCGTCCACGCGCACCGTTCTACCTTGCGCTCAAACAGACTGCTCCATGTCCGTGTTTTATCTTATGCCCGTCCTCCTTGCTGCATTCGTGCGTATCTCACTCCTTCTCGGCAGTTTTGCTTCTCCCCCTCTGCCTGGCGGGTGAAAACTTGACGTGCTCCGTCCCGGCATTGTAGGGATGCGAGGGTTTATGGTCAAACGCTACGGCCATGCGTGACATTGAGTAACCCCCCGCCCCCCCGCCCCTCGTTTCACCTTGCGCTCCTATACATCATCGTTCTTACACTGCTGGAATGCAAACGTCCTCGTTCACACACTCTTCCGCCTATTACTCTTTCTCTCAACGGCTATGCCTCCCTCCCCCCCCCCCCCCCTCCCCCCTCTCTCTCGTGCTTCTAGTCACAGCGCCAAACCCGTGTACATGCACTATACATGCGTTTTATGTACACAGTGAGGTACCCGCTTTTGATACCATCCCGCGATAACGCCGTGTACGTGATTATTATTTCTATTCATGGTCATATCTTTTACTGCTGCAAAATTATGCTAGACTAATTCCGAATAGGTCATTTTTCGTGACAAGCCTATTTACCTGGTCCTATCTCCCGAAAAGTCTTGGGGAACCGAATGATGGTCTTAAAGTGGGCACCCCACTGCACGTATCTTGCACTCTAAATGGTTAATAACGTACTTGTGTAAAATATACTCGAAAAAATTGCAACAGGGTTTTTACGACCGCTCCTACTGTGAGGTCAAGAACTGGCACCAGAGCTCCAAGCTCGTGCGGACCCCTCGCATCTGGGACGCCCTCAAGGCCACCCACCCGGAGGCCACGGTGTTTGTGAACGGCCTCTGGCACGGAATGCACGACCCCGCCATAGACCTCTTCATCAACGTCCGCCCGCAGTACCTGCACAATGGGGGCAAGGTGGCCGACGTCTACACGCACCCGGCGGGCCTTCGCGAGGAGCTGCAGGGGTCGCTGGGCACCTTCCCCCTCCATCGGTTCTGGGGGCCCGGCACGGGCATCGAGTCTTCCAAGTGGATAGCGGCGGCAACCGTTGCTGTGGACAAGGAGAACGACCCGACCCTGACCATGGTCTACCTCCCGCACTTGGACTACGGCCTGCAGAAGTACGGCCCTCCTAACTGCGGCGCCCAGGGCGGAAAGCAGGACGAGTCCGAGGGCGCGAAGAGCGTGCTGAAGGACCTCGGGGAGATCGACGAGGTGCTGAAGGGGCTGGTGCGGTACTACGAGTCGGAGGCGGCGGTGCCGGCGAGAGTCGTCATCCTGAGCGAGTACGCCATCACCCCCGTAGAGAAACCCGTTTATCTCAACAGGGCCCTGAGGGAGGAGGGGCTCGTGAGGGTCAGGACGGAGAACGGCGGGGAGACCCTCGATTGTGGAGAGTGCCGCGCGTTCGCGCTGTGCGATCACCAGGTGGGTGTGTGGGTGGGTGTGTGAGTGGAGGAGCGGGGGGGGGTGTCGGTGGGTTGATAGGTAGGGGGGGGGGGAGGGAGCGCGTGCGGCGCTCGCTTGGATTTTGGCGGTGGTTTTTGTGTTTGCTCGTCGTCGCCGCTTGCGACGACCGCAGGCCGAGTGAGACCGGTTCACTTTTTTTTCAGGACAAAACGTGTTTGTTCTCGAAAAAAGTGTGGAAGGGTGTGACGTGCTGCTTGCTCACTGCTGCGGCGTGTACTATATATGTTTATATACAAAATATATATTACTATTAATATGTATATTTCGTATGCCACCACACAGTTCCTTTTTTGCTCTCACCCTTCTTTCATGCCGACCCGGCGTCCACTCAGGCTCACCCTCCTCCCCCCTTCCCCCCCCCAAAAAAAAAAAAACTCGAAACACATTCCAAAGGTGGCACACGTGCATGTGAGACACCCCGCGGACATCCCCCTGGTACGACGCCTCTTGGAGAACACAACCGGGGTCGAGAAAGTGATGGACGGCGCGGAGCTGGACTCCTACTACCGGAGCAGGCCGGATAGGGGAGGCGCGTCCGGCAGGCGTGCCGCGAGCAACCGCGGAGCCCACCACGCGGAGCGGAGCGGCGAGCTCGTGGCGGTGTCCGACTCGTCCTCCTGGTTCGCGTACTACTACTGGAACGACGACGCCCAGGCGCCGGACTTCGCGCGCTGCGTGGCGATCCACCGCAAGCCGGGCTACGACCCGGCCGAGATGTTCTTCCGGTTTCCCGGTTTCCTCGGCTTCGCGTACCTGCTGCTGAAGCTGCTACTGACCTACGGCTTGAAGCTGAGGACGATCGTGGACGCGACCCCGCTCCGGTGTGACATGATCAGGGGATCCCACGGTCGCCTCCCCGAGGGGGAAGGTGACCCGCGTCCCCTGCTTTTTTTCCGGCAGAACAAAGCTTCGTTGGTGGCCCCGGCTGGGGCGGCGGGGGCGGCGACAGGAGTGGAAGAAGAGGACGCGGACTATGCGATAGCTGCAAAGGCGACTGCAGCGGCAGCAAGGGCGGCAGCGAAGGCGGCGGCGGTAGCAGCAGCACGAGCGGCAGCAAAGGCAAAGGCTTCGGCCAAAGAAAAAGCGGCGGCGGCCACAGGGATAGGAGGGGGAGAAGGAGAAGCAGAAGCGGAGGAGCTTGGACGAGAGGCGTGCGTGGAGAAGGGGAGGGTGGTGGTGGCGGAGGACGTCTACGAGGTCTTGTGGAGAATTATAAACGGCGAGATTTGATCCTCCTCTCACCTGTAGTCTTCCGTAACGGCATGATATGTGATGGTGTGATATTGTATTATATCGTGTCATGCTTTGTCACATGACATTCGATATGATCAGATATTATATGGTATGATATGATATGATATGGTATGGTATGACATGATATGACATGATATGATCTGATCTGATATGATCTGATCTGATACGATATGATCTGATTTGATATGATATAATATGATATGATATGATATTTTATCAGATGATATTAGTTTGTTTTATATTACATGATACCTGGGTGTATTGTGTTGATATAATATGATGGAATACGATACTTTCGGTATGATTATCGTGGTTCGTTCGTGACTCGTGACGCGGCGATTGCGGCTCTCTTTGATAGGAGGAGGGCTTTCGCTGTCGGGATGCCGGGAAGGGGAAGATGTGTACTCATGTCATGCGTGGCCGTAATCGCATGACCATAGACCCTCGCATCCCAACAAAACCGGGACGGAACACGTCGGGCTTTCACCGACCAGGCAGACATTGCTTGCTTGCACCAAGCATGAGGCGCCGTGAGGTGTTCGGCGAGCCGCGTGAAGGGTGTTCTGCGTCCTGCCAAGAAAGGAGGAGGGCATTCGCTGTCGGGATGCCGGAGAGTGGGGGGAGAGGGGGCCCTTGTGATTTTGTGTGTCGCGTCGATTTTTCGTTTTCCTGTCCCCCCTCTTTCTGTTGCCCTACCTCCCTGAATGGTTGTTGTTGCTGTAGATGTCGACGCAAGTGCCGCAAGTGCCGCTTTTTTTGTCTTCTGTTGTGTTTGCTACGAGCATACGTAGTATGCTGCTGCTGCCGCGGCCGCTGTTCTATTAACAGTGTTAAGGGGGACCATAGTTAATAGGACCTACGGTACACATAAAAACCTATATATTTCCCTATTTTTACCAGCAAGTATTTGGTCCTATTTACTATGATCCCCCGTAATAGTGCTTCTCGGCAGGCGATGGCGCCCGTACCTACCCGTAAGACAACTTTTGCTGAAAGTTCACGCGGGGGAGGGGGGTGTGAGGGGTGTGTGTGTGGGACGAGGTTGTTTGGTTCCTTGAAGGCTTTATTTCCGCTGTTGTGAAGGCGTTACCTACTGAGTTGTGGGGGTGGAAGATCGATCGTTTACCCAGCCTAGGGTAAGGCTTACAACATCCCCTCCCCCTCCTCCCCTCTGGGGTGTATATACCTTTACAACACTGCTGTAGTGTAGAAGTAGATGCGAAGAAGTTGATGGCCGTTTCGGATTCGAGAAAGAGAAAAAATCGGTATGTAGGTCTTACATTCCGCTGAAAAGGGGGATATGGGGGGGGGGGCAAGGGTAAACATTTTATTGGCGCGGTTCGAAAGCAAAGTGTACAGAGCATATTATTTCCTCGGGGAGCACAGCGATGCGGGGGAGTAGGTATAAGTGTTGTACGCACGGAGGTCATTGTTGGCCAATCAGATGATTATGGGTGCTGTAGTAGGCATGTCATATGTAGGGAGGCTTGTGTGACGTGAATACAGCAGCAACGGTGCCGAAGGGATGCCACACCCCGAGGTAGTCGTGGGCTGCGGTGACGAGCAGACGTCAAGCTTAGGAAAATGCCGGCATGCTTTTTTTTGTGTCTCTAAAAAGTACACCGCTCTTGTGTCCCAGAATATGACGACAGTTTTGTTCATCAATATATAACAAAATCGTGGCTTATATTTCGGAACAGTGTGGTATTGGGTGGGCGTGTTCCGCACTTCGGAATCGCTCGATGCGGAAGTGACGTAGCCGCGTGCGCTTCTGGCCATTTTTGTCCCTTGATGTCTCGGGTTGGGGTCAGGGGTGTAATATTCTACAGGAAGTACGGTCAAGGGTTGGGTTGGGTCTACGCCCGTGTGCCTTGATCCCATCAGGAAGTGCTTCCTACACTACGTAGCTCGCAAAATAATGCAATACATACGTGAACACCCTACCCCCTACCCCTCCCCCCCCCCCCCCTCCGCCCCCCTCAAAGAAAAACGCGCTAACATATGTAAGAGGAGCCCAAGAGAAAAGGCGCGAGCTTGCTCTGTGAGCGCTCGCTCGTGTTGCCCGGCCGAATTCGACTGGCGCTGTAAAGATATCGCTTTTCATGTTTTTGGCCGGAATCCTTGCCCCCCCCCCCCCCCCCACCCCCCGGCAGCGTACAATAGGTAGTGCCTGCCGCAGTAGTAGCGGCTGCTATTTCGAAGGGCGCAGCCGGTGTTTTTTTAGCGCGGCCCGTTTCTTCACAAACGCGAGGAGTTGGTAGAAATGGTGGCGGCGTGCCCACATTATTGGTTTATCTCTTGAGGATTGCATCGACGCCCGCGTTTCTGAGACAAGCCTGCATTGGAATCCGAGTAAGATCGTGGTTGCAGTATACCTAGTATACAGTAGTAGTGGTCCTTCTTATAGTGTCGGTACTGCTGTATGCGCCGGCCAACAATACCGGCACTGTTATAGCGGCAACCGGCACTAACTACTCCGCACACTGCTTAATCCCATCAGTGCCGAGCGACTTCACGGTCGGCTATAACAGCGGGCAGCTGGCACTATAGAGGGACCACTATTGTATACGGAGCATACGAGTAGTAGTGGTGTAGTAGTAGTAGTAGTAGTAGTAGTAGTAGTAGTAGTAGTAGTAGTAGTAGTAGTAGTAGTAGTAGTAGTAGTAGTAGTAGTAGTAGTAGTGGTAGTAGCCAGCAGCCCGCATTGCTTCGCACGGCATGGTCTGGATGCTTCTTTCTTTTTTCCCGTCGATTCCCTCCGCAATGATCCTACCACAGGGGCCGCTTGCCTGCTACCTCGCGCCTGGTATGTGCCATGCCCGTGCGTCAAGAATATCACCAAAACAGAATGGGCGACAAATAAGTGCTACGAGTACCCATACTGCTGTCGTAGTGCGTGCGCGCGCTTGTTGTTTCTTCGTGAAAAACGCTGGTATAAATGTACCAGGTATGTATTATCGTCCCTGCCGCGTGCTGTCAATCGAATCCATTCACGCATCCATCCAGAGTCCAGTCATTCACTACTACCAGTCCCATCCTTTCTTTGAACAACCAAGCAACTAACTCGAAGGAATGCACCAAAGTAAGGGAAGAAAGAAAATAACATATGCACACCTCAGCACACCTTAGATAGATCATGATGTATCTATCTACAGCAGCGAATAGATCAAGTTCTTCACCTACCTGCCGTCGATGTCAAGAGGTTGTTGTGCAGGGACCTGCACGGTACAGATCCCAACCAGGAATCAGGCGCTACAAGCAGTAGATCATGCAGATCGTTCGGCTCCCACCCGTCAGCGAGAGCTACGAGTACTACTACTACTACTGCTGTACCGGGTATAGATCATACCAGATCGGGAATCATAGATCGGCCTTGAAATATCTATAACAAAGAGTACATATGCTAACTTTAGGAATCGAAGACCTACTGTCTGAGCTGTGAAAATAACTAAATAAACCTCAGGGGTACACACTTTCACGAGACTCTTTTTACGAGTGTACCACATGACCAGGCACCAGGTACGGACAAAAACTAAAGCGCGTGAGTTTTTCTGGGAGCGGCGGATGATGCGCTTTGATTGGTCAATGGGCAACAACACCACCCACGACAACAAATTCCGGACTATATACTACAACAAAACGAAATTTAACCGACCTACGTACGCACTCGTACGGTATGGTATAAATCGAGTAACTACTTGCGCGTGCCCTCAAGCAGAGATAAGGACGGGGGACGGGGGGCACAGTCATTAGGGGGCGGGACTGGAGGCCTGTTTAGGACCAAAAAAAAGGCAGGCTATATTATTCGAACCGACCAGCCAAAACAAAAGTAAGAATTCTGAAAAAATAAAACTACCACCATATCCCTGACTACTTGGTTTCAGTGCGGATGCATAGTGAGCTTTGTATATGATATTTCCCCGAGGTGGAGATGGAGTCGATCTTGATCATACTACAGCGGTAGTAGCCAGCGCGCGACCTATAAACCACACGAAAGAGACAACTTCTGAATACTTGCCATGAAAAAACGTAAAAAAAAGAAAAGGAAAAACGGCCAAGCATGAACACATCTACCTGGTGTATAGTACACGGTAGTATTAACAGTTGTGCTGCCCGAAAAAACGTCACGCACATACAAATCATACAACAACTACGTACTACGACTGCACTGTGTCCCTACATGCTGTTATGAGGCTTAGAGGGGGGAGAGTGTTACGAGGCTTAGATTGGGTAGGCGATTGGTTAACCTTTTACCTTTAGCCCAACGGACTAAGACCTTAACAATGCAATAAAAGTATATCCTATACTGTGCGAGCAGCACGTGAAAACCGTACCAGGTATAAACGTACATCGACTTTTTTTGTGAAGTGCGGCTTGATCCACACGTCACGGCGGCTGACATCATTGCCAGCCTATACTGCAAGCCATCTCAACTAAGAGGAGGGGAAAAAACGGACCAGTACGCAAGGTGCCCGTTCCTCCACACCCGCATGCTGTGCGTACCAGTATTATATACCACTACCAAGCATGAGGCTGAAAACACGCACGTACCAGGTATATTCGCTGTAGTTCTACAGCTGCTACAAACAGACAGTACAATAATCGTAGCAGTACAACCGCGGAGCCCCCCCCCCCCCCATACGTATCATATCTGCGAGATCAGAAGCTACACCTGCAACTCAACGCCTTTGCCCGGGTTCATCATCCAAGAAGAAGAGTCTTCTCGTTCACAACTAACTGCACTCTCAATACCGCTCACTCACTGCTACAGTGTATTGGCGTACGATTTCTTCAATATTTCCTGCTCCGAACACGCAAAAAAAAATCAATGGAACACATTCCTAGCCCTTCCCCCCCCCCGTTCTTCAGCCACCCCTCCTCTCCATTCGCTAAAACACGTTCGGTACTTACCTTTTGACACGCGCGCTGCTTTGTGCTGGGGGCAAACGCCTTCAAAACCTCACGGGGGGGGGGGTGTACTCAGTATCGTGCATGGTCGTAGTCGTATGACCATAGACCCTCGCATCCCTACAATGCCGGGACGGAGCACGTCGGGTTTTCACCGACCAGGCAGACATTGCTTGCACCAAGCGCGAAACACCGTGAGGTGTTGGGCGAGTCGCATGAAGGATGAGCTGCATCCTAAAAAGAACCGCTTTAGAGGCGGATTTTCTTGCTTATGGATGACAGCATCAATGAATTGATGTGATTTCTGGTGTGGGGGGTGGGGGGGGGGGGGGGGGGGGGGGGGGGGGGGGGGGGGGGGGGGGTCGATGAGTCGCCCTCCCCCCCCCTCAGTGTTTGGAAGAAGGAACTGCTGTGGTGCAAATAAACCCAACACAAACGCCTTGACTACACTACTACGATACGCGTAGTGTATCTATATCCAGTCCCTCTCTCCAGGAGGCCCTTGCCCATCCTTATCTATCCCCGGTGCTCACCAGTGTCTAGGAGAAATGCGTCGGAGACACGCTAACAACAGCAACAGCATCACCGGAAAATTGAGCAAAAGCAAGAGCAGAGAACGTTAACACGAAAATGAGGAACATTTACCTACCTGCTAGCTTAACTAAAATGGGGAGAGCATTACTACCTACAGAACAGCGCTCTGTCTCTCTCGGTTTCTCCATCGTCCCTCTCCCTCCCTGCGGGACCCCCATCTGCGCTTGGCGCTCGCCGGTGTGGAGGCAGGGCGCACCCGGGGACATGGTGTCATCAGAGAGAGAAAGAACGAGAACAACTCTAAAAAGAGACACGTTTTATCTAGGACTACTGACTTGACTTGACGTGAGAAATGTAATACTTAATTTACGTACCAGGTACTTTCGCTCAAGTGTATGTGGCACCGTGGAAGGGAGTCATATTTCCCCTGAGTTGTGATTCAAGTGGCGAAACAAACCCTTCTTTTTGCTACTACTGCCACTACTACTACTACTACTACTGCCACTACCACTACTACTGCTACTACTACTACTTCTACCACGACCACCACCACCACTACTGCTACTACTACCACCTCCAGATTCTGAAAACAAAACTCATCCGTCCGTTCCTCGAAACAACCGGCTGTCTTGCCATCGCGAACGATAGACGCTGCCACTAGACATGACCTCGGACACGAGCCGACAAAACAGAAGAACGAGAAAGGCTTCGATTTTATACCGCCCTGTGATATTGACCCTGTGAACAACAGAAAAAGTCCAGAGACGGTACACCCCCCCCCCCCCCCCCCCCGCTTTCCCCTCCCCCCTCCCCAAACACAAAAAAGTTGGTGTTCTCGAAAGAGCTGGAGCTCCCGAAAGAGCTGGAGCTCTCGAAAGAGCTGGAATTCTCGAAAGAGCTGGGGCTCGCAAAGGAGATGGAGCTCTCGAAAGAGCTGAATCCCTCCAGAATGGCTGTAGACTCTCAAAAGAGCTGCAGAGACTCTCCAAAGAAGACCCGCAGCTCTCTCTCTCTCTCTCTCTCTCTCTCTCTCTCTCTCTCTCTCTCCCTCTCTCTCCCTCTCAAAAAACCCCAAAAAAAGCGAGAGGTAGAGACGCTCATCAACGAGAGAGCCGAACCTCTCCACCTCACGAAAACGAGAGCTTCCGCAGAATGGAGGGTTGTCTTCAGGGTGATCAGCTGCCCACGAGGACGGCGAGCAAGGAAACCAAGTAGACGGAGACCCCGACGCCCTGAGTGCCGAGCATGGTTTTGGAAATGTTCAGCCCGAACATCCCAGCCTTCTGAACCTTCTTTCGGGTCTTGCTGCTCGTGTAGGCGCCCGTAATGGCCACGGCGGTCCCCACTATCATGAACACCCCGGCCAAGAAGCTGATGAAGAGGAATACGAACCCCACCAGGAACAGGGAGAACATGAGGAACTTGTAGGTCTTGCGGCGGAAGAGGGGCGGCGGGGGCGTGGCATTCGAGAACGCGGCCGGGCCGAGGGGGCTGCAGGGGCGGGGGGGCAGGATTTAGGGGTTGTTCGTTTTTTGTAGGAAAACACACAAAAAAATCGCCGCCGCCGAGAGGGAGAGAAAGAAGGGGAGAAAGACATAGAGAGATAGAGAGAGGGCGGGGGGGGGGGGGGGGGGGGGGGGGGGGGGGGGAGGAAGAGGGAGAGAAAGAGGGAGAGGGGAAGAAGACGCCGAGAGGGAGAGAGCAGAGGGGAGAGGGAGAGAGAGGGAGGGGCAGGGGGGGCGGCAGGAGGGGAGAGAGAGAGAGGGTGAGGCAAGGGGAGAGGAGAGAGGAGAGAGGGAGAGGGAGAGGGAGAGGGGGGGGGGGGGGGGGGGTCGGGAGAGAGAGGGGGGGAGAAGAGGGGGGGAGGCAGGCGGTAAACACGGGGCCGGGTGAGAAGGAGAGGGTCAGTATGCAGTGACCAAAGAAGGAGACAAACTATTACGGGGGACCATAGTAAATAGGACCAAATATTGCTAGTAAAAATAGGGAAATATATGGGTTTTTGTGTGTGTGCCGTAGGCCCATTAACTATGGTCCGTAATAATCACACCTACTGTAGGATAGATCATTGATTCCCAGTTGACGATATACGTATTTCAGGGGAGATAGATCTCTGGTCTGGATGGTCTAGGTAAAAACGTTGCCGGATGGGATCCGTATAGCCTTCATGATCTAGAACATGTTTCCTGGGATTGAATATGTACCGTACAGGTCCTGCGCAGCAACCTCAGAACGGCAGGTTAGGATCTACTGGTATCTGATCTATCTGATCAAGATGAAGTAGATTATCTGCCTGACGCGTGCAAAGTTTGACGGCTACAATGTTTTTAGCACACACGCACGCACAGATCACACACACGATACGATGCTTATTGGGACCTCTCCAGTTCAATGGGCTACAGAGCTACAGAGCTACATCGCTACAGAGCTAAAGAACTGCAGTGCTGTTCTGACATACTTGATGTGGTGCACTGGCACACGACTCTCAGCCGGCACTTGCGGGGAAGGGGGGCGTCGCCCCCTCCCGCCCGTTCATGGATCCGTCTAAACCCTCTGTGCATCCGACCACCCGCCCTTCCCCAATTTGGCGCCGGGGGGGGTGGAGGGGGTGGGGGGGGGGGGGAGAACGCAGCAAACACTAAGTAGAGTAAGCGTAGACGTGTGTTGGCCTAATATATAGGGGTGCGCCTAACTTTTGGGAGGGGGTTATCACTTGATCTATAGCATCGGATTTTTTTTGTTCAATCATATGTATACCTTTCACCCTTACACATTGATTTTGAAGAAAGCTGAAAAGTGCAACACGATGAAAAATCCCAAAAAGCCTGTACGTATAGGTGCGGTGAAGCACCAACCATTGATAATGGTGTTCCAACGATATAGGCTGTTACCATTTTTAGAACCGTTAGAGCCGCAGGCCCGATGCGGGGGATAAAGCACTCAAATCCTAGATAGTTTGCCCCCCAAAAATGGACTGCGGTCCTAAAAAGGATAAGGAGTTCGGTCAGTCCCAGTGGGAATTGGGCGAAACAGGGCTACTGTATCGGGGGACCATAGTAAATAGGACCAAACAGTGTTCGTAAAAATAGCGAAATACATAGGTTTTTGTGTGCACCGTAGGTCCTATTTAATATGGTCCCCCGTAAAATACCCCTTATTCCCTTTCATCGTACTGAAGCACGTTTTTTTTTTTTTTTTTTCTTCCTAGAAAAGAACAATTGACATGTGTGTGTGTTTTTTTTCTGAAATGGCGGAGATTGTTCGGTATAGCTCGGTATAGGCACACACTACTGATCAATTATTTATTTTCCGAATTCGGCGAGACGAAATGGTCGAAGCGATTCCGCGGCACTAGGCCGAAGCCGTCAGTGCGCTCCAGTCCGTTCAGAGCTAAAAAAAAACTGCTGATAATATAGCTGCACCAGGTAGGTCATATATTTATATATATATATGTATATATATTTCCGTTTTAGGAGTGCAGTCCCGTATGGGAGACAAACCATTAAGAATTTGTGCGGTTTGTGCCCCAAATGGGACACCAGTCTGCCGTGAAAGGGCTAGTTGTGCCGGCGACGAATGGGACGCCACGTGCAGAAAGAAACCACCGCCGAAGCGCGTGGCCGAACACGAACGAGGTTGGTCTCGTTCTCCTGACCCTATGTCTCACGCGTTTTATGGGCGTGTGCGTGCGTGACCTCTTATCTCCCTCTCTTATTTATCCATCTCTGTGTTTTATCGACATCTCGATCTGTCGATGTCTCGGTATGTATCCATCTCTCTGTTAATCGATTGTGTGTCTATGTGTGTGTCACCTCTGTCTCCCTTTCTATCCATCGATCTCTTCATTTACCGATCTCTCTCTTTGTGGATATACCAGGTATCTACTTATCGATCTCGCCTCATCTATCGATCCATTTATTTATCGATCACTCTATTTATCAATCGCCTCATCTATCGGCCTCTCTATTTATTGACTCGTCTGTGTATCGATCTCGCTCGTTATCGAAACATCTCGCCCCGTCTTCTCACTCTCCTTCTCCTTCTCCCTCGGCATCCCCTCTCCGTCGGTACAATTAGTTGGTCGTGGGCCCGCGTTAGCGCGAAGTCCCGCTCTAGTGCGGTCAAAATCGCTTGTCACGACCGAGTCCCGCAACAGTGCGGCTATAGACCGGTCCTTTTGATAGTGCGCAACCGTCACGCCTCCATGTCACTACGTACAGCAGGTCAGTACACAAGTAGTTTCTCCAACTACCGGTACCAACGCATGTGTGCGGTGTCGTAAATTGTCAAGGGGAAGCCTGATCGCCGTGGTCACTCCTTCATTCTGCGTAGAGCTCTGATCTACTTTAACGGGGATCGCGGACCCCCCACTCCTCAGGGTTTATACCGGCAAATGTACACAAAATCTCCATATATTCCGTTATAGTGCGGTCGCAGTCGTCCGGCGACCCACCGTGCTGTTGCGGGCCGACGACTGTATCAGGTATCTCTCACTCTACGGCGCATGACAATGAGCACATCCTCTCCCACACACACACACCCGCTTCGCGCTTGGTGCAAGGCAATGCCTGCCTGGTCCGTGAAAACCCGGCGTGCTCCGCCCCGGTAATTGTAGGGATGCGAGGGTCTACAGTCACACGACTACGTTTATGCATCACTTGAGTACCCCCCCCCCCCCCCGTCCCTTCCCTCTCTTTTCCCCCCCTCTGTTTGTCTCTCCGTCTCACGTGGGAAGCAGCTTGCACTTGAGCCAATCAGCCGATTTGATGGTGATGTTGGCCTCGATGGAGCGAGCCATCTCGTACAGCTTAGAGGCGGGGGTATCCGGGTGTGCCATGGCGGTGGTCTGCGTGATCGAGTTCGTCGTGCAGTCCAGGTACCTGTTTCATTTTAGATTTCGTTGGGTTTTTTTTTTTTTAAATCGAGCACGGAGGAAGCAAAACGGTACGACGAAACGCGGGACGTCGCAGTTAAGGAAAACGCGGACGAAGAGCTGAGGTCGGTGCCCTCATTCATCAACACCTGTCCCCGTAAAACATCTGGCAGGTTTACACGTTGCACAAAAGTAAATTCGGTACAACCTAGAACTTGGTACTCGTAAAAATATGATAAGATACAAATGTATGCGGTGCGACCTCTCTCATAACTACTCGTAACATATCTGAGAGACCCCACCACATACGTATGAGGTGCAACCTGAGCCAACGAGCTCCAACTTCAACACACGTAGATAATATGTTAAAGCGTAGCGAATCATCCGACACGTCCCTGAACAGAAAATCACTAAATGGGTAATATTGTTTCGTACGACATGGGCGCCGCGGAACTAAAGTCCAGATAGAAAGTGAGCAGAGCGTGGCCTACCCTGTTGCCCATCCGTGTTGAAACCAAAGTACAAACCTCCCCCCCCACCCTGCTGTTCCCTCCTTCTGTCTGTCCCCACCCGTTCCCACTCCCCCCCGCCCTCCTCCTCTTCCCCACCCGCTTCTGCCTGCCTTCTTTCCGCCTTCTGTTCCCCTCCTTCTTCTCCTCCCCCTTCTTTCCGCCCCCCTCCCCCCCCCCCATTATATATTATGTACATACTATATATGGGTTGGGTTGGCGTCGGTTGGCAACGACACTGTAAAACATGCCGCTCACTACGTGAGCTAGACATCCAGGGTACCGTATTATTTTTTTGTTCTGTTTTGTTTTGTTTTTTTTTTTTTTTTTTGGCGGTCGCCCACAGCTGGTCGTCTAGTTAGCTCTTTTGTGCGAAGTAAAGAACCTTTACTCTGCACAAGGGAATTGATCGTATCACGTAGTGTTCAAGGTAAGGCACCCAAGAGGCAGTTACATAGTACTCCCATTGCTGTCTCTGGAAGTGGCCACACCGGAAATTAAACTAACCCATTGAAGCTGTCATCCATATGCAAGTCCGCCTCACAAGCGGTTCTTAGTAGGATGCAGCTCACCCTGCATGCGACTCGCCGGACACCTCACGGCGCTTCGCGCTTGGTGCAAGCAATGTCTGCCTGGTCGGTGGAAACCCGACATGCTCCGTCCCGGCATTGTAGGGATGCGAGGGTCTATGGTCATACGACTACGGCCATGCATGAGATCGAGTACATCTCTCCTATCGAGTACACCCCCCCCCCCCCCCCCAATTTCTCTCCCTCCCCTCTTCCTCGCCTCCTCCCCCCCCCCCCCCCCCCCCCTGTTGCGCCACGCCGTCCTCGATACAAAAAGGGCGATTTATGCCAGTATTACAACAGGATGTGGTCTAGCAGAGTGTGCACTCTGAGGTGCCCGGGTGAATGACTTGGTTATGTTGGTCATACCCTGGTACATGTCCGGGTCATACACGAGTGCATACCCGGGTATATACCGGGTATATACCCGGGTATGCACACCCTTGAAATATAACTGTGTGGCATGTCGCATTAGGTGTACCAATCTGTCCCGAAACATAAGGATCGTTGGGATTAAATGTTGATATACAAATGTACTTTTTGTTTCGAGACATAGTGGTATACTCTGGGGCAACCCGGGTATCATACCTGGTCATGTTGGCCGTATCCGGATTGATACTCGGGTACACATCATGCCCGAGTTGATACCCGGGTACGTTTCGGTTGAAAACCGAGTAGATACCCGAGTCGATACCCGGGTATACATCATACCCGCTGATACCTGGGTTGATATCATACCGGGTAGATAACCGAGTCGATTCCAGATTAGAAACCAGACTAGATACCCGAGTAAATACCCGGGTACACATCATACCCGTTGATACCCGGGTACATCTCATACCCGGGTGGACAACCGAGTGATTTCCCGATTTGAAACCCGAGTAGATACCCGGGGGCACATCCTAACTACCTGGTATATATAGAGAGAGAACCAACCATAAACTCGTTTGGGGCTGGTCGGTGTTAATTGCCTGGCTGCTGCTTGCCCGGTGGCAACGTACATTCTTTTTTGTTCTTCTTTAGCTTTCAACGAGCTTTTTTATTGTGTGGTTTTCTTTCTTGCTCGGTTGCCACGTGCGGGCAGGGTAGGATATCTGGTACGAGGAACGAACGCCTGCTGCTGTCTTTCTCTCCCCTTTTTTTCCAGCTTGCGATAACCCCGGGACTTCAAGCCGACCACAACTCCCGAGGGCAATCTTGTGCGCTACTAAAAACCTCACTTGAGAGATATGCCAGGCAAACTCGTCAGTGTATCTCTCACCTTATGACCAAGGCGTGTCTCATGTAGCGCGTCTTGTCCCAGCGACCTGCGCACGTTCCTTGGTCGTAGTCTCCGAGCGTCTGAGTGGCTTCGTCCACGTCCTTGCCCGATTTCATTACCCCTCCTATCGAGCACCACACGAACTTGCCTTGAGAGATGTACGGACGGGCGAGAAAACAATGTTAACAGCATACCAGGGGTACACTAGGCTATTACACAGCTCTGGCTAGGAACTCACTGGCGCTGGTGTTCTTCTGTAAAAAAAATTAGAAAAAATATTCACGCCTCGAACAGATTAGATCATCATCTACAGATAGATCATCTACTGAAGATCCTGAGCTGCCGTTATGACATGTTGTGCAGGATATGTACAGTACAGATCTCTCACCCATGCAGCACGTCCTAAACCATGCAGAATTATACGGCTCCCAACATGAGCTGCAGGTCATACAGATCATAAATCTATCTGCCCTCGAAGATCTAGATCATGAAGGGGGAATGATCTGTAGATGAACTGTTCGAGGCTTGAAATTGTTATCAAATGCTCAGCTGTGAGTCCGACCGACTGAGTGGTTGATACTAGCTCAGCTTTACGAAGCTGCACGATATTTTCTTCATGAAGAGAGCTGTCGTAAGAGAACTGCTGCGAGGCGCTGGCGGAAAGGCGCGGACAAAACAAAAAACGTACAGTCACGACTCTTTTGAAAAAAAAAAAGACACACACACACACTCACAAATTTCGTCCCAGCGGCAGGCGGTGGACATGTAGGAGGTTGTGAGCGTCTGCTGAACAAACACTTGAAGGATCTAGTCCATCCATCCATCCATCCATCCATCGGTCGGTGAACGAGCGAATTCGCCACGAGAAAAGCCGCCAAAATATTTGTGTGTAGAAATAGTGCAACACATCCAGTACGTGGATGGGGTGGGGGGGTGGTCGGGTCACAGGGGCGGGAGCACGAAGAAAGACGGTTTCGTCAAAACAGCAGACGGGCCAGATACAGCAGAAGAAAATAAAACAAAAAATAGTGGTGTGTATGGAGTTATTAATAGAGTAATAGGAGCACGCATGTCTGGTATAGACAGCAGTAGTATCGCCGGATGCTATTACGAGGGTCCATAGTAAATAGGACCTACGGTAGACACAAAAACCTATATATTTACCTATTTTTACTCTCAATATTGGGCCTTATTTACTATGCTCCCCCGTAGTAGAAAAAGAGGTTGCGAACCACTCTAAAAAACCTACCGACACCTCCCCCCCCGTATGTTATAGCTGGGTTTGACGGAAAATATCAGTTTCGAGGGAATTTTTCATCTCGCGACTTGCTCGAGGTGTTTTTTTTTTTTTCTTTTCTCCAAAGTTGGTTATTTCTTCAAAATGTACCAGATGTGGATGCCGGGTCCTATCCCCCAGATCGAACCGCCTCGTTACCACAACAACCCTCCGAGGCCATCATCCTCAGATAATAAAATAAGAAAGAGGTGGTGTCACACGATAACACCTTCATCACATGTGCGAGAAAAGATTACACGCCCTTCCCCTTTTACTTCCACGCTCGTTCTCTCAAAAACCGGGGGGATGAGCGCAAACGCCGAGCGATGTATGCATAAGCGTCCATGGAACTATCTCGACGAAATGGCCTTTTCCACTTTGACTCATTTTTCGTTTGCGTGTGCCCCCTTCGTGCTTGTTTTGGAAAACAAAAGAACAAAAAAAAGTGGGGGAGTTCATCCTCAGAGACACGGTGTTGTTCTGCGTGTTATATGTACAGCATTTTGATGTAGAGAGTATGTACTATTCCTGCTCTACGTATTTGTTATCGCGTTTGCTATTCCGCTTCAACGTTGATCACTCGTACGCATTCTCCGAGGAGAGAAAACCGACGGAAACCGGGTATTGCAGTGTCATTATTACGGGGCACCATAGTAGATAGGACCTACGGTACACACAAAAACCTATATGTTGACGTATTTTTACTGATAATATTTGGTCCTGTTTACTATGGTTCCCCGTAAATAGTATTAATCGTATTAATAGTGGTGCTAATAGTATTACGGGGGACCATCGTAAATAGGACTTACGGTACAACCAAAAACCTATACATTTCCCTTTTTTTTATAACAATATTTGGTCTCATTTGCTATTACGGGGGTCCATAGTTAATAGGACCTATGGTATACATAAAAACCTATATATTTAACTATTTTTACTAACAAAATTTGGTCCTGTTAACTATGGACCCCCGTAATAGGGCCCCCCGTAATAGTGGTGTTGGCCTAACCCTACATTCAAGTTTGTCCTGCCACCTTGCCAGACGGAAACCGCACTACCAATACTGTGCATCAACACTATTAATATTAGCACGTACTTGTACGTCGATCCTGCCGTTGTTCATGCTTACCTACTGCATTTACGTACACAGTAGACTTATCTACGAGTACGTACGTGCGTGCGTGCGTGCGCACGTACATAGAAACAAAGTAGGTATATCCATCATACGTAAGTAAATACCTCCGCATTTTCGGCCTTACTCACTTCCGACGCGTTGATGGCGGCATAAAACGAGCTCCACTCGCGCGTGGACCAGCGGTCGTGGAAGCAGTGCAAGAGGGCGAAGCAGCAGTGCATCCTCGGCACACCCACCTCTGCTGAATGGTTAGCCTGGGGCGGACGGGACCGGTATACCCCACGGAAGCAGGAGGGGGTGAGTGAGGGGGTGTGGGGGGGTGCGGGGGGGGGGGGGTGGAGTAGCGTGGCGGTGGGTGGTATGAGGGTGTATTCATCACCATCCATGGCCGCAGTCGTATGACCATAGACTCTCGCATCCCTGCAATGCCGGGACGGAGCACGTCGGATTTTCACCGACCAGGCAGGCATGGCTAGCACCGAGCGCGAAGCGCCGTGAGGTGTTCGGCGAGTCGCATGAAGGGTATGGTGCATCCCACTAACAACCAGGGGGGGGAGAAATGGCATCGGGCAGGGGCGGGGGGGGGGGGGGGGGCGGCTCGAGAACATGCATGGCCGAAGTCCTATGACCATAAAGGAGGGCGGGAGTGGAGTGGAGGAGAGGGGTGGGGTGGGGGGGTACGGTGGGGGCAGAGGGCAGGGGGCGGCAGGGACGGGGACGGTGTATCACAAGTGCCGGCGCCTACCTGAGTAAAGACGAGGCGTTTTTGGTTGGTGAAGATCAGCCGGCACCGCTGGGACACGTCGCTGAGCAGTCCCGGGGCGTTCTCCACGCCGGCGAGGTCGATCACGTCCTCGGCGAACTCGCCCTCCATGAGGGTGTACTCGTGAAGATCTTCGTGGGACACTACGCTGGGCCCGATAGCGTCCAGGTGCTTGAGGGCGCATTCCACGTCCCATTGAGCCAGGGGACTAAATGTACGGATGCGGTAGCGTTATAGCGGCAGTGGTGGCGGTGGACGGGGGGCATGGAGTCGAAAAATCGTTCATGGTGGAGAGAAACCATGGCCTGCCTGCACGCACTGGACAAATCACCTACAGCTCATTTCCAGTTCTGATGATCTAGGTCCTTCAGGACAGATATGTAGATGCATTGGTGATCTGTATGATCTACAAGGCGCTTCGCTCCGCGGGCGGCCTACGCCTCCCGCTACGCTCGTCCAGGAAGGAAAAAAAGTACATCAAATTATGCGAAGCGGACAGTGGTCCATGATTGAATATTGTTTTTTTTTTTGGCCCGTGTAGTTAGCTACAAACTGGCGACTTGATAATGCCAAGAGTCTCCCGCCGCCATGGTTCATTCATTCAGGACAAAACAGCTCGGACGACAAATACGCGTCGCGTCGCGGGCGGTTTTCCGCTACGCTCGCTCACATGTCTTACGTACAAACATACCCCAGGTAGGGTACTTATTTTCTTCTTTCGATATGCTCTGTGTCTGTATACTCGTACTCGTACTCGTACGTACGTACGACAGATCAATTTAAAAGCACAGCACGGCATAGCATAGCTGCACAGCGAAAACAATGAAAATGAAACCGAAATATTCTGAAAGGAGAAAATCCCCGTCCCCTTTCGTGTACTAACTTACTGCCTGATTGGAACACCTTAAAACCAGTCAAAAAGAAAAAAGAAAGAAGGAAAAAATGAAACAGCAGAGCTTCTCTCTCAGCCTCGTACGCCGCCCGCCCCTCTGCGACCATCTCGCCACCGATTCGATCCGGGTGAAGCGTTTCTCCCTCTCTTCCACAGTGAGCCCCGTCGCCCGCCTTGCGTGAAGCCCGGTGCTCACCGTGACCCTCCTTCGCCAGCTCGACAATGTTGGTGCTCAAACTGGGTACCTCCCTGTTGTGGTTTTCAGCCCGGTCGCAAAAATAAGCACCGCTTGAATATTTTATTACTATCCCGAACGACCCTTAAATACTCGTACGTACTCTATCAAAAATCACGAACGGAGGCCAGACAGAGCCCAGTCATGGTTCTCTCGTGTCTCGAGGGACACGCGACGCCCAGCCACGAAAACGGCGACCGCGCTCCTTGCAACCCCCCCTCTACCCGCCAGCACCCGCTGACACCCGCGACGGTGCCGGGTTCGCCCGCGGAACCATGCTCGGAGTACACGCACGCACACGAAACAAAGGAAGAAAAAAAGGAAAGAAGGACTCCAAGCACGACAAGAAATGGAGAAAACAAAGACCCGTTGGAAAGGTCCGGCAAGATATAGAAGGAGGCGATTTCCAAGGGGGAGCTCTGAGAGGCCAGGGATGTACCAACCGAGCACGCTCAGAGAGTGATATCTAAGCAAGTAGTTCTATGCACGACAGCTCATGTGGTGTTGCCGAGTGTGGGAGCCGCACAATCCACATGAATGTAGGACATGTTTTCCTGCGCTGGGAATCGTGCCAACGTTTTAATTCGCCGTTTCACATGGTTACTACTACGTGGCCATATTACGGTACATATGAACGCACCCTCCAAGAACGCTGACGCCCGGCTCGATCGGCCTGCAGCTCGTCGCTTTGAGCTGAGGGATGTCCTTCTTTCCCACCAACACATGGTCATCTCCACCCTAGTTTTTCGTTTTCGCGTATTATGAAACGACGGAGGACAACAAGTCAGCGCGGGGTCGAAATATGGTGACGGATAAATTTTACGGCTTTTCGTGAGCTTGAGCTTTATTTTTACCAATCCGCCGGAGGATTCGAAAAAACAAAAAAAAGAAGTTGAATTGCAACAAAGGGCCGGGAGACGGCAGTTTAAGCCTGTAAAGCGGACGGCCGTTCAGACTTAATGTAGTAGTTTTAGTGTGGGATGTCTCCTTAATGTGTGAACGACGATGCCGTTTTCTGCTATGTTTGTTAATTAAACTATTAATAGCGAGTGGCGATAACCGTATACCGGTACTAACGGCTTCATAGCAGTGACGGTGACGGTGACGGCAACGATAAAGGTAACGGTAGAGGTAACGGTAACATCAGTGGTCACGATGAAGGTGACGGTAAAGGTAACGGTTAGCAAGGTAACGGTAACGGTAACGATAAAGGTAACGGTAAAGGTGACGGCAATGCTAACGATGAAGGTAACGGTAAAGGTAAAGATAAAGGAAACAGCAAAGGTAACGATCAAGGTAGAGGTAACGGTAAATGTGACGGTAAGGTAACAGTAACGGCAATGGTAACGATGAAGGTAACGGTAAAGGTAACGATGAAGGTAACGGTACAGGTAACGGCAAGGTAACGGTAAAAGCAACGGTAAAGGAAACAAAAAAGGTAACGGTAAAGGCATCGGTGACGGTAACGGTAGAGGTAACGGTAAAGGTAACGATAAAGGTAACGAAAAGGTAACGGTAAGGTAACGGCACAGGTACGATGAAGGTAACGGTAAAGGTAACGGTACCGGTCAAGGTAACGGTAAAGGTAACAGTAAAGGCAAGAATGGTAACGATGAAGGTAACGACAAAGATGACGGTACAGGTTAACGTTAACGGTAAAGGTAACGGTAAAGGTAACGAAAACGGTAAGGGCCTATGGCCATACGACTACGACCATGCACGACAATAGTACATCCCCCCCCTTCGCCGCGCGAAACCCTGCGCTCCCCCCCCTCCCCCCCCTGTTAAGGAGTACGACACCCTCAACAGCTCAAAATGGACGGTCTCCCACTGATAGCATATTTTTATAGTATCATTAAATCATACCAGATATGTGTCCTCACCAGCAGTGCTTCCTTCTCTCGGTCGAGCTGCTCCGCCGCGAAAGGCCACTCCAGCGTGTGGAAGTATGCCGGCTCGTCCACCGCTGGATTCACGCTCTGGACATCCCTCTGCTTGGGGACGGTGAACGCAGGGGCCGGGGCGACCGTCGGCGCCGGCTTGACGAGCTTCGCAGTGGCAGCCGGCATCGGCCCGGCCGGAGGCTTGTCCCAGTCCGAGTTGTATGCGGGCACCTGGTGGTCGTCGTGGCCCTGCGACCCCCCGAGCAGCGTCGCGACCGACGGCGTCTGGGCCGCTGCCGCTGCCGCTACCGGTCGTTGAGCGGCGACCGTAATTGGAGCCATCGCGGTTGTTGCTGTCTTGGCTGCTTGAGGTGCGACGGCTGTGGCCTGAGCCTTCCGACGACTGACGATAGGGGAGTAGGTGGCAGGGAGGGAGAGAGGGGAGGGGAAGGAAGGAAGGGGTGGGGGTGGAGGGGGGGAGGGAGGGAGGGAGGGAGGGATGGAATGGGTGAGTAAGATTGAGTGAACATAACTTTCAAGGACTCAAACTGGCACCGGCTATTTCGCGTGTCCCTTGTTGGGCGATGCCTCAGCTCTTGTGGTTCTGTCGATCGATACCTATTTCTTGGAACAATGTGTAGAGATGGATAGGTGCGAGTAAAAAAAGGCTATTGGCCGAACATTAGATCAACAAAAATGTCAATCGATACCTATTGTCGGCCATAATAGGCTTCAAAAAGTGCTAATCGATACCTATCGCAACCAACAATAGCCCTACTATTGGAATAGGAACCTATCGATTGCCTATTGACCTGAAACCTTTTGTCTAGGTATAGTGCATACTCGTAGGGACATTTTCTAGCATGAAAATTGACTAGCGGAAAGCGCGAGAGCGTGAGTCAGCAAGATTTCGATGGTAATCGACGAGCAGTGGGAATGCTGAACCCTATGCGCGATAAAAATGAGGGCACATACCGGGGGTGAGAAGGGACGACACCTATCACCACGGCTTGTCCAGATAATCGCTGAGGGTTAACCCTCTTACGCTGGAAAGTAAAAGTGACTATGAATATGTACCAGGTATCTAATATATATACATATGTATCTCACATATATAATATATCCAATGGAGGCTTCGCCGCGGCGGGCTGACGGCCGCCTGCGCCTCGCGCATGCCCGTATTGACTGAGGGCGTACCGGTATGCAACTTGAGGTTGTAAGTGTGACAGTGCTGTCTAGGGCTGCACTATCGAAAATAATTTCGAGTGAAAAGAAAGAAAACGCTGCAAACACAATAAAAACAAACATTGCCATCCGCCATCCTGTACAACAACTCATAACTCGTTCGTACAGCAGCAAGCAGCACTACAAAGTACCAGGTATGATGTATGAGATGCTCGGCATCCGTACTGTATACTTCGTATACAGATAGACACAAAACAGTTAGAGCAGCAGTCGATCGAGTTAATCGACAAGCGCCGGCGAGTACGTTGGTGCTTCAAGCAGCAAGCAGCAGCAGCATAGCGCACAGATACGTATCATACGAAAACTAGGCTGGCACGAGACCTCCGTCGAGACGCCAAATAAATGTCAATTGCGAGACGGTACTCATACAGCTTCCGAAGCAGATGGATCCGTCTTTCAGCTTCAAGATGTGGAGACACACCACCGCGAGTTGTTCAGTTGCATAATAACCATGCTCACGGGGGTCAGCAGCAGAAACATATCGCACACATAGCAGCAGCAGTAGCAGCAGAACAGCACAGCAGTAGCACATACTTGGCAGCAGCACTAGAACAACGGCAGAACAGCGGCAGGAGCAGCCGCAGCAGCAGCACATCATGCACGCCCGAGGCTGCCCCTGGCACAACAGTCGGGTAGGAGAGCCCGGTGGCGCACGTTGAGGATAGGCATAACAATATACCTCAGGCCGACCAACTCCGTCATCAGTCGGGCAGGAGAGCCCGGTGGCACACGATGAGGATAGGCACAACAATATACCTCAGGTCGACCAACTCCGTCAGGGGGACTGTGTGAGCAGCAGCAGCAGCAAGCAGAACAACACAGCAGCTGCACGTAACAGCAGCAACAGTAGCAGCAGCAGCAAATCACGCACGCCCGAGGCCGCCCTCGGCATAGCAGTCGAGGCAGGGAAGCACGGGGGGGTACGACGAGGGAAGGTATACTGGCGTCTCCGATGGAGTTACTCTGTAGTAGGTGAATCTCGTCCCTACTCAAGTAAGTTGTAGGTTTAAGTCTCACCTAGTGCGTCCTCGTGCTCTTAGGGTTTTTTTTCTTGCGTAAAAACTTGACGAGCCGATAGCGCGGGAGCGTGAGATAGCAAAATTCAATGAATAATCGACGAGCGTTGGGAATGCTGAACCCTCTGCGCGATGAAAAATAAACCATGCTTGTCCAGAAGCTGGAAAGTAAAAACGAGAATGAAGATAAAATAAAATTAAATAAAGAACCACACCCTCGAGGTTCAGCAACGAAATATATCGCAGGCTGACCTACTCCATGTGGGAGCTGCGTGAGCAGAAGCAGCACAACAGCACAGCAGTGGTGGTACGTGGCAGTAGCAGCAGCAGAGCAGCGGCAGCGGCAGTAGCAGCAGCAAATAGTAAATCACGCGCGCCTGAGGCCACCCCGGCACTGCAGTCGGGGCAGGGGAGCACGGTGGGGCACGACGAAGAAAGGAACAATCACACCCTCGAGGGTCACCAACGAAACATATAGTCGCCTGACTTACTCCGTGAGGGGAGCTGCGTGAGGGTGTAAATGAGGCACGACGTCGTCGACGTACCTTGTCGTAACCCGCACACGTACTCGTTCATAACTTTTTTTTTCTTGTCCGATACATGAGAAGAAGAAAAAAACACCCAGCTGCAGTAGCAGTAGCAGCAGCAGCACATCACGCACACCCGAGGCCGTCCTTGACACAACGGTCAAGGCAGAGGAGCGCGGTCGGGCACGAGGAGGAAAGGTATAGTGGCGTCCCCGATGGAGTTACTTTGTAGTAGGTGAATCTCGTCCCTACTAGAGTCAAGTTGTAGGTTCGAGTCTCACCGAGTGCGTGCTCGTGCTCGTAGGGACTCTTTATTGAGTAAAAACTTGATGAGCCGACAACGTTAGAGCGTGGGTTAGCAAAATTCGATAATAATCGACGAGCGTTAGGAACGCTGAACCCTCTCCGCGATAAAAATGAAGGCACTTACCGGGGGGGGAAGGGACGACACCTGTAACCACGGCTTGAATGTAAAAGTGAGATTGAAAAATGAAAATAAAAATATATAACGAACAACACCCTCGAGGTTCAGCAACGCAACATATCGCAGGCTGACCTACTCCATGAGAGGAGCTGCATATCATAAGCAGGAACAGCAACATCAGAACAGCACAGCAGTGGTGGTACGTAGCAGCAGCAATCACTACATCACGCACGTCCGAGGCCGCCCCGGCACAGTCGGGGCAGGGGAGCACGATGAGGCACGACGAGAAAAGGCATAATCACACTCTCGAGAGTCAGCAACGAAACATATGGCAGGCTGACCTACTCCGTGAGGGGAGCTGGGTCAGAGTGTAAAAGAAAGACGACGTCGTCGTCGTATCTCGTAGTAACCCGCACACGTACTCGTTCATAAGTTAATTTTTCTGGGCGGTTACACAAGAAAAAAGAAAAACGCTTTCACAACACAACCGAAACTCCACGCTGCATGTGATACGGCCTGCTGCGTGCACAAAAAACAAATCGTAGACACCGTTTGTACCTCCCCCACCGTACCGCTCCTCCCGCGGCGTAGGCTCATCCGATTTGATCGAAACGAAAGACCCCGCCATCTCTGCCTTATGGAGCCTGGTCACCCGGTGTGCACAGCAGCCGAAGACGCTCGTGACGCTCGTTTCGCGACCATATGCTTGCCTACGATGAATTGCAACCTTTTTGCGGAAAACTCGTTGTTTCACACGTAAAATAGCCCGAATCGATAAAACGACACTCGCTTCTGCAACGCCCAACCCTCAACGCACGCGCAACGGCGGAGTACGAGGCCGGCCACTCCAGTCCATGTTCCCCACACCTTTGCCGCCATGGGCAGTCACAAGCCGCGGAGGCTGCGGCCTCTCCCGTTTAGGCCAAAGAAGAGGTTCAATCTGGGTGCTAGCATCGAAAACATAATATTTTTACCGCCACGAGCGAGCATGGATGTCGGTTGACGGCACATTTGCCCCTTGACGGACAGCTGTCAAGGACATCCCAATCCTAAAAACTATAACATTTTAGAAGAGGATTTAACGGGCCAAAGGTAGGCCATCAACCAAAATGTTTCGCCACGAGGAGACTGTCATAAATCAAGTATCGACCACTCAACTGGTCCCGCTCACAGCTGACGTATCATTGGTATTGGAAATTTTGCTGTCAAAGTCGAGCACAGCAGGGCACGACGCAAGCACGCCCGAGGCCGCCCCCGACACAGTCGGGGTCGGGGATCACGATGAGGTAGTTTCGTCCCGCAAGGTGCAGCTCATCTCGCGCTATTAATAGCACGAACAACGCGAGAAAATACGTCTAAGAAACGCCGAGGAGCGTTCAGGGCACAGGGCCAACAATATCGTATTTATATTTATAGTGCCTGCGACATCCCTCTGTGGGGGGGGCACGACAATATTTTCTTTTCCTTTTCTCTTTCGGTTTGCTTTTTTAGTTTTTTCTTGTTTTCTCTCTTTTATAGAATGTGCATGTCGTGCCTGTAGTATCCAGTATTATGACATGGCATTGCATTGTCTACTCTGCTTACGCCATAACAATGTATTACGGGGGGGAACACAGTAAATAGGACCAAATATTGTTACTAAAATCGGTAAATATATAGGTCTTTGTGTGTACCGTAGGTCCTATTTACTATGATTCTCCGTAATAGTATCTCTGTGTCGTAGTTTTGTGACGACATAACTTGTGTCTAACTAGGATTGAAGAATCGGCACGGGCACTGATTGTGCTGGATGTCGACGGATCGAAAGGAGACACACACGCTATCTTCCTCTCCTTCATGTTGCTTCGTCTGCACAGCAACCTTTCTGATCTCTTTGCGTCATTTGTATTCTCTTTCATTTCAGGCATTTTTTTTGTTGTTTTTTCTTATTTCCTGGTCTTGTATTGTATTTCATAGTGTTCTCGTACCCAATACGCTGGCATTTCACTTGCTTCACCCGTTAATTTACGATTATTGTTTCTGCTTTTTGGCCTTCTCTGTCTCACACTCTTGTGACCAAATTATTAGTATCTCTCCAGGATAAGGAATCAGGACGGACACTGGGTGTACTGATGAGGATGTGTAGAAAGGACGATCTAAAGTGAAGACAACCGACACAGATAATTTACTTGTAAGTAAATAACGTATCATGTACCAGATACCACGAGCGAGTGTATTACGACATGAGGGTATGCATGCCGGGCAGAATGCCGTACACGCGAAAAAATCCAAAATACAATAATAATACGAATATCTGAGATGTATAATCACTTTTATTCTTATTTTTTTTATCACTCTTAATTTCCAGGTTATTAACTCGTATTAATGGGAGGTTTTACCCTAAGCAATCTTCTGGACAAGCCGTGTGGTGACAGGTGTCGTCCCTTTCCCCCCCCGGCACGGGCCTTTATACTGTTCGGTCGCGCATCGGGTTCAGCATTCTCCCTGCTCGTAGGTTTTCATCGAATGTTGCTATTACGGGGGTCCATAGTTAATGGGACCAAATTTTGTTAGGAAAAATAGGTAAATATATAGGTTTTTATGTGTACCATAGGTCCTATTAACTATGGACCCCCGTAATATTAATATTATTATTATTAGGCTTGCCATCCGACAATGTGCAGCATGAGCTTCACCGTTGATCGATCAAAACATTCCTAAAATAAGAAATCCCCGGATACAAAAGAAACCTGTTGACGAAAGGTCTATCTATCTTCTATGTCTACTTCCTTTTACCAGGTACGCTTTATGTACGATACTCTGTGTGTGTTGTCTTTGCTCCCTACTATATATTTACTGTGTACTCGTTACTTTCCATTCTTAAATCCTAACTAAGCCGCATTCTAGCTCCATCCCCACGCCGCCGGTGTGGGTCTGTCATTTCCCCCGCCCTCTTCCCCTTCTCGATTCCTGGCAACCCCTAAGCTGGAGTCTAAATCGCGATACCCTCCTCGAAATGGCGACCTGTGCAGTCACCGAGACGATTATTTGGAGTAGGCGTTCCTCCACCAATCCTTTCCTTCCCATCGACCCACCATCCCTCCCCCCCCCACACTCGCGCTTTCCGCTATTATTATAATCAGTTTTGATGCAGGGAAAAGTCCCTATTACTAGCACCAGTATGCACTCGGGGAGACTCGAACCCACGAAATTGATCTTGACAGGCGCGCGGACCAACTACTACCGAGCATTCAAGCCACTGGGGACGCCGGCCGTAACGGTTACATTTACAATATAATGCAGAGTGAGTAGATCTGGAATCTGGAATCTGGATACTTCGAGATGACAGGTCTCAGTCATCTCCATCACACCTCCTCCTTCCTGCTATGATGGTATTACAAGGTATATACGAGACATGCCCATGTCGCTCGGGATGGGCCGAGATGTGAGATGATGAGAGTTGAGATAGACGTTGTTCCTTGTCGCTCGGTGGTGGGTGGCGGTAGGTAAAACAATGTGCGGTCGAATTATTCGAGCTGTTCACGAATGAGGCTGTTTCTACGAAGGTATGTATGCGGTTCGATTTCGAGCTTCAGATTTTTTTAAAACTCACAGCTGATGTATTTCAAAATTTATAAAAAAACTAAAAGAAGCAGGTTTCTATTTTTTTTTATCTCAAAAATGTAAAACACGTGCTGCTCCTACAGCAGTACACACATATCTCCGAAAAAGCAAAATCCGACCGGAAATGTTTTGATTTGATAATCCGATGACCCAAGATTTTGGCCCAAAATCCGACGACTTGACACCTGCCGCAGATTTTGAGGCAACCCTCACTTTCATCATCTCTCATCATTATTCTTCGAGCTATGAAGTGTGGGTAGACTACAGCATGCTGCAGTATAGACTACCTACACACAGACAGCACGCAGCTGGCAGCACGGCGGCGATAGCATGCAGCAGCAGCAGCAGCAGCAGCAGAAGCAGCAAACAGCAGCATAGTAAAGTACATACAGTAGTATACTACCGGCTGGCAGTCAAGTACCATGTGTCCTTTGCCGCATACAAACACGCATACAAACTCAACCAGTGAGGAAGAAAAAATGAATGGCGACTGATCGGGGGGCGAATATACTCACGCCTAGGGGCAATCAGCAGAAACCACGAAACAACCACGAAAGAAAACAACGCACAACAACAACAACAACAACAACAACAACAACAACCAAAACAAAACAAAAACAACAACACAGCCACAAGGAAAACCCACGCACTTCATGTGAGATATTTTGAGTACGAATAATATGTACGAGATAGTTTCCGTTTCCATGCGTGGATGGATGTGGAGCGACTCGACACAGCTCACGAACCACCAGCAGAGTATGAAAGCTAACGCGGACAAAGTGAATGAAAATCGCATGGGCCTCACTCCCTCACGTTCCCCCCTCACTCACCCTCCGGCGCGAGTGAGATTCTCGAGGCACCTCCCTCATGATGGTATCACCAGCTGCAGCACACCGTGGATATTTAGATTTTCTTTTCTATACTGCCCTTCCTTCCTCCCTCAGTAGCAGCAGCAGCAAGCAGGAGCA
This sequence comes from Macrocystis pyrifera, assembly GCA_031763025.1. Taxonomy (NCBI): domain Eukaryota; class Phaeophyceae; order Laminariales; family Laminariaceae; genus Macrocystis; species Macrocystis pyrifera. The sequence goes on from JASSKH010000030.1 coordinate 4,340,399, forward strand.
CAGCAACAACGCTGGATGCAAAGGGGGGATTGGCTCGTCTCGCAAGGGAGGCGGGGGGGGGCTTGCACTGCTTGCTTGCTCCGTCCAGAGAGATTGAAGATGGAGAGAGGAGAGAGAGGCGGATACAGGCAAACAGACGCAACTGCTGCCGAGAATGCAGGGCGCAGGGCATTCGAGCTGTATCTTATTTGCTGTTGCAGTTGTTGCTGTTGCTGCTGCTGCTCTCTGTGGCCAGAAAACTCTACGAAATCGGAATCATACTATTTACTGGACTTGCGACCCAAATGACGGATCTTCAGACCTTTCCGGAAAATTCTTAGGAAAATACATGCGCGGCGAACCACCGCTGCGGCTCTCGGAGTTGATTTTATAAAAAATTGTTGATTCCAATTATTATTTGAGAAATTTCCTGCTTATTTAGATGCAAACGCGGCGCAGCCGCGTGCATGGCCAGTTTTGGCCCGTTTCGGCTGCGGTTTGAAGTCAGGGTTAGGGTTAGGGTTAGGGGTTGGGTTGGGTCTTCTAGGGTCTTCGCGTCTTCGCCCGTACCTTGATCCCAACAGGAACCGAAGTACCTGAATAGCCTACCAACCTGAAGATCCGAGCTCACAGATTGCAATGGGACAATAAGTTTTTGTGGATGGACAGAGAGCTCTTCACTTATTATGGTCTATGGATCTTTCACTATTTTTATAACATTTTGCTTCAACAACATGTGATATCTGATCGCGATCGTCGTGCTCGTACGTATTCTGTCTGATCCAGATACTCGTTGATCGAGTAGGCTTTGCAATCTGGGACCTCCGTTGATCTGCTGAATCAGGTCTTGATGCTGCTGTGTGCTGCTACTTTCGCTTGCTTGTACAATGTGTACTCGTCATCTAGAGTGCGTAGTACTATTTATTATTACTATTGTACCGCTGTTCGCAGTATAATATAGAGTGGTTTACTGTAACATAAAAAGTCACATTAATGTGACCACAGAGCTCGTATCTTTCTAGGGTGAAGAATCAGCACGGACACTGGGCTTGCTGGATGTCGACGAGTAGAAGAACGGTTTAATGTGAAGAACACACACACATTAATATGACTACTACCTGCTGTGCTGTGCGCAGTAGACGTGAATCATGCCTCTTTCTTGTACAAGCAGCTACCCTCTGTGGACCAGGTTCTGTGGACATAACATCATCTATTTTTCAACCTGGTATCATAAGTCTACGTACAAATAAATGCTTGTAGTGTATGCAATGACCGGCGTCCCCGGTGGCTTGGTAGGTGGTCCGCGAGCCTATCAAGATCAATTTCGTGAGTTCGAGTCTCACCGAGTGCATGCTCGTAGGGGCTTTTTCTTGCATAAAACTGATTAGCGGAAAGCGCGAGAGCGTGAGTTAGCTGTACATTCGATGAAAATCGACGAGCAGTGGGAATGCTGAACCCTATGCGCGATAAAAACTAAAGGCACGTACCGGGGGGGAGAAGGGACGACACCTGTGACCACGGCTTGTCCAGAAGATCGTCGAGGGTGAAACCTCCTACGAGTGGGCTGGAAAGTAATAGTGATAAAAAAAAAAAAAAAAAAAAAAAAAAAGTGTGCTGCTTGTGTATTATTACATGTATTATAAGTATGTCAGCAGAGCATCTCTCTATACCGCCGGTATAACGCGAAAAGAAAGTACAATGTATAGTGGACTCAACTCACTCGTACTTTTAGTGTACATGAGTAGGAAATGTGGGCACACCCTTCCTTCCGATGACCCAGCTTTTATGTCATACATACCTGGCGGCGGAGAAGAGACACAAGGCACACAGCGAGCACCTGTTTTTTTTTTTTCTTTTATACTGTGTGTGGTACCAGGTACCTGGTACGTCTTATTTTTTCATCCTTTTTTTTACACAGATAATATAATTTTAAGTACAGGAGTACCAGCACTTTTCACCTTCGCCCTTATGTTTTCTCCCTCCGCAGGGCCTATTATTAATAGTTAATGATAGTTGTAACTCAGATCTGCGGGATCACACAGCGAGCGCTCCTCCCCCCTCCCCACTCTGCGGTAAGTGCCTACTTCAATTTTATCGCGACAAGAGGGTTCAGCACACTTTTGTGTTTTTCCCTCGTCGACTCTCTCGCGGCGAATTGCCTATTTACTGTAAACTTAAACATACCCATCCCTCCTCCTACCTGCACTATTAATATTAATATTTAATAGTATACATAATACGTAAACATGCATCAAATTGTATTCCCCTTTGGGTATTGGCAAAATACCAGAGGTACATCATATCACCTACAGGAATAGACAGCGGATAGGCGAAATCAACAGGAGAGAGGGGCGGTTTTACGAGGGAAAAATAATTGTAATTTTTTCAAAATCGTTTTTCTCACCGGTTGTACTTTAGAGGTAGGCATATATATATGCTTTCACAAAGCAGGCGTCCTCAATCAATGCGTGGACTGGACAGCAGCACAGCAGAGCAGTAGAGCTGTAGTAGTAGTATAGGCAGTATACGGCAGTGGTATAGGCCTCTTCCCCGTCGCTGGCAATAATGGCGCCCGTCGCAGATGACGTTCAATAATCCTTTGTTTTTCTTGGGAGCAAGCGTTGTGTTGTTGCCACGGCGGTGGCGGGGGGTGGTGTGTGGTGTACTACCTTTTTTTGCCCTCTCCCCTTATTATTTCTTCGAATGAGAAGAGAGAGGTGTTTCGGTATAGCAAACAATATAGCAGGCTGTGTGACCAGGGGGGCGCGTTCTCATCAGGGCACATATCCTTCCGCCAGCGCTCTCGGTCTTTTATTTGGAGTCGTTACGTAGGCCAGAACCGTTTCACGTGTGGAAGAGGATTTGGAAGAAGAGAATATATATAACGACCACTCGGAAATCGGATCTAGAGAAAGATATATACGAGTTATTATTAATATAATATAATAATAGTGACTATGGACGGAAATATATAGCAATCGTTTAAACATGAATATCAAGACCAAACTCTTCTTACGTTTCTGACCAGAGAGAGCGATGTGGTACACAATAATATACTTCTACTAAGTAAAGAGGTTGGGTGTCAAGATAGTCATCCGAAAACGGGGTGACTGCCTAACCTAACTACAGCAGTAAGATCTATACAGTTATCATGTACTGGCAGGCTCTTCTGTATATCAAGTAAGAGAGGCAGGTCTGATATTTCACCCCCTTTCCATATCTCGACCCTCTCCCCAGCCTCTGTCTTTCCAAAATCCAAAACCAGAGCTGCACCCTCTCACCAACTTGATGATGACCCTCTCTCCCCCATCCGCTCATATCAATTACGCCAAAATGACTATATTCCTCTCTCTCCACAAACCCAGATTTCTTTGTTCAACCTTCCACGTATGTATATAATAGTTACCGCAAAACAAAGGATCCAAAACTCTTAGATCTATTCCCAGGTAGTTTGTTCCAAAAACTTGCTGCGACTAGAATAATGAAAGACCCACGCACGAAAGAGGGGACACTTCGAGGAGAAAACGTGAAGCAACTGTTGGTAAAAGAGAGAGAATTTTACAATTTAATGTTGTGGGAAAAATGGGAGTTTGGAAACGACAGGCAGAGAAGTACGTTTCTGACCAGAGAGAGCGATGTGGTACACAATAATATACTTCTACTAAGTAAAGAGGTTGGGTGTCAAGATAGTCATCCGAAAACGGGGTGACTGCCTAACCTAACTACAGCAGTAAGATCTATACAGCTATCATGTACTGGCAGGCTCTTCTGTATATCAAGTAAGAGAGGCAGGTCTGATATTTCACCCCCTTTCCATATCTCGACCCTCTCCCCAGCCTCTGTCTTTCCAAAATCCAAAACCAGAGCTGCACCCTCTCACCAACTTGATGATGACCCTCTCTCCCCCATCCGCTCATATCAATTACGCCAAAATGACTATATTCCTCTCTCTCCACAAACCCAGATTTCTTTGTTCAACCTTCCACGTATGTATATAATAGTTACCGCAAAAAAAGGATCCAAAACTCTTAGATCTATTCCCACGTAGTTTGTTCCAAAAACTTGCTGCGACTAGAATAATGAAAGACCCACGCACGAAAGAGGGGACACTGCGAGGAGAAAACGTGAAGCAACTGTTGGTAAAAGAGAGAGAATTTTACAGCTTAATGTTGTGGGAAAAATGGGAGTTTGGAAACGACAGGCAGAGAAGTGTATGAGGGATACTACTGATTTAAGGAAGTATATTTGGTTTATACAGAGGAACGGCATATCTATCTACGCTATTTTGTCAGAAGGCAAGCAGCATAATAAGAATTTATCATACTTATAACTGCGGTCATACTAGTAGAGGAAAATCGGTGGACTGGAACATGTGTTCGTAAACGATTCATTTGCGGGGGGAGAATAAATAAAAGTAAAAACTACCTACCAGGTACATTGTAAGACCGTACGTACCTGGTAAGCAGGAAAGTAAGGGGAAAAGTCCACTTTTTCAGGGACGTCAAGAAGACTGTTAGGACCGCACGCCCGTTTTGAGAACAATTGGGGACATGTTACTTAAAATTAGACTCAGATACAACTTTCTGCACAGCAGTGCGGTACTAAAATGCTCAATATATTATTATTAGACTTGTTACCCCCCGACAACGTGTGCAGCATGAATGAGCTTCACCGTTGTATCAATCAAAACATTCCTGAAAGAAGAAATACCCGGATATAAAGGAAACCTGTGCACAAGGTCTATCTATCTTCTATGTCTACTTCCTTTTATGCTTTATGTACGATACTCTAAGCGTTGTCTTTACTCCTTCCTACATCTTACTATGTACTAGTTACTTTCTATTCTTAAATCCTAACTAAGCCGCATACAAGCTCCATCTCCACGCCATCGGTGTGGGTCTGTCATCTCCCCCCCCTCTGCTCCTTCTCGGTTCCTGACTACCCCTAAGCTGGGGTCTAAATCGCGATACCCTCCTCGAAATGGCGACCTGTGTAGCCACCGAGACGATTTGGAGTAGGCGTTCCTTTACCAATCCCTTCCTTCCCATCGACCTACCATCCCTCCCCCCCACGACACTAGCAGCCAGCTGATCGATGAACTGACTGCCCTCTGCCCCGAGACGCCCAAGGCTTTCCACTGTTAAAGTGGCAAGTTGGTGACTCCGTTCGTCAAAGGGCACATGTCTCGGACGAGCGTAGTGTTGGCGCTTGCGCGACTAGGAGGTAGAGGCAGCTGATCCATCGCGATCGGCACTGCCTCCTCGCAGGTTTATCTGCGTTTGGGGGTCAGCATGGGTGGCGTCCAGCAGGATCGACTTCTCCCCATACTCCCTATTAGGAGCATCCCGTAGACATCCTCTCCTGACAACGATGTCCATCCGCAGATTTCGGTCTGCGGTGAACGGTTCGCCGCTTTCCACTTGGTGTGGAATTCCCAGCCGTTTCAAAGTACGTGACATCGCGTGAACGAGCGGTTGGTGTTGGTTTACTTGCGCCCCTGCTCTGGAACAGATGCGCGCGTGGCGAGTGTCCACCTCAACTGCACCGCAGCAGGAGCACCTCACTGCCACGTGTTCCTCTATCCCAATGAACCGCCTTCCCATGCCCACAAACTCTTCGGCGGGTATGACCCGGAGTGAGTCCGTTGGCCTCGCCCGAAGGCATGCCGTGGTTCCTGCCCCCTGCAGGCTCCTATAGCGAGCCTTGGCGAGGGCTTTGGTTCCGGTTCCCTGCATCGGGTCGCCCGGTCCGGGGGAGCGTGCTGTCTCCGGGAGCTCCTCCAGCGAGGCAGCGTGGGCTGCGTGCCGACGTTGGTTTACCAGCCTGCCCAACAGGCTAAATATATCGTGCATGAACCTTACGAGGTATATATACATATATATACTAGCCTATATGCTGCTCAAGGTTGCTCAAGGTTGGTGACACGAGAAGGGGGACAGCCTTTTGCTCACATCTTACTTTCACATTTTATTCTCATTGGCAGGCCCGTTCTCTGTGCCAATATCATGTCTTATTCTATCTGCAAAATATGCCCTAATCCCTGTTAATAGTGCGAGCACATATTGTCTCTCAAAACGTGGGTATAGATAGGTATACTTGCAAAAAAGTGGATTCAACCGTTCGTTGGCGGCATGTCCTTAAGCACGCTGCGTTATGTTCTGGCAGCGGGCAAGCGCATGATTTAGTCATGAAGATACGCTGTTATATGTTGTATGTGCAAAACTCGGAACACCACTAATACAACCCCGTTGGAGGGATTCACTCGGTTTTACTCAAGAGGGGGAAATATTTCAAAAGTTAAATAATTTTTTGCTCACGTACTACCGCATTGGTCACGTCACGAGCACAGCTGGCCCGGGGGCTGTTGGGGCTCAGGGGGGGAAGGCGTCTCCGAAACGCAAGACAACAAGGAGACGTGCAACACACGCGCGCACAGCACGATGCTTATAGTTGGACACTTGCTGTATACCGCTGTGCTGTTCCACGCCCCCCCCCTGCATAGGGATGCTAGGGTCTATGGTCATACGACTATTTCATAGGGTCATGCATGACCAATGAGTACACCCCCCCCCCCCCGCTTCCCACAAGATTGACAATCTACCGCGCCAGTTTTATCACGGGGGGCCATGGTAAACAGGACCTACGGTACAGACAAAAACCTATATATTTGCCTATTTTTAGTAACAATATTTGGTCCTATATACACACTATTACGGGGGACCATAGTAAATAGGACCTACGGTACAGACAAAAACCTATATATTCACCTACTTTTACCAACAATATTAGGTCCTATTTACTATGGCCCCCCGTAATATCAAACCGTGTGATAAGACAGCACACCCCCTTGGACGAAATTTGCACGCTGATTTTCTCGACGGCGGGGAGGGCACAAATGCCAAGCGGTGTGTCTATGGAAAAGGATGTCGACGAGATTTTCCCAACGCCGCCATTTTCGTTGTATGTGCCGCCCTGTATGCCGTAGTTTCGGCGAAACTCGTCTGGAACATCGCTATATAGGGGGTGTGTTTGTTGCCTTGCGTGTTGTACGGTAGATCGCTATGTACTACTGTAGTCTCATTTCTTGTTAGCACCTGTATACCGGAACCTACCGCTATCACTTCCCCTCACGCCTTTTGTTCCGCCGAAATGTAATATGCGGAGTATATGCGGCAAATGTCATAATAACGCTTCTTCAACTTCTTCCACTCGCGTCTATTGATGTAACTTGCCGCCCCCTTCCGTCCGTCCAACAAGGTCAAATGCGCTGTACTGCGCTGTGCTACGCTGTGCTGCGCTGTGCTGCGCTGTGCTGCGCTGTGCTGCGCTGTGCTGCGCTGCCACCACCGTCCCGTTTCATCCTTGTCTGCCGTCCCAAAAGCCTCACGCCGTGTTTGCCCGTACAAAGTGTGCGGGGGGGTCTGCCTGCGACTTCCTTTCGCAGACGTCGCCCCTGGCCGTAAAATATCGCCAAAGCGGTGTTCGTAGTAGTTGCGCGTGCCTTATGCTTTCCGGAGAAAAAAAACCCGCACGCCAGGTGCATGCAGCCTGAAGACTGACCGTCGCGCTGTGAAGGCGCTGCTGCTGCCGCCCCGTCCACAACATTTTTTTCTGCCGCCAAAACCTTCGGGGGACACTAATAATTCTGCCGCCCTGCACTCCTCAGATGCAGAAAAAACATATGGAACCCCGAGAAATGCCTCGTTCTCTTGCCCTGACCTGGGCGGCGCAGGGAACCAAAAAATAAAACTAAAACTAACTGACCACCGCGGCGGTTGGAGCCTAGGCTTGAAGCCTATGGAGCGGTTTAGGCGCACGCCTGACGAAGCTTCGTATAAAACGGGTTGTATGAGCAGGCTATTATTTAGAGCCCATCTCCATTTTACAATCCCACGTCCCTTTTGTGTATGGCTGGAGTCGTAAAGTTTCAGACAGTGCAGGGAACCTACACCTGTGAGCAAATGAGCTCTCTATTACGAGGGAACGTATTATTACGGGGGAACATAGTAAATAGGACCTACGGTACACACAAAAAACGATATACTTCCCAATTTTTACTAACAATATTTGGTCCTATTTACTATGGTCCTCAGTATTAATAGTCATCAGAAGCAAACATGGTTAGTAAACGTAGGGGAGAACATAGGAGGAGGTATGCGATTCTGGGGTGCATCGTGGGTTCTGAGTACTATTACAGAGGGCCATAGTTAACAGGACCTACGATACACACAAAAACCTATGCATTTCCCTATTTTTACTAACAATATTTGGTCCTATTTAATATGGTCCCCCGTGGTATGACATCCCGTGATAAAAACTCAGCTTGAGTTTGACGAGCTCGCAAGAAACTCATACACCGAAGATAGTGTGGACCGCACCGTTTCCCAAGCAAGAAATCTAGCTTGTGGGGTCAGCATTCCTGTTTCTCACCGTCAAGATAGATGTCCTGTACTCTACCGCTCTCGTCGTGAACAGAGTATCCCCATGAACTCTGGCATGGACATCATACGGAGCTTACACTGCCAGCCAGAGAGTGCTATAATAAATCATGTAGTGGTTGAACAAAGCGCTCTATTGCTCACGGTTGAAAACACTCCAGATCTGTCAAGTATACTCCACGGGCCATATCGTACAGCCATCGGAAGATTTCGAAGGCGCGTGTCATCTGTCACGGCCTCGTGTTATGTCAGCGTGGCGAGACGTTCGCTGCCCTCGGAGGCACAGTTTGAAGAGACGATGACGAGGGTAGAGACAGAGACGAGGGTGTTTTCGATTTCGTCAAAAAACAAAACACAGCACGGAAAGCTTGGTGCTCGAACAGTACGACGGGCCGGCAGGTATCGCACCTTCGCATATGCTACTGGTATCATATCATATCATATCGAACAACGGACAAGGTTAGATGAAACTTTCTGAGACGTAGACCAGGCACGCGACAGGAAGCGTGTGAAGGGCGGGTGCGGTTACATCGAAGGTTTTTTTATGAAGTGCTGGAGGTGTTGAGCGCTTGGCAAGAGCTTAATGTCCAGGGTTCGTTACGGTTATCCGTTCATGCACGGTGCGTTTTTTTTTTAATCGAAAATCCTACGGTTCGGTTCGGTGCGGTTTGAAAAAATCGGAAATGTTACGGTGCGGGCCGGTGCGGTTTTTAAAAGTAGAAAATCGTACTTTGCGGTTCGGTGCGGTTTTCAAAAATAATGTATCCTACGGCGCGATTCGTTGCTTTCATGTATCCTACGGTGCGGTTAGGTGCGGTTCGGTGCTGTGATACATCCTATGGTGTGGCTCAATGCGGTTCCTCGTTGAAAGTTTTTTCTACGGTGCGGTTCCAATCCCCGTAGGGAAAACCGTACGACACCGCTTTTTCTCTACGGTGTACCGTGTGAATAAGCTATACAGAACCGCGGTTTCGTAAGCTTTCTGACGCCTTTTCTCGGGTCGCTATAACAGCGTATGGCTACTCTAACGGCCACTAGCTAATGGTGACGCAAACAAAATAGTCAAAACAAACTAAGCTTTGGCATCTTTTATCTCCTTCTCCGATAATCCACTCTAAGCTTTGGCGTCTTTTATCTCCTTCTCCGATAATCCACTCTTCCAGCCACTTCCTCCTCATCCTGGCCACCCCCCTCCTCTTCTTTCTGCTCGTGACTTCCTCTGTGCCCTGCTTGATTGTCGGCAGCATATCCTTAGAGAGTGCATTCCCATGGAGGCAAGCAAGGTGCCACACACGCCACGCGCCGGCGTTTGCTTCACCCCGTTTGCTGGTGCAAAGTAGTGCTCTGTGCGTGCCTGTGCCCTGCTTTGTTGCTATGCTGTGTGCTGTGGCTTTGGCTGTGGCCTGTACCCGTGCTGGGTTGGCGCGGGGGCTACTTAGGGGCAGCAACTGCAGCTGTCCCCGCTTCCCCCTGGCAAACTTGCGGCGACTCACCGGTGATCGGTAATCGGTAAAATCGTGACCCAATCCACGGAACCAATCTGAGGTACAACGATGTGAATCCAGGATTTGTTGGGTTTACTCAGAGTTGGAACGCATGAAGCGACCAGTCTGTCGAAGCCTAGCCTATCCTGCGAGTGCAGGGTAGTTCGTTCCGCGACATCCCGGTGCCTTGCGGCGAGCGCAAGCACTGACCAACGGGGACAACGAGGCGGCGTTGAGGGGGGCACCAGTGAACGGTGGGGATGCCGAACACCATGAACCCCTTTCCACGTCTCGGAGAGCAAGTCGTTGGCTGGTGCGACCGTTGACGAGATCATGAAGATCGGGAGTTGGAAGGCTGAGATCGGAGCGAAATCTACATCGGATCGGCTACTTGCTCGCAGCCCCAACTGTGAAAGAGGAAACGGGACCACTAGTACCCGACCGCGAGCGAGCTGTCACTGTCTCCAGCTTTTGACTCAATTTTCTCGGCGTGCGCGCCGACGCACGGCTCGAGTATAACAGTACCTTGGGTGAGACAACACAGCGCCCGGTAGGTGGCTAATCACAAACAATTAAACTCAAGGAACTTTGGGTAGGACCACCGACCTGGGCAGGAGGTCTCATCCAATCCAATGGTTGCGTTGAATGATCGTTGGCCGCATGAAAGAATACTGTAGTAAAATCGTGACCGAATCCAAGGAGCCCATCTTTGGTACAACGTTACGAATCCAGGATTTGTTGGACTTTCCCAGAGTTAGAACGCACGAAGCGATCAGCCTGTCGAAGCCTAGCCCACCCTGCGAGGGTAGACACAGCAAAAATACAGACCTTCCCACCCACTCTACAGGCTTGGTAGTATTTTTTTCTCCACGGTCACTTCAATGCTAGGGAAGGGCGCCGCGCTGAGAGCGCGCTCACCGCCTGGTTTATCCCGGGCGAAGCCTTCCCGCTTCGGAGCAGGAGGCATAATCCAATCCAATACAATACATACATTGATCGTTGGGAGCGTGAAATAATACTGTAGTATATAGTCGGATGCTTATCGGTAACGGGGACACTTTCTTTCTTGATTCGATTACCGATTTAATCACCGAGTTCATGGGATCATCCGATACGATATGCAACACTAATACTACCCCTGCCAGTGTTTTGTGCGCCGGAAATATTACGTGTTAGGTAAGGCCCTGTTCGCTCAGAAGGTGCAGTCAACGACCATGGATTTCCCAGCGTCGGCAGCTTTTGACTTAGCACTACTCACCTTCCCCTCGGCATGAGTACGTGGGATTTTTCCCAAACGGATGTCCAATTAATTCCTTTACCTCGGGAATGATATACGGTTTCAGCTTCAAAAACATCATATTTATCAAGGCGGTCGTGGCCCAATCTCTGCCGTAGGTTATAGTACGTGAGAGCCAGTATATATTCAAAGTATGAAATAGTAATCAACTCTCCGACCGTGATGGTGTCGACACTCTTATTAAATACGTGATAGCCAGTAACAACTATTTAACCACTGATAATACGATAATACCAATCAAAATCTGAAACACCGTAAGATCAACCGAGCTAGGGGGAACAATTTTGACACGAAACCGTGCAGGAACCGTCATGAACCGTACTACACCGTGACGCTATAGCACCGTTCCGCGGCCGACGAAACCGCGGGTTTTCTACGGTTTCGAGTTAACCGCGCCGTTAAATAACCGTTCTGAAGGTTTTTGGCACCAAATATTGATGCACGCGGTGCGGTCCGGTTTCGATGGCATTCCTACGGTGCGGTTCGGTGCGGTTTTAAGAAACCGGAAATCTTACGGTGCGGTTCGGTGCGATTTTCAGATGTTGGAAATCCTACGGTCAGTTCGGTACTGTAATTACATCCTACGGTTCGGTTCGGTTCGGTTTTCAAAATCGTAAATCCTACGGTGCGGTTTGGTGCAGTTTTTAGATGTCATGAACCCTACGGTGCGATTCGGTTATAGTGAATGTCCTACGGTGCTGTTCGGTTCGGTTTTCCGATATTTATCGTAAAACCTACGGTGCGGTTCGGTGCAGTTTTCAAGAGGGCAAACATCCTACGGTGCGGTGGGGTGCGGTTCGCACCGAATCGGCAGGAAAAACCGCACCGTAAAGAACCTTGACGATACTAAGGGTGTGTGCCAGGTGTGTGCAACAGCGTGCGATGGCTGCTACACGGCGGATTCACCCGTAACCCTTTTACTGCTGTACGAGGTAGCGCACTACTGCACAGAACCGCACACACATGTTACTCTGATTCCAAGTATTGTTTTCCCGAGACGGGCGTGAGCGCAGTCCGAAAGGGATCAAAACGGGCGATACCAAAGAAAGAACAAGTACCGTAGCACAAAGCCTGGTCAGACATCAGTCGGCAAGTCGTCTGGCGTCAGATGCCCAAGCGACAGCCGACTAGAGTCGGCCTAGTGGTAGGCTGACGCCGCTTTTTCGTGTATAGAACGATTGCCAGGTATTAACACTGCTGCTGTAGGTAGTTACTACCAGGTACGATCGTAGTCGTGTGTTCCTGACGACTCACAGCTCTAGCCCAATACCGTCAGACGAATGTTAAATCGTCGGAAAAACTCTGTGACGCCGTGGATGGGCATCAGCTATGATACCTGCATTTACCACAACAGTATTCACAGCATATATATGTCGTAATGTGTTTGCATGTACAGCATGTAGGTAGGTGTGTTTGTGCGTTTGATTCCTTAGCTCGGAGTTGCGCCAATCAATGATGATCATGTCCCGGCCGATCAAGGGCTCACAGCTCACAGCAGAACATGGAAGCAATAGATTGACATTGCACCACATGTATTTTTACCGGCGGCGCCGCTAGCGACATGTATACACATGTTGACCGTATCATACGGGTAGGTTGGACTTCTTCCCGGGATACATGAAACGGTAACAACACATTTTCGCCAATCGTTTTGGGGTCTCCGTTTACCCGGCGACACCACGACTCACACGTCGCAACAGTGTGAGTTCAAGCGATGGTGTGTGCATTGTTGATATATGTACGACATGGCGATTTTGCATCAATGGGAATGACCATTGTTTTGCATCATACCAGGTATAGATATCATGATCGATTATCATTTTGAATGTTTGAATTTGTCGTCAGCCCTCAACAGAGTTTTTACTTCGATATGGAAGCGTTTTTTGTTAGGGAAAAGGGGATTAAGTTGTAGGGAAACAGCACACCAGACTGTCCAGTCACAAGTGAGCTGGTGATTGACGAGAGGCCGAAGGAAAGGTATGTGGACATCGGCAACGCAACGGCCGGCCTTTACACGGTCGGCCAGGGCTCGCGCGTGCTTGTTGGCAAATAGAGCCGGTGCTAGGAACTTCCCCACGAGGGGAGTGACAACTACAGTTTAGTTGCAGACGCGCAATTTCCAGCTAATAATTGAGAGGGCGAGGGCTGCAGCTAGCTCCACCGATACGAAGCCTGTTGAGCTTGACCCCCAACCGTGCTGCCGTTGGGCTGCGCTGGCGCGCTAGCCGTGGAAGAATCTTTGAGGAAGCCGATGCCCCCTCTACCACCCAACGAACGGGTAGCGAGCGCTTCCGGTGTTGTTTTTTTACTTGCCTTGAAGTTTGCCTCCACGCCAGTTTGACCTGGAAAACCGTCCCGAAAAACACACCGCCACGTACTCGCAGTATACTGGAACAACTATCAATACAACCTCGTAGGTATGTCACACCAGGCCCGTTGTGCCCTGTGCTCCGTTGCTGCTTGTGTACTGTCGCTGCTGCTGCTGCCCACCTCCCTCGTTTGCCTTGCCTTGTTCATCCTCAGGAACAAAACGATGAACGCAATGCAGAACGTGACACGCGCGACTGCGGGGAGGCTCTCGGTCCTCCAGAGGACGGGTGGCGGAAGCGGCGGGGCGGCGGCGGCCGTGGCGGCGTCCTGCGTGGAGCGGAGGGGTTACCACGATAACATCGTAGAGCACTACGAGAACCCTCGCAACGTTGGCTCCTTGGACAAGGCGGACAAGTTCGTCGGCACGGTACGTGCGGTTAGTGCTCGGCGGGGGCTATTGCTGTTTTTTTTTTCTTCTTCTCTAGACTAAACTGTTGTACTCGTATCGTACTCCTGTTGTTGTTTGTATTAGGGTAAAACCGGCGTCCCCGGTGGCTTGATAGGTGGTCCGCGTGCCTGTCAAGATCAATTTCGTGGGTTCAAGTCTCACCGAGTGCATGCTCATAGGGACTTTTTCTTGCATAAAAAATTGATAAGCGGAAAGCGCGAAAGCGTGAGTTGGCTACATTCGATAAAAATCGACGAGCAGTGGGAATACTACTGAACCCTATGCGTGACAAAAAGTAAAGGCACGTATCGGGGGGGAGAAGGGACGACACCTGTGACCACGGCTTGTCCAGAAGATCGTCGAGGGTAAAACCTCCTACGAGTGGGCTGGAAAGTAAAAGTGAAAAAAAAAAAAAAAAAAAAAAAAAAGAAGCTATTTGTGACACCGGTGTCGTAATTTCTTATTTGCGACACGGGGCTTATTTGCGACACCGCGCCACGTTCGCAGCACATACTTCATATTGGCTCCGCACCGCCAGGGATGTGTTGGCATGGTTCAGGGCCATCATTGAAGCTATCGCATTGCCGAAACGAGCCAGGAGTCGAGGAGATATCTGGCATCCTGGTGCACCCGCAAAACGTTCAGATCGGTGTCGCAAATAAGGCGTGTCGCAAATACCGTATTCGCGACACCGCGACGTGGTTGCCGCACACGCTCCGGATCGGCAAAGCGCTGCCAGTAGAGTCTCAGCATGGTGTAGGGCTACCATTGAAGCCATCGTGTAGCCCAAACGGGCCAGTACTCGAGGAGATATGGAGTATCCTGTTAATAATGCACCCGCAGAATCTTCTGGCTGATGTCGCAAATAAGCCTTATTTTGCCACACGCGTGTATCCAGAACGGGCCAGTACTCGAGAGATAGATGCTGTGTGTGGTATCCTGGTCATCCTGGTGCACTGTTGTCAGAATAGATAGTCAGACTGATGTCGTAGAGCCGCATTTGACGACATCGCACGACGTTTGTCACGCGCGCCCCGTTTAGACTAGGACTACCACGGTGGCTAATTATTAGCACGAGCTCGGACCAGATCACTGTACAGCATGTTTCCACGAGTACATCGATCTTAGCCACGTCATCGTGAATCGATGGATTTTAAACTAACTTGGTTATTGCCGCGCGGTGTTATAATAAGTCGTACGTGCTATAATTGAGAGCGCTGGTCTCGTTCATGGCGTCGGGTGCTCTGTTTAAGCGTCAATTAACATGGGCACAAATGAAGGGCACAGAGCAGAAGCTTGTGCACGCTGCGCTTTGTTCACGTTTTTTGTGGTAGTCTGTGGATCTGTGGATGCTAGCGAAATAGTGGTGGGTGTGTGTCATCTACTACAGCAGTATCATAGTACCGCAGTAAAATCGGCGTTCGTTCCGTGCAACCATCATCACCCACCAATGTGGTTGTCTAATTGCCCTTGAACAACCGTCTTGGAGCGCCTATCGCTCAGGCGTTTTACCAACGCCTATCGTTCTGGCGCACAAGACTGAACACACTTTCGAAACGCTGTGCACAGCGGTAGTTTTTGTCGGATTAGTTAAGGCAACGAACATACCCCATAAATGCACAGAGGGCGGCCAAGCTACAGGTTGCCTATTAATAGCTATGCGTCATGTTCGTTGTACGCGTGTTTTCCGACAAATAACCTGCTTGTTGTTGCACCAGCACTGCTGTAGTATTGACATATACTTACTATTATTATTGATAGTCTAACTTGGGGCACATGCGTAGCACGTAGTTTGTAAACAGATTCCCGATGTTTTTATCTTTAACGGTGGTGAAACATGCAATAGAACAATAGAAACCCGTAGCGGACTACTCATATATAGTTCAATGTAAGCGGCAGAGGGATCAGCCGTCTTGTTCTTCGTGACGAAGAAATCGTTATGTGTAACGCGTGTAGAAGGTCGTGGGGTTCGCCGGCTGCTCGGAAGGTGTCCTTCGATGCCCTGCAGTACTGTGTAGAATTCCCACCGTGCTGCTGTATGCTGTACACAGGTGCACGAGTCGGGGGTTTCCACAAGTTTAGGCAGAATCTTTGCGGAGGGAACCCCAAGCATTATGGAAGACTCACCAACATCCCGCAACTCCAGCAGATTGTGCGCACTGACCTGCCCCACTCAAATCATGCGTAGTCTTTTCGTCCAGCTATGCGGTCAATTCTCGATTATTTTGCATGTCCTGGTCGGCGAGGCAGTCTGATGGGATGTGTATAGTTTTTTTCGCACTCCGAGCCTTTCGTATTTGTGTGTCTACTCTGTTTTAGCACAGCAGCAGTAGTAGGAGAGCCACGTTGAATATTCTGACCGTGTAGTAGGATACCCCATATCTCCTCGAGTACTGGCTGGTTTTGGCTACACGATAGCTTCTATGGTAGCCCTACACCAGGCAGAGACTCTAATGGTGTTACGTTGCCGACCCGGAGCGTGTGCAGCAACCACGGCGCGGTGTCGCAAATGAGACTTATTTGCTACATCAGCCAGAAGATTCTGCGGAATGTACCAGGATACCCCTTATCTCCTCGGGGACTGTCTCGTTTTGGCTACACGATGGCTTCAATGGTAGCCCTACACCATGCTGAGACTCTACGGGTAGCGCTTTGCCGATCCGAAGCGCGTGCGGCAACCACGGCGCGGTGACGCAAATACGGTATTTGCGACACGCGTGTCGAAAATATGGCTTATTTTTATTTGCGACAGCAGCCAGAAGATTCTGCGGCATGTACCAGGATACCTCATATCTCCTCGAGTACTGTTTCGTTTTGGCTACACGATGGCTTCAACGGTAGCCCTACACCATGCAGAGACTCCGACGGTAGTGCGTTGCCGACCCGGAGCGTGTGCGGCAACCACGGCGCGGTGTCGCAAATACGGTATTTGCGACGTGTCGCAAATAAGACTTATTTTTATTTGCGACATCGGCCAGAAGATTCTGCGGGTTGTACCAGGATACCCCATATCTCCTCGAGTACTGGCCCGTTTGGGCTACACGATGGCTTCAATGGTAGCCCTACACCATGCCTTTTAACTCTACTGGTAGCGCTTTGCCGATCCGGAGCGTGTGCGGCAACCACGTCGCTGTGTCACAAATACGGTGTTTGCGACACCGATCTGAACGTTTTGCGGGTGCACCAGGATGCCAGATATCTCCTCGACTCCTGGCCCGTTTCGGCAATGCCATAGCTTCAATGATGGCCCTGCACCATGCCAACACATCCCTGGCGGTGCGGAGCCAACCTGAAGTATGTGCCGCGAACGTGGCGCGGTGTCACAAATAAGAAATTACGGCACCGGTGTCGCGAATAGCATTACCCTTTGTATTAATACTGCTGTAGTCATATGTACTGCTGTACGAAGGCCCCTTTTTTTCCACGCTAAGGTATGCTGCCGTGTTCCAGGAGGTATGGTGTGCACCAGGTATTATGTTATTTGTTCATAGCCCGGGAGCCCCTGCCCTGCTGTGCTCGTGTGCACCAGGTATGGCCAAACATGGCAGCTCGTCTTATTTTGGTACGAGTGTACACGTGATATATACCAGGTACCTGGTACCCGTACAGTTTAACGTGGGCGGGATGTTTTGTGGCTGGTTTGGATAAATTAATCACTCCTCAACCAACCTGTACTCGTACCACGAGTGAAAAAATATACTAGCACTATTACGGGGGACCATAGTAAATAAGACCAAATATTGTTATTAATACTAAAAATAGCGAAATATATGGGTTTTGTGTGTACCGTAGGTCCTATTTACTATGGTCCCCCGCGATACCTACCAGGTACGTACCTGTTATCTGTATAGACGATGCGGTAATCGTCTTTTTTTGGCGTGAGATACCTGGTGACCAGTCTGCAGCAGAAGAGTTTTCTTTCTGGTGTTCCTTTGCGGTCGACGTTGCTTCTCTTACCGACGTACCTGGTCCTGCTTTTGAAGTGCTGAGTGACTTTGAGCAGCCAAGGGCAGCAGTGCTCGTTTGTTCTGTCCACAGCCTCACGCGCACATCTACTAAGGCTGCGCGACTGCTGTAGAGCAGAGGGGCACGAGCGGATAGCACGACACTGCTCGCTGCTGTTTACTCGTAGAGGCTTGAACTATTTTTGTGGTTTCACTTTTTCTCGCGATGACTTGCCTACGGCGCTGTAAGAGCCGGACCCGCCAGGACAATTGTTTATTCGGCAGATTGATCATGCCCCGATCAATTTTACGAGTTTGGACTTGAATTTTTGACAGGGCGTACCTCATGTACTAAGCGACACACTGACCTCCTGCTCTTTTTTTCTTTGGAGGGAGGGAGATGTGACGGATCCGAAAAGAAGATAATGTACAAAAAGCGATCAAAGCTACAGCAGTATCGTAGTAAAAAAAAGAAGACTATGAGAAGGGCAGGCGTTCAAAATTCGGGATTGAAAAGTCAGGTCGAAATTCGCAAAGTTTAGCGGGCATTTGCAGAAGTGCTTCTTTTTTTTTTTCGTACATGACTTGGATTTGTATTTGGAATCGTGTAATGGTATGATCTCTTGATTGAGAGAGCGAATTGGGCGATTGAACTGGTGTCGTCTGCTCCTTGTGTCTCCAGCACCGTCTCAACCAAATTTCACCATGATCGGGATTGACGATGCTACATACGAAATTTGTGTACCAAAGTTGATGCTTCAAGTGTGTGCGGATGTCTCGGCGAGATCGGGTCGGATTTCAAATGTGTTCAGTATTTGTCGTACGCATTTTTGTAGTTGCATATGCAGTGTCGGGTCAGGGCCAGCGCTTCAAATTATCAAGTCTTACTTCGCAGTGCTTACAATCTTTACGTGCTAATTCGCAGTGGTTCACGAGATAACGACTTGAGGGATGTTCTTGTCTCTGTCTAGGCTGACCCAGCTCGTACGAGTAAATCGGCTATCTCCACCGCACCTGCTCCTCTCGGGGGCCAGGTCGGGTCAACGTGCCCAAACCCCAGGGGTAACGACAGCCTGTTCTGATGTTGCAACGGGAGCTATGGGCTAAATTGACACACGACACGAAATTGGAACGTGGAAGTGTGGCGAGCTTAAGCTTTAGTTGTACCAATCGTTCCGCCGGAGGATAAAAAAAAAAAAAAAAAAAAAAAAGAGAAAAAAAAGTAATCGTCATTTTTTCGTCGTCACTTTTCTGTTTTTTGTCAAGTCCCAAAAGGGTCAAGCTTAATGAATCCTTTCAGGGTTGCAGTCCCGCTTTGGGGACAAATTGGTTTGACTTTGATTTGAATGTTTTGTCCGCGAAACGGGACTGCAGTCCTGAGACCAGGTCCAGCAGTGGAGGGCATTGGCCTAACTTTAGGAATGCAACTTCCGTATCCGGGGGGCGCGTCGCTCGGAAACATGAATTACAGCAGTAGGTATTGCAACCTGGTATTGTGCGTGTATTACCGCTCTTGTCTCGAAATATAGGGACCATTGCTGTACCAATATTAAATACAAACTGTGCTTATACTTGGAGGTACATAATATTGCGGGAGTCCATAGTTAACAGGACCTATGGTATACATAAAAACCTATATATTTACCTATTTTTACTAAAAAAATTTGGTCCCGTTAACTATGGACCCCCGTAAATAGTAGAATGACTCATCATAGCGCCCCGTCCTGTTCTGAGATAAAACTTAGGCGTTAAGTGAAGTCCACTATTAATAGGCTTTTTTCACACTACTTTCTGAGCCTGTCTGGTAAGGCACTGGTACTGTACAGAAACGTCCCCGTTAATCCATCCAAGTATATACAGCAGTATTACGGGGGACCATAGTAAATGGGACCAAATATTGTTAGTAAAAATAGCGAAATATGTAGGTTATTGTTTGTGCCGTAGGTCCTATTTACTATGGTCCCCCGTAGTAGGTATGCCTCCAAATGGCGGTGCAGTCCTGGAAGGGCTAAACCGTGACCCCCAATATGGTACCACTGCTTGTGTACCCATATTTTGTTTTGCTATTTTCTTTTTTTCATTCTTTTTATCCTCCGGCGGATTGGTAAAAATAAAGCTCGAGGTCATCACACTGTTCGTGCCGTGTGTCAATTTCAATTTAGCCCATAGCTCCCGCTGCAATTGCAGGGCAGGCTACTGCTGTTAGCACTTTTGCTCCTAGCTCTACCTGGTGTACCTGGTAGGCTGGTAACTCTGGTATGCTGTTACTTTTACGTTTTGGTATTTTACGAGTCGTCGTAGAAATAGTGTTGATGGTGGGTAGTCCTCGCTCGCCAGAAAGTGTTTCGAGTATGAACATGCCAGGCATGCGAGTGCAAGGGAGGCTTCGCCGCGGTGGGCTGGCGCTCGCCTCGGCTCCGCGCATGCCCGTAGTGGCCGAGGATGTAGGCAGGTCGAGGCCGTAAATGCGACAGTACTGCCAAGAAATACATTCAAAAATGAATAGTGTTTTGAGCGAGAAATGAAAGAAAAAACTGGAATCAGATGCAATGAACCAGTAACAAAAAAATGGCACACTTTTCGCCACCTGGCACGATTACGTCGGGGGACCATAGTAAATAGAACCTAATTTTGTTGGTAAAAATAGGGAAATATATAGGTTTTTGTGTCTACCGTCGGTCCCATTTACTATGGCCCCCGGTAATAGTAGAAATATGATACGACGTGATGGAATAACGTTGTTGTCAACAACTGACAGCAGCATACCTCGCAGCAAATAGACGGCGTCAATCAGGACCAAAAAACGATCAGTAAAAATACTGGATTGTATAGGTTTTTGTATGTAGGGTGGGTCCAGACTACTGCCTTGTGGTTTCCCGTTGTATGAAACGATTGTGCCTTGCTTGTAGCTTGACGCCGGACTCGCGATTGATGCACACGACCAAGAGATCGGTACAACCTTGGAAACAGTGTCACCGCTGTACTTTGAGTACCATGCTATCCAGGGTACTCGTAGCGAAATGTACCGCAGTTTATGCCTGTCCTCAGCTGGGTAGTAAAAGGGCTCTTTGCTGTACGCGTACCGACTATGTTCGTGTACCGTACGTACTATCCAAACGCAACTACAGCAGTGTACCCCTAACCCTCTGCTCCCACCCACAAGGTGCAGAAGTATAGTTATAGCCCTTCGCAGGAGGCCGTCGGAGGCCCGCCCTGATGCTAAACCTGCTCATTTTCATATATTTATCTCGCTCTCAATATCCGTTCCTCTGTTCTCCCGTTCTCCCTTTCTCTGTTTCTTCTGTCTACGTCGCTGTTTTTCTCTCTGGCTCTCCCGGTTCTTCTCCCCCCCCCCCCACCATGCCCCCCCCCTCTCTCTTGATCTTTTTTTTTTTTTTACCCGCTGTCGCCTCGTCACATCCGATGCGTATCAAACCATCCGATCCTCGAAGGGACTCGTTGGTGCGCCGGCCTGTGGGGACGTCATGAAGCTGCAGATCAAGGTGAGTTTACGCCGTGCGTGCGCGAGGTTTCCTTCCAGCTATTTTACACCGCTCTGTTCGGGAATATAGAGTGCGTTTGGGCGTTGGGGTTGACATCGAAACGCACTCTACATTCCCGAACAGGGCTGTAGTGTATTTGTAAGTCATCCATCGGTGCCGAAAGTCCTTTGCTTCTGGCTTGAAGGAAGCATCCATGAACCGTACCCCGAGATGCTCTCTGTGGCTGTGTACTTTTGCCTGGTGCTTGGACCTGTGCTGTTTTTAATGGGGTTGCTGCTGCTGTTGTTGGTATGGTGGTAGCTGTTGTTGTGTCTGTTGTAGTTTGTTGTGGTGTTATTACGGGGGCCTCTAGTTAACAGGACCTATGGCATACATAAAAACCTATATATTTAGGTTTTTTCCTAACAATATTTGGTCCTGTTTACTATGGTCCCCCGTAATAGTAGTGGTGGTGTTGGTGTTGGTGTTGTGATGTTGATTTGGTTATCGTTGGGGTTGTTTTTGTTGTTGTTGCCGATATCGCTTCTACCGCTGCTGCTACCGTTGTGATCAAAGGTGGACGACAACGGGGTGATCACGGAGTCGAAGTTCAAGACGTTCGGGTGCGGGTCAGCGATCGCCTCCAGCAGCGTCGCGACCGAATGGCTCAAGGGACGCTCCGTTGACGACAGCCTCAAGATCAAGAACACCGACATCGCGGGCCACCTCAAGCTGCCACCAGTGAAGCTGCACTGCAGGTTAGTAAAATACAATGGGTACCCCGAGTTACGAGAGGTGTGGCACACGGACCGGACCGAAAACACCTCTCTTTACCGGCCGTTTCTCTTACGCACTGTGGAAAAATTATAGCTCTAGTATAAGCGGGTCCAGGTGGTTTGCCCGCTCATCCCTGCGCTATTCTCTTCGCGTGCCCTCTCATGAGTCGGAGCACCCACTGCAGCTTGGACTTGGAGCCCTTTTCCCAGCGCTCGCGCGGACAGTCGCGAGACTCTCTTTGAAATATACATGGCATAAAACACCACCCGCGTTCTGTAGTGCATGGCGGACGCTCCACAGAATAGTCGAGCGTTCTGGTCTTATCCGTTCCATTTCTCCTTCCCGATCGAGAGAAGCTCTCTTGCAGAACGCCCGTGTCATTTTTCTCCTCGAAGGCCGAACCTCACTTCTAGTAGGAATTAGATTGCTGGTATTGAACACGCGGGCATTGCCAATCAAATATCGCCCTTCCTCCCGTCCCCACCCCGTTCCCCCTTCCCCCCCGACGGCCTTTGTTCGTCCACGGTTACCTCGCTCCCGGCCCCTCGACGGCGCTTGTCGTCCATGACCCCCTGACGACCTCTTGTCAATCATGATTGCCCCCCCCTCCCTCCTCCCCGCCTCCTTTCCTCTATGACTATCCTCCCTCAGCATGTTGGCGGAAGACGCGATCAAGGCGGCCATCAAGGACCTCCAAGACAAGGGGGCATTGCCCAAGCGCGCGGCGGCGGACAGTGTGCAACAGGCGGTGGCGGCTTGATTCCCCGCATCCCATCGCCTCGGCGGAAGAGAGAGCGCGACAGCGCAAACAGCGGAGGGAGACATCCGGGGACTTGTTCCGTGGTGTGTGGGGGGTGCTGCTTTGATGTCGGCCGGGTGCTGGTTAGATGCTGACCTGATGCGTGATGCTGGCCGGATGCTGGCCGGAGGCTGGCTGGTGGAATACTACTGCTTCTACTGATCGGCGGCGTGCGTGAAAGGAGTCGCGCACGCTGTATGGGCGGTCACGTATACATCATATGCATAACTGGTTACGACGATCTGAAAGGAAAAGGCGCTTGCTTGTACAGCGGAAAGGAGGAGGGGGAGGAAGAGGCGGAGCGCGAGGTTGTGTGAGGGTCATCACAGAGTGCTGGGCCGCCTGGAAATTATGGAGACTGGAATGGAAAGGAAGGAGGGAGGGGACGGAGACGATACACGCCAGAGGAGACGAAGGGGGGAGGGGAGGCGGCAGACGAGGCTCTTTCCTTTTTTGTTTTGTTTTTCGAGTTTTGCTAGAGAGAATGAGTGGCGTGTTTTTGCCCGCGCCCCGCTCTCATTATGTGGTCTATAGGTTTGTCGAGAGGAATCCGACTTACCTATGATAGAATCCGGCTTATACTACACAACCAACGCGGCTCGAGGTGATCGCGTACCAGCGTAGCGTCGACAAAGGCCGTGACTCCGTAGCAGGCGTTTTCGTTAAGCGGGGGGGGGTACAGGTCGGGCGGGCGGGGGGCAGATATGAGTTGAACTTTGTGGGATTTGTTGTTTTTTTCTTACGACCGAGTAAATCGAAAACTCCCCCAATGCCGACCGATTACTGGTTGGATGTTTTGGCGCGTATCGTCAATGGAGTTGCACACGTTATCAGGCGTGTCTATTTTCCGGGTGACCGGGGGCCAACAGGGCGCGGCGGCGAGACAAGGGCGGGGTGTAGCGGACTGGTTGTTTTGACAGCGTTTTTTTTTCCTGATCATTTATGGCTGATTGTTGTACGTAGCCCGCTTGTAAGAAAATTGCATTCGTGTCTGTTGTGACTCTCACGCTTTCGAGAGAATGGCAGATTTGGGGGGCTCGACTCAGAGAGAACCCACCCAGCAATATAGACCTTACAAACAAATAAATTAACCTCTTTTTTTTTCTTCAGTCTAAAACAAGACAAAGTATCCAGTTTACTGGAGTCCTCTGTGGCGGAACAAGTTTTTTAATGTAACGTGTCTGTTAGACTAAAAGCGAAACATAAATCGGTATAAGTTCTTTTTCCCCACCTGTTGACTTAGGTGGTGGTAGAGCGCGTACGACCATCATATGTGGTGCACCCACGGAGCGGCTCACGAGGGAGAGCAAGGGGTAGACAATAGATATTTCCTCTATTTGGCTGCCCGCCGCTCCGCTCCGGCCTGCACCGCTCTGCCCGCTTTCTTCCCTACATACCCGATATATACCAGTGTACCAGGTACGTGTGTACTGATATGTACACCAAAAATATTTCCCGGTGAATGTATACGTACGTACACCAAAAATGTATGCTGGCAGTGTGTGTTTATTACCCAAAAAAATATGTGAACGCCTCCGTAGCCGCACAACTGGCAAAAATGCTATGATACGTATGGAGACAGCGGTTTTACCGCTCGACATGACTGACCGCCCATACACTAAAATTTGCACTTGGCTGTCAACCGCGGCCTACCTCCAGTACTTGCCTTGAGGAGGTCCCAAGGAAAAGACCGGCCTCCTCGTACAACAATCACCTTTGACAGCAGCTATTTCTAGCTGGTTCTTCATGCCATGCGCTGGGCTATGGGCCATTCTGCCGGTGCGGATCATATTTTTAACGCCGGTTTTTTAATTATTACGGGGGTCCATAGTTAATAGGACCTATGGTATACATAAAAACCTATATATTTACCTATTTTTACTGACAACATTTGGTCCTATTAACTATGGACCCCCGTAATAGTGTTTTGGGAATATGTAGCCCAAATTTGTGATAATAGAGCTTATATCGCTCTGTAGGATGAATCAGCACGGACGCACTATTGATAGATGTGCCGGACGTCGACGGGTAGAAATA
The DNA here is from genome assembly GCA_031763025.1 of Macrocystis pyrifera. NCBI lineage: Eukaryota > Phaeophyceae > Laminariales > Laminariaceae > Macrocystis > Macrocystis pyrifera. The sequence goes on from JASSKH010000030.1 coordinate 4,365,394, forward strand.
ACGGTTTAGTGTGACGGAAACACACACACACACCGCTTACGCACGCACTTGCTGGTACGGCGTAAAAGAAAACGTTGCCACGCATCATACATATGCCACCCCTCACTCGATCTCGCTCCACGAAGTGACCCCCCCCCCCGAGAAACGCCTCCTTTCTCACGTGTGCTACGGTATGTAGGGGTAGCCCTTTTTCGCCAAACCGTCACTGGGACTGACCGGGCTTTTAGGACTGCAGTCCCGTTTCGGGCACAAACTACTTACAATTCGAGTAATATTAAATGTATGGAGCCCCTATACTATAACCAAGTGAGGAGCCCCATAAAGTTGAGGTACCATCCCTACAAGGCAAACATGCGTTTTTTCTGGCCGTCGACAGAGGGCGCTTGGCTACGAGCACATGGAAATCGTTTCCTCTTTTTGACTTCTACATTCATCCACATTCGTGTATCCCCGCTACGCAAGCTGCAAGTAAGTATACGACCAGCGGTTTGCCACCAATCAGAAGTCTGCTTTCGAAACAAGTCAAAGGAAAGCTGCAGGGCACCAAAATATTTTTATGTTATGATCCTGCTTTGAATGATGCAGAAAGGCCGGTAAGTACCTGCTGGGTACAGGCACTGGGATCGTATATTCGTAGTACTTGGGAGTATCTCGGACATACTTGGGAGTATCTCGGATGGAAAACCAGGGGTTCTCCGGCGAGGCACCAGCCTTGCTCTCAGTCTCTTATCGTGCTCGAAAGGAAAAAAAGCTGCTCGTGTTCTATCTCTAAGCAGTCAACACACGCGAGTGCCCACGAGCACCTGCTCAATAGGCCAGCCTAACAAGGGATACAAAGTGTCCCGACCTTGAAAACTAACAAGTGGCGTCGTCGGCAGGACGAACCTGCGCGTGAAATCACAATGGGTTTCCAATTCGTAACCTTGCCGGGTTCAGAGGTGCGGGAGTGGATTTTGAGGAGCCGCATCTTAGACTCATGTTCTACTACTGTAGTTCGTATAATCGGGGTTTCCATGAATTTCCCATGTTTCTGCAAATATTATATATACACGCGGGTGCCAACGAGTACCTTCCTCCTGCTCAATACGCAAACCCAGCGAGGGACACAAAATGTCCCGACCTTGAACATAACTTTACTCTCCCAATTTCATTTTTTTTTTTTTTTCCCGAAAACTGATGTCACTACGACGTACCCTGGCTGAGTGACGTCACCGGTCTGTGGGCTGTGCTTCGATATTCTTTTTTTTGCCTTGTCGTTTTCCTGTGAGGGGTGTGGTCTCCTATACGTTTTGACGTTTTGCGAGTTTTCGGGTGGGTTTTTTTCTGCTCGGTATGACGTGTTCCTGGTTTGTTTTTCTTAGGCTGTGCTGAGAATGGATTTTATTTATTTTGTCCTACCTACCCCCCCGCTCAGTGTCGGGGCTAGTCTGGGTAATCGGGTCACGTATTTGTGGCACAGGACACGTTTCCAGAGTTGTGGGCTGGGTTTTTAGGCGATTCTTGGCGTATTCCGTGTTATTTTTCTTCTCGTTCTACCGACCCCCCCCCACCGCTCGGGAGCTGGGGGCGATCTGGATAAAATTGACAACACCCATTGGGGAATAGGACCGCCTCGTTTTTCGTGTTCACTTTTCGCTTTTCCGTAAACACTTTCTCGCCCTCCCCACGTTGCGGGTGGCATGGCGATGGCTTTCCTTGACGATTTATTTGTGCCCCTCAAGGCTATAGGCCTTCCTTTCTTTCTCCTTTCTGACGTACCTTGTCGGCCTCGTTACCTTGCCATTCAGAGGTGTGGGAGTGGGTTTTGAGGAGAGCCGCATCTTCGACTCATGTTCTAGCTTGTGGAATCGGGGTTTCCACGAATTCCTCATAATTCTGCATGTACGGCTCATCAGAATGGGCTAGTGTGAATGAGGCTGGAAGCCCGGTAGTTACCTGATGGGTTCAGGTATTGGGATCGTATTTGTAGTACTGGGGAGGCGTATCTTAGATGGAAAAAACCAGGGGTTTTCCCAGCGAGGCACGAGCTTTGCCTTCAGTCTCCTCGTGCTTGAAAGAAATAAAGCTGCTCTTCTAAGCAAACAACACACGTGAATACCAAAACCAGTACCGACCTAACAGGCAAACCTGTCCAGGGATACAAAGTGTCCCGACTTTGATCTTAGAACGTCGACCATAATTCCCAACAACACAAGTCAGACATTTTCTTTCACATAAATTGACCAGCATAAACACTGCGGGCGTCGACTACTTTCCTCTCGACCACCTTGTTCGACCAGACACTCAACCAAAGAGTATCTCGTTCATTATCCACCGCTACTACCACTCTGTTGTCACTCAATCAAGCAATACACACGCGTACTCACGAGGTATACTACAGCAGTGCTATTATACGTACCAGAGGTGCTGTTTGTCGAAACTGTTCCCCCCACTGACTTTCTTACATCAAACGACCGCCAAAACAACAAGTTAAATGAACTGTTTGTACGAAAAGTTAACTGTTTCTTACAAGTCGTGGGAGACTCCACTTATTGTCCGAAACGCCTTCGACGGGATTCCATCAACAATCGCTCGTCGGCTGAACTCGAAACTGCATTTCGGGGTTCTGCCGCATGTAAACCCGAGATAACTATTCCAACGGAATTCCACCGCATACTATCATTACTTAATCGGCATTAGACATACCGCACTGCTTGTACAGCCATAGCACTTTGTACTGCTGCGGTAGTGTGAAGGTGTTTTACCTATCGAGGTGTAGGGGCAAAAAATCGATCGATGACCCAGCCCAGGGTAATTAATCCTTATAACATTCTTCCCCCCCTCTGAACGGCGGGATATTTCGGGCGCCGGTACCGTATGCTACGGCCGTCCGCTGACCTACCCGCTTCGTTTCAATACCTGGGGAACCAGGGGGGGAGACATGTTTGTTTGGACGCACCCGCAAGCGCTTTCTATAAAAGAAACGTTCGAAGTGGGGTTCTAACCCGTGTCCTGCCGACGACGCCAAATGTGAAGGTGTTACCTGTACTGAGCTATAGGGGTAGATTGAGCGATCGATTGCCAAGCCCATGGTAAATCCTTAAAACAATAGGCGTTGCTGCAGGCGACTTATGACACCGATCGGCGACTCGGTATGGACTATCAGGTTCTGGGTATATACTGCTGGGTAGCTGATGGTAGCTATCCTTAATACCTGGTAACGAATAGTAATGGACGGGGAGGAGTACACTGCCGAGGTAACTCCGCAGTCAGCCTAGCACGTGTCTTAACCCCTCTCTCTAAAATAGCATGGGAACGAGCTGAGCGGAACGAGGCTGCTCGTGTGACCATTCATTCCGTCCCTATTTTGTAAAAAAACGAGTTTAGGTCCATGCAGAATCCTGGGCGCTCACCAGCCGAATTATTAATACCTGGTATTAATAGTACGACCGGTATCTTTTGCACGGGTCACGACAGACACCAACGCGTTGGTGTGCGCAAAGTGGTGTCCACGTCCATTTTCGGTGTGGTGTCCATCTACATAAAACGATATGATATTTGTTCCCGTTCGGTCCTCCCAAAGAAACACGTCTTCTTCCTCTTCCAAGATACACTGTTTTTCTCGGGCTGCACTGAATCTATACCTGTTTTCCTTAACCAGTCAGCATCAATTCATGTTGCAAAAAATATTCCATTCGGTTCGTCATGTTGCAAAAAATGTTCCATTCGGTTCGTTCCAATGCTCTCTAGCGGAAGGATAAGACACGTCCTAAGACACGCCCTAAACATCACCCCCCCCCCCCCCCCCCGGCTCTGCCTCTGCCTTATCCCCCCTCTACTCCTCCACTGCTTCTCGAAACAAAACTGCACGTCTGACATGCATACATGCATGCGGGCATGCCTCAAACGGTATGGTCCGGAACTGTACGATAGGACGAACGCACCGCTTAGTCTGAAAGTCCGGATGCTGAAGGCCGAGGTGATTGAGACCTTGCTGTACGGTTGCGTGACGTGGACCCTCAATGCGGACCACTTCGCCAAGCTTCGATCAGCCCACCACGAAGTCCTTCTGCGAGTCATTGGTTTCCAGCGCCGACTACGCACCGACCACACCACCCTCTCGTATGCGAAGGCGCTCAGGATAACACGATGCGAAAGTATCGAAACGACCATCCGTAAACGGCGGCTCTTCTTTGCGGGGGGGGCTGTGGTGCGGCAACACGAGGGGCGATTGCCCAGTCGGTTGATGTTCGGGACGATCGCTGGTGGGGGGAGCCCGAAACCAGGCGGGCAGCCTAAGACTTGGCCTAGGGCAATTGCTGAGGACCTTAGAGTGTTCAAAGCCACAGAGGGATCAACGGAAGACTCCCCCTTAGTCTTTGGAGTTGGGACCGCACTGTGGCCCACTGCAGCAAAACAGACGGGAAAGTGGTACCGGGGAATCCTCGAAGCAGCTGAACAGTTCATGGACAGGTGGCACGAGGCTGAGGCAAAGCTGAGTAGACAGCGCCGTGCATCCGCTGCAGGTAGTGTTAGAGGGAATGGGGGGAGGGGTAACAGCAGGAGGGGTAGAGGGAACACCGTACAAGTGTATGGGGGCAGGGGGGGGGGGAACAGGAGGAGTAGAAGGGAAACCGCGGTAGAAGAGAGTAGCAGAGAGACCGCAGATAGGGTAGCAAGGTACCAGGCCGACTAATAGGTTGGACGTTTCTTTGCTACTCGTACCGCCAACTGCTGCGGCCGTTCGGTATGCATTTTGATTTTTTTCCCCTTCTTATCCTTATGAAAGAAGTACTACATAGTGGGTGGGTGACGAGCGTATCTTGGCCCACTCACTATTGCTCTTTTTACTTAGTTAAGTGTTCACCGGGATGCATAGTCCCCTTTTTCCTTCTCGTTTCTTTCCCCTTGCACGTCCCTTTTGGCTCATGCTCGGGGTAAGTATGTATGTGTCTGAGCTTTGGCTTCCCATTTTATTTATTTATTTGGGATTCTTCTCCTTTTCTGTTTCTTTTTCTTGTTCTTGTTTTTTTCGGTTTGTTTTTTTTCGTTGCTTCTCTTTCTTTATGGTGTATTTTGGTTGCTGGCGTATGTATGTATGTTGTGTCGGCCGCACCTAGTGCGAAGGCATGGTATTACGTAGGCTATTAATGCATTACGGTGTGTTGTCTCTGTGTCGTAGTCTGTGACCACAGAGCTCGTATCTTTCTAGGGTGAAGAATCAGCACGGACACTGGGCTTGCTGGATGTCGACGAGTAGAAGAACGGTTTAATGTGAAGAACACACACACACATGCATGCATGCGCTCTATGTGCCGAGGGAAGAAATTATGCTAAAAAAAAAATCCTCTCGCTGGGGGTTTTTGACTACCTTTCTTTGTAAACGCGCAGCAAGAAAACAAAACACCTTTCCGGGTGCGTTTCCCAAGCTGGGCTTTTCTCTTGACAAGGACAGGGGGGGTTGTGTACGCCGAGCGACGCGTCTATCTATGGAAAATACCTCGACGAGGGGACCCATCCAAAAAAGCCAACATGTTCGTTACCTGTGCGCGCGATTCCCACACCCCCTCCTTGGAGTGTAGAAGTCGACTCTGAAATTCGTCGCAGGGTGTGTTACTTTGCACGTTTCACTGTATAATACCACGCTGGGCTTTTATATAAGGGACGCTTGGTCTCCATGTTAATGTTTAAATGATCCTTATATTTCCGCCCACAGTGACATCCGGTAGCCTCCTTCCTCCACGTCTTCAGTGTGCAAGACAAGGGTTGACAGAGCGCGAGCATGGCGACCCGAACCGTTCGGGATCCGACCTTGGCGTCTCTGCTATCTCTCTCTCTATCCCGTCACCCTCCCCTCTCTAAATAGAATAAACCCTTACGAGCGATTTCCATCGCCGGTGCCCGCTCGTGCTAGGACAAAAGTTGCACCAGAAAAAAGAAAAAACGAAAAAACCCCCCCCCCCCCCCCCAAAAAAAAAACACGAAAATGGGACTAATGCAATGGTGAGGTATACGTGGTTATCATGCACCACTGACTGCTGTCTCTGTGCCCGCTCGTCTCAAGACTTAAATGCACCGAAAAACAAACGAAAAAAACACTAAAATGGGACCATCAAATTGACTGTAGGTGGCTATGATACCCACTGCTGTCTCGGTGCCCGCTCATGTCGAGACGAAAAACGCAACGGAACACAAGACACAAAAATGGGACTAATAAGCAGATGATACGTGGTTATTATAGCACTGCCGTCTCGGCGCCCGCTCGTGTCAAGACAAAACATACGCCGAAAAACAAACATAAAAAACGAAAATGAGATCAACACACGAACACAGCAGTACGTGAATATTATACCACTTCTGTCTCATCGGTGCCCGCTCGTGTCAAGACACGAAAGCAATGGAAAACGGAAAAAAAAAAAACGAAAATGGGACCATACGATATTAATAAAAAGACAGTACGTGGCTACCACACCACTGCTGCTGCCTCCGGAGCCGGTGGAGGGAACCGTGCCATTTTTCTCACGTACCACTTTGGCCGGCGATATAACCTCCGTTTGATGTTCGCATTATATTCCAAACGGGGACTATATTACCGGTCAAAAGAGGGATATCATATTATGGTCGTATGTGTTGTATGTGCGGGACTGTGCACTTTGTCCGGAAATATAATCTACGTTTGATGTTCATACCAGAGACCAAACGGGTACCACATTACCGGTCAAAAAAGGGGTATATATCTTTTTATGGGAGAAGCAACAAAAGAAAACGAAACCGTCGCCACCTGCGAACTTCCGCCAACAAAAAAAGGGCTGCGGGAGTGAGTGGTGGGTGTGGTGTGGAGAGGGACGACTGTCATCATGCTGGCTGCGTGCGCATGGCGTATATATACCGCTTCTTGAACTGCGCATACATACGAGCTACAGGACCGTCGGACGCTACCAAATATATAATGTATACCTGTACATAAGATACCACTCTGACCCGAAATATAGGGAACTTTAGAATATAATTATTCAGTCTAAACGATCCTTATATTTTGGGTCGGAGTGGTATATGCATATATATATATATATGTATCACCTCCCCTAAAAAGTGTATCACATCCCCCACAATCAAGCAACCCAGGCTGCTGGTTTCCTCCGTATGCATCTATACTCGCCCCACGCCTACGCACAAGGTGCCGACAGTCCACCTCACACGCGGTTCTTAGTAAGATGCAGCCCACCCTTCACGCGACTCGCCGAACACCGCCAAACGGCGCTTTACGATAAATCGGTGCAACGCTAAAACGTCCGCCTGCGGTGAAAGCCCGACATGCACTTGGTCTCGGCATTGTGTGTATATACGAAGGGATGCAAGGGTGTGTGTTCACACGACCACGGCAATGCCATGACATTAGTACCCCCCCCCCCTCCCCACCTAACTCATTGAAGCTGTCAGCCATATGCAAGTCCGCCTCACGACCTGTTCTTAGTAGGATGCAGCTCACCCTTCATGCGACTCGCCGGACACCTCACGGCGCTTCGCGCTTGGTGCAAGCAATGTCTGCCTGGTCGGTGAAAACCCGACATGCTCCGTCCCGGCATTGTAGGGATGCGAGGGTCTATGGTCATACGACTACGGCCATGCATGAGATCGAGTACATCTCTCCTATCGAGTACCCCCCCCCCCCCCCCCCCCCCCCCCCCCCCCCCCCCCCCCGTCACTCTTCCCCCTCCAATTCATCTAGAAAAGGGTTACGTAGACAAATGTACCCCTCGTGTGTACTGCTGCAAAATAAGCCAATCCACTGTATAATTCCAAGTTAGTTTGTATGCCCCTCCCCTCCCAAAAAAATGGGGGGTGCACATACACAAGTTACAGGGAAATTACTTTGTAGAGGGGGGGGGGGGGGGGGTTGTCTTAATATCGGAGGCGTCTGCCTGCAACACAAAATCACCGCCCGGAGACGACGGCAAGGAGAGCCGTTCCGTAGACCAGGCCGCCACCACCCTGAGTGCCCAAGAGGATCTTGGAAAGACCCCCTTCGGATGTACCCGCCTGCAGGAGCTCTCGCTTCGTACTGTCGGCGTAGGCGCCAACGACAGCGAAGGCGACACTTACTATCATGGCGATCCCGGCCGCGGGTTTTGCGAACAAGATGCCGAGCGCCACAAGGGAAAGCAAGAGCATCAGGAATCTGTAGGTCTTCTTGCGGAAGATGGGGACCGACGGCATGGCGTTCGTGAAGGGTAACACGGAAAGGGGCCTGTAGAGATCCGCGAGAGATCCATTCGTCCGTCCGTCCGTTCGTCCGTTCGTTCGTTTTGCAGAACCAAGATGTAAGCCGCCGCGTATTCGTGTTTGGTTTTGTTTTCCCATGGAAGCCACCGAATCAAGAGAGGGAGAGAGAGAGGCAGGGTGAAAAGAGGAGGTGGAGGGGGGGGAGGCACAGCAAACGTTTGACCACACACACAGGATACAGATGCACGGCGGGAAGGCGGGCGGGGGTGGGGAGGGGGTGGGGTAAGTGGCCACACAGGGATATTTAGTTCGGCGGTGGTTGGCACGATTGGCCGAAAAAGAGCTAATTCTATCGTGACATGTCGCCCCCCCCCCCCCCAACTCCACACAAGGGCGACGATCGTATCACGTAGTGTGTACAGGTATATGGTAAGGCACCCACGAGGCAGTTACATAGTAACCCCATTGCTGTCTCTGGAAGTGGCCACACCAGAAAAAAGTCAATCAATTGACGCTGTCATCGATTTGCAAGAAAATCAGCCTCAAAAGCGGCTCTTTGTAGGATGCACTTCGCCCTTCATGCGACTCGCTCAACACCTCACGGTGCAAGCAATGTCTGCCTGGTCGGTGAAAACCCGACATGCCTCGTCGCCCGGCATTGTAGGGATGCGAGGGTCTATGGTCGTACGACTACGACCATGCATGGCATTGAGAGTAAACCCCCCCTCCCCCCACTGCTATGATCATACGATTTCGGATATGCATGATATCGAGTACATCCCCCCCCCCCCCATTGCTGTCTCTGGAAGTGGCCACACCGGAAATTAAATTAATTTATTCAAGCTACCATCCATGTGCAAGTCCGCCTCACAAGTGGTTTTTAGTAGGATGCAGCTCACTCTTCACGCGACTCGCCGAACACCTCACAGTGTTTCGCGCTTGGTGCAAGCAACGTCTGCCTGATCGGTGAAAACCTGACGTGCTCCGTCGCCCGGCATTGCAGGAATGCGAGGGTCTATCGTCATACATGCGACTAAGGCCAGATGCATGATATCGACTACGCCCCCCCTCTTTCTCTCTAGCTCTCTCACGTTGGAAGCAGCTTGCACTTGAGCCAATCAGCCGACTTGATGGTGATGTTGGCCTCGATGGAGCGAGCCATCTCGTACAGTTGAGAGGCGGGGGTGTCCGGGTGTGCCATGGCGATGGTCTGCTTGATCGAGTTCGTCGAGCAGTCCAGGTACCTGTTGGGGTCCGGTCCGGTCCGGTCCGGTCCGGTCCGTCGTCAAAAACGGAGAAAAATTACCCCACGTTAACGCGGAAAACATTTTTGTTTTGTACCGAAAGAACCCCTTCAGAACTACATCTACAACTTCGGGAAAAAACTGGATTTGGTGTAGGGAAAAAAAGTGCAGCGGCAAAAAAGGTCAACGCGGAGATTAGTTTTCTTGTTTTAGAATACCCTCTCCCTCTGTTTTGAGTCTGAAATAAAAATGGGATCTAGATTTGGCGGCGCCCGCGATACCGAGCTGAGGCGTACACAAACAAACAAATAAAACTGGAACTTCATCACCAGTTCGGAGGCCTAGGACAGAAAGGGGGGGGGGGGGGAAGTGTACTCGAATACGGGGAGGGAGGAGGGGGGTACTCAATAAAACCAAACTTCTCTCCATCCATCCATCTAACCATTAACCGGTAGGCCGGCAGCTGTCTTGGAAAATATATATATATATATATGAGTACACGAATAGACGTGATTCTTTATGTTTTTTTCTGTACAAAGCTTCATCAGGGGGCGAAACAAAACAGGTGTCTTCAAATGTCATGAACTCAACCCCTGGGTCAGGTCAGGAAGCTTCCGAAATTTCACCGGGCGGGGTGGGTCGGGTCGGGTCGGATCGGGTCGAGAGGCAAATTCTCACGGGTAGGGTCCGGTCACCGCTACCCGACCAAACCCGATCTGACCTGACCCGCGAAGGTTTGACCCCGACCCTCTTGAACAGCCCTGAAAGAAGCACACGTATCTTGCTGGCCTGATCTGATCTGATATGATCTGATCTGATCTGACCTCTAGGTGAGCAAAATCCTCCACGAACGCGTCCACCAGCAAACATGAACAAAATGTACGCGATAAAATAGCGCTTCAGGACACGAGCTGCGCCGGGACGCCCGAAACCCGCGCCTAGGCGCCTTTCCAAGGGGATAAGATTAGCAAAGAGAATTACATGTACTGCACAGAAACAACGTGATGACCACCGAAATGTTGGAGGCGCCTATGTATTAACACGATTAGGAACGGTGCTCCCGTCTCGAAAGGAATGCGTGGTCAACGGTCAAAAAAGACAAAGGCAAGCAACAAGTGACCGTCTCTCCCCCCCCTCCCCTCCTCCGCCTGGTCTGTGGAAACCCGACGTGCTCCATTCCGGCATTGTAGGGATGCGAGGGTCCATGGTCATACGACTACGGCCATGCATGATAATGAGTACACCCGCCCCCCCAACCCCTCCCTTCCCCATACAACCGCAAGTCATTTCAATAAGTACCCACCCCCCCCCCCCCCCCCCCTATTATATGTAGGATGGGTTGGCGTCTGTTGGCGACGACACTGCAAATCATGCCGCCCACTACTTGAGCTAGACAACCAGGGTACCGCTTTTTTTTTTCTTCTTTTTTTGGCGGTCGGTCACAGCTGGTGGTCGAGTTAGATCATTTGTGCGAGGTGAAGAACCTTTTGCTCCGCACAGGGGAAAAATCGTATCACGTAGTGTTTATGGTAAGGCACCCAAGAGGCAGTTACATAAGTGCTCCCATTGCTGTCTCTGGACGTCGCTACACCGGAAATTGAATTACCTCATTGAAGCTGTCATCCGTATGCAAGTCCGCCTCACGAGCGGTTCTTATTACGATGCAGCTCACCCTTCATGCGACTCGCCGGATACCTCACGGCGCTTCGCGCTTGGTGCAAGCAATGTCTGCCTAATGATAGTCGGTGAAAGACCGACATTACATGCTCCGTCCCGGCATTGTATGGATGCGAGGGTCCATCCATGGTCATACGACTACGGCCATACATGAGATCGAGTGCATCTCCCCTATCAGGTACCCCCCCCCCCCCCACCTACCCCACCCCCCCCTTCCGCTCCCGCACTACTCCCTCCCCCATTAACTCACTTCCTCCCTTCTCGCCCCCCCATTAAACCCTCGATTGCAGCGAGAAAATGATCGCTATTCCAGGAGGTAGATTGTGGCCACGGGCGGTGAAGCAGCAAGGGGGATAAGATAAGCAAAAAAAAAAAAAAAAAAACGTAATAAACGAAAAAATACGTAGCGCTCGGAGCGCCCCTAAACGTTGGAGGCGTCTCTTGTTAGAAACGGTGCTCCGACTCGAAAGGTTCGTGGTCAATGGGGGCAACAAAAGAAACTGAGTACGCCCCCCACCCCTCCTCTCTCCGCTGCCCTGCTGCCCCCTCCCCTCGTAACACCCCCATTCCGCTGCGTCGCGGCGTGCCGTCCTTGATATGTCGCCTCCCACATTATGACCAGGGCGTTCCAACCCAAGCGCGTCTTGTCTCGGGGTGGTGTGAGGGTAGATACTCCAGGGTACTCTGGTACCAAAACCTGATTATGTTGGTCATACCTTGGGTAGATCCCCCGGTGGATATCGAGTAGATAACCGAGTAAATACCCGAGTAGATACCCGGGTACGTTCAAGCTATACACTCGACTACTGTACAAACGCCCTTGAAACCATACACCTGGCACCAGATGGCTGCCAGCATATCTCACCCTAAGAACGAGACGTATCGCATGGAAACTTGGCGGTGTGCTTACTACGAGCGGGGAATACACGTTGCATTAATAGTACCAAGGTCTTGGTGAGGTCGATCACACCTGGTAGATACCCGAGTGGATACCCACGTACGTCCAGACTGTACACCTCGATCTACGCTGTTGCGGGGGGCCATAGCAAACAGGACCAAATATTGTCGGTAAAAAAATAGGGAAATATATGGGTGTTTGTGTGTGCCGTTAGGTCCTATTAACCATTAAGGTCCCCCGTAATACCAAAAAACTCCCATGGAAAATGTACCTTGTACCAGGCAAAAACTTGCCAGTGCATGTCTCACCTGATGACCAAGGCGTGTCTCATGTAGCGCGTCTTATCCCAGCGGCGCAAGCAGGAGCCCTGGTCAAAGTCTCCGAGTGTCTGAGTGGCTTTGGTGAGGTCCTTGCTGGATTTCATCACCCCTCCCACCGAGCACCACATGAAGTCGACTTGGGGGGAATTGAGAAAACGACAGGTCACATGATATAGCGGGGAGGACCGTCGTTAAAAGAGACCGGGAACGGAAACCCCAAGAAGGATCCGTGCTTTTGTTGTGAGAGATATTGAAGCGTTTCGGTTCTCTCACTTTTGCCCTCTGTGTTTTTTGGCGATTTTTTTTGTTTTACTTCGATCGCAGCAACATTATATATACTTGCAAGAACAGTTCGCACACGGTGATCGATTCCCACTTCACACGCTTTAGACCTTTCAGGGAAGATATGTTGTGTGTGTCTGTATGATCCATCTATCTCATTCTGCAGGTTGGGGGAATAATCTGCCTGGGCTACATGTTTTCCTGGGTTGGATCTGTGCTACATAGATCCGGCACGATATCTCATTACGAAAGGTTATGATCTATCTGATCTATCTGCAGATGATATATCTGTAGATGATATGTTTGATCTATCTGATCTATCTGCAGATGATCTATCTGATCCATCTGCAGATGATCTATCTGATCTATCTGTAGATGGTATGTCTGATCTATCTGAGGGGAGTGTACTTATGTCATACATGGTATTATTAGTCGTATGACCATAGACCCTCGCATCCCCACAATGCCGGGACGGGACGGGACGGGGGGGTACTCATTTGTCGATCGCCTTTATGTAGTCACTCAAAAATATTGATCACGCATACACCCCAATCGAGACGGAGCACCGTTCCTACTCCTAACAGAGACACCTCCAACATTTGTTGCGCTCATTTACGTTGTTTCTAGAAAACTTTTGGCTAATCTTATCCCGTTCCTGTTTCGGGGGGGGGACGGGGGGGGGGGGGGGGGGGGGGGGGGGGGGGGGGGGGGGGGGGGGGGGGGGGGGGGGGGGGGGGGGGGGGGGGGGGGGGGGGGGGGGGGGGGGGGGGGGGGGGGGGGGGGGGGGGGGGGGGGGGGGGGGGGGGGGGGGGGGGGGGGGGGGGGGGGGACGGCAAGAAACAGAACTTCATGGTGCCAGCGGTACCAGCTACTGCTGTATCTCATCCTAAGGCGGGACCGCGCAGCTGGCGAGTTGAGCAGTAACGGTTTCGAGAGATTTCCTCCAACGGTGATGGTGCACACCAGTACCGTTGATTGAATGTGATCCTGGACGCCCCGTCACAACACAAAAAAACAAACAAACAAACAAACAAACAGATTAAAAAAAAAAAAGCAGGAGGGGGAAAAAAAAAAACGTTTGTGTACCGGTACCTCGTCACCTGGTGAGAATACTAGCTGTTGTTGTAACATCGCGTCGTACGTTTAATTCGTATATAGTTTGGGATCAATGAGGCCTCCTTCTGCTGCGGCATGAGATCACACCCATACTTGTTGACCCTTCTCTTATTATCAAATGTCGTCGCTCGTTTGATGCGTATCCTTTTTGCGGGTGCCTTATACCTGGTATTCCTTATTGTCCCCAAACTTGTAGCCTAGTTGATTAGGGGTTCTGCTACCGTTGGTTGTCCCGTGGGAACATCGTGGACGATTTTCCATACCCCTCCCACGGTAATACGGCGCTGAGGTATGCGATCGCGGTGTGATGCACCCGGAACGCGTTTACCTGGTTGTCGGCACGCAGTGTTGTAGCGTGTCTCCGTGCGGTTCTTCCGGAACTAACATACGCTGATGTCGTGCTTGAGGGGCGAAGAATAAGGTATCACACCGGGTGATAACATAACACACACCCTCGGTCGAATTTCGAAGCCTTTTTTCTTTTTTTTCCTCGACAGCGGGAAAGGTGCAAACGCCTACATACATACATACCGGTACATACTTTCGTTTATGGCAATATCTCGACGAGATCCCCCCAAAGCCGCCATTTTCGTTGGGTGTGTCCCTTGAGGCACGTTTCGGAGAAATTCGGCTCCGAAATTCGTCCCACGGTGTGTGTCATCTTACCAGCCGTGTGTTCTACGGTGCGTATGTACCTGGAAAAAACATTTACTCGTCTGGTTATTGTTACTGTTATTAGTAGTAGTAGTAGTAGTAGTAGTAGTAGTAGTAGTATGATTATTTTGCTTGCCTTTGATGTCGTTCCTATATAAACCGAATATCCTTCCGCAAATCAGTAGCATCCCTCATACGCTTCTTCTCTGCCAGCCGCCGCTTTCCCAATTTCCATTCCCCACATCATTGAACCGAGTCGGAAAAACAAACATACTTCTACACTATACCGTAGATATATCACCATCGAGGCGAACAAAAAACGCCACTCGCCGTCCCCTCGTACGAAAGCGTTCCCCCGCCTCTCTCGCCAGTCGGCAGCGACAAGCACCGTTAAATTGTGCCTAAAATGCTACGCAGTCTACAGCCGCCCCCTCCCTACCCAGCACATCAGCACAATACCCGCTACATACGTCGGAGGAGGAGGCCTCCTGGGGCCGCTTGTTCTCTCGCGCTACATATTATACAGAAAAATAAATATATATTTACCAAAAAAAAAAAATGAAATACAACAAAACATATCACGCGTCTACTACCTATAGTAAACAGGGGCGAATATTGCTACTAATAGTAAAAATAGCTAAATATGCACTGCAGGTTTTTGTGTGTACCGTAGGTCCTATTCACTATGGTCCTCCGTAATGGTACGTAAAAACAATGCGAAGGTTTACCATAGTACCTTGTACGAAAAAACCGGAAAAAATGTCCGATCATCGGAATATTAAAACATAATATACATACATATATATATATATATCAGGATCAACGTATCATATCATAAAAAAAAAAAAAAACATCTCTCTCTCTCACTCACTCACAAATCTCGTCCCCGCGGCACGTGGTGTACGTGTAGGAGGTCGTCAGCGACTGCTGCACGAACACTTGCAGGATCTGGGTCATCCGTTCCATCCACCCAACGACAGCCGACGAGTATCAACCAGGGGCGTATATACATGCATGCGGCGCCACGGCGGGGGGGGGGGGGGGGGAGACGGGGGGCGGAGCGAAGAACTATGGGTCGGCGGGTACGGTCAAGACAGCAGTAGCGCTACAGTCAGTATCATACCTGGTACAATAGTTCTGTAGCCATAAAAGAAAAAACACGCACCCAGGGACTCAAGCATTATCGGTGGGCTGTAATAATGGAGGCGTCAGGCGGCGGTCCTGCCTTTTTCCCACCGCAAAAACATGAATGAGGAGTTTCCGGGGGGGGGGGGGGGGGGGGGGGGGGGGGGGGGGGGGGGGGGGGGGGGGGGGGGGGGGGGGGGGGGGGGGGGGGGGGGGGGGGGGGGGGGCAGATACCCTGCAGCTGACAGGAAATAGACATATCGTACAGCCTTAATGGCTTACCGGCACGGAGTACATGGGAGTGCCGTTTACGTCATCATTAAGGATGCACGGATTCTTCTGGGCGGCGGGGGTGCCAAAGGGTTTCCATCAACAAGATGAGGCGTTGTAAAAACGGACAGAAACCGCGTAGTGGGTTCGTGGCCCACTCAAGCAACGCACCAGGTACCTGGTATATGCTGTCAGGGATGCATGTTACCCGCTACGCGTACGCTCGCGTTCGCAAATTCCACACGCGCCGTTTGGAATCTAAAAGTAGCCTCTGATGGGAAATGCCTGCTTACATGTTATAAACCCCTATTTTTCCCTCCGAGGGGATGAAAGTTTTCCACCCCACTATCGCTTTTCAAGAGTTACGTTTGCCGCTCGCGGGCGCCGTTCGCACACATTTCAGCTGGAATATACGTTCCACTACATGATACCAGTACTATTTTTACGGAGGACCACAGTAAATAGGACCTACGGTACGCACAAAAACCTATTCATTTCCCTGTTTTTACTAACGATATTTGGTCCTATTTACTATGGTCCCCCGTAATAGTAATATGACTACCGCTGCAGTGATAATACATACAACAGATGGCAGCACCTTCGCATACTGCTGCTGTACCAGTACCGAGTGCGCAGACACGTACGTACGTGTGTATACGCACGTGCAACTTGTCTGGACAAAACTTACGAAAAATGCGAAGGATACCACATTGTTTTCAGCGCCACTCACCTCCGACGCGTTAATGGCAGCATAGAACGAGCTCCACTTCCGGAGGGACCAGCGATCGTGCAAGCAGTGCATGAGAGAAAAGCAGCAGTGCATCGTCGGCAAACCCACCTCCGCCGAATGGTTAGCCTGGGACGGAGGTGAACGGTAAACCCGGCAGAAGGGGGAGCGGGGGGTGCAGGGGGGGGGTTGGGTTGTGGGGGGAGTGGGGAGGGAAGAGGGGGGGGGGGGGGAGGGGTGGGGCGAAGGGGGTGGGGGAGGAGGGCGTGGGGGAAGGAGGAGAGGGCGGGGGGGGGGGGGGGGGCGTCCACGCAGGACACGCAGGTGCGACAAGCGACAAGGCAAGGACAGTCACGTCAGGTTTGAACAAGCAATACGGAGCGCTATGGCGTGGGACACAATCGCAGTGGTCCCCATATTATTGTATCCCCGTATCCCCTGTACACGTTACCAGGTGCGGAGGCGTTACTATTGTTCGTTCCTTGGGAGAAGAGGAACCACTCGCCCTTTCTGTCCGAAGGACATCTGGGCGAGGCAAGAGCTACAAGTACATACCATCACCCGCCACGCGCGAGAGAAGACACCAATCAAGACAACTCGCGTGTACGGTATTACGGGG